>CM042423.1:4228461-4460961 GCA_023634145.1 Thymallus thymallus
TTCTGCGTATAAATGTCAACAAACGTTTCTATACCTCCTTATCATGCACTCACAAACTGGAAACATAACATGTGTATTAATTGGTCTCAAATCCCACTCACTTGTATCCCCTGTACCTTTAGAATCAAAGTCAAGTTGGTTCCTGTTTCAGTCATGTCTTTGGCCACGTTCGCGTGGGTCAACCAAGAACACCTAATGACTGGTTGACAAATAGTTATTCTCACAATGCAGGTGATGGCTGCATGGTGCCGCTGGTGAGAAGCTACTGCAGCGACGTCATCTAAAACGGCATGACCTTTTGATCACTTTTTTGTAAAGTTAATGCAGTAAACATCTAGTCATAAGTCTGACAATTTTAATAACCATAATGCAACACTAATGGATGGTCACCAACTTGACAAAAGTGATCCGCCCGAACGCAGCCATTCATTTCATACAAGCACATTTTCGTCCTAGTTCACTCTCCTAGCAGCCTATCCTTGATAACCTTTGACCTTTTTTAAAAGTAGGCGAGAGAGGACGGAGAGAGAGGATGCAGGATTTGAGCAAATCTAAAAAGGCCTGTGAGTTTGCATGCAGTGTGTGTGTGCATGTACCTCTGCTACTTTGAGAAACTCAGACAGCTTGGTCATCCTGTACAGGAACTTCTTATAGATGTCCAACGCCTCTTTACACTGACCCTTCTTCAAATCAAAATACTTCTCTGCGAGAGAGACCGAGAAAGACAGAGAGAGACAGACAGAGACAGAGATCGACCGACCGAGACAGACAGACAGACCGAGACAGAGAGACCGACCGAGACAGAGACAGAGAGACCGACCGACCGAGACAGAGAGAGAGACCGACCGACCGAGACAGAGAAGAACAGACCGACCGAGAGAGAGAGAGAAGAACAGACCGACCGAGAGAGAGACAGACCGACCGAGACAGAGAGAGAGAGAGAGAGAGAGAGAGAGAGAGACCGACACAGAGAGAGAGACCGACACAGAGAGAGAGACAGACCGACCGAGACAGACAGAGAGAGAGAGACAGACCGACCGAGACAGAGAGAGACAGAGACAGAGACAGAGACAGACCGACCGACCGAGAGAGAGAGAGACCGAGAGAGAGAGAGCGAGAGAGACCGAGAGAGACCGAGAGAGAGAGAGCGAGAGCGAGAGAGAGAGCGAGAGAGAGAGAGAGCGAGAGAGAGAGAGCGAGAGCGAGAGAGACCGACCGAGACAGAGAGAGAGAGACAGACCGACCGAGACAGAGACAGACCGACCGAGACAGAGAGACACAGAGACAGAGAGAGACAGAGACAGAGAGAGACCGACCGAGACAGGAGACAGAGAGAGAGAGAGAGAGAGAGAGAGAGAGAGAGAGAGAGACAGACCGACCGAGACAGAGAAAGAGACAGACCGACCGAGACAGAGAAAGAGACAGACCGACCGAGACAGAGAGAGACAGAGACAGAGAGAGACAGAGACAGAGAGAGACCGACCGAGACAGAGAGAGAGAGAGAGAGAGAGAGAGACAGACCGACCGAGACAGAGAAAGAGACAGACCGACCGAGACAGAGAGCGAGCGAGCCACACAGAGAGCGAGCCCGACCGGCACAGAGAGCCCGACCGACCCCGAGACAGAGAGCGGGAGAGAGAAAAAAAAGAGAGAGAGGGGGGGAAGATAAGGAGACAGAGAGAGGGGGGGAAGATAAGGAGACAGAGAGAGGGGGGAAGATAAGGAGACAGAGAGAGGGGGGAAGATAAGGAGAGAGGGGGGAAGATAAGGAGAGAGGGGGGAAGATAAGGAGAGAGGGGGGAAGATAAGGAGACAGAGAGAGGGGGGAAGATAAGGAGACAGAGAGAGGGGGGAAGATAAGGAGACAGAGAGAGGGGGGAAGATAAGGAGACAGAGAGAGGGGGGAAGATAAGGAGACAGAGAGAGGGGGGAAGATAAGGAGACAGAGAGAGGGGGGAAGATAAGGAGACAGAGAGAGGGGGGAAGATAAGGAGACAGAGAGAGGGGGGAAGATAAGGAGACAGAGAGAGGGGGAAGATAAGGAGACAGAGAGAGGGGGGAAGATAAGGAGACAGAGAGAGGGGGGAAGATAAGGAGACAGAGAGAGGGGGGAAGATAAGGAGACAGAGAAACACAACACTTCAGAAATACATCTCAACCTGTCAAGACACAGAGCCACAGCATTACACACAGACACTTGTGTTAGACAGCGGTGCTCACATCAGCCTAGAAACAGACATTCCCTGTCTGAGAATCTAACATCGCATATTTAAAATCAAGAACCTTAATCCCATGCGAGAAACCACACAATGTAAATAGGAAAATATCCAACAGTACCAATGTAGTGTTTGACAGCAGTGCTCAGTCTAGACATACAGTAAGAACATTCACTGGTTGAGAGGCTAACATCACATATACATGCAATTAAAAAGGGGAAAATAACCAGAATTGCACTTCAAAAAACAAGACACTATTTTAACAACAGGGCTGACACCAAATGGACTATGTCAGTGTCTAAGAGGCGTCTCTATTCAAGCTGGCGGCCCGTGGGCTGAATTTAGACCGCGGATAGTTTTATTATACCCCATTTTATTTATTATTAGATTTATTATTGTTGGACATAAGACTAAGAACACCAGGAAATGTTTATTTTGGAATCTGTTATTCCCACGCATAATAGAGAGACACGTGATCGTATACAAATGTAAGCAAGGTTTGAAATTATCAAAATTATTATTTCTGTTAGGGATACTTGTGGTCAAATTGCAGTCTACAAATGATTTGTATTTATGTTCAGCCCCGCCCTGACCATCTATCTGCTCATAAATAATAAAAAATTATTTAAAAATGTTTTATACAAAAATCGGTCCGAGGCTGAATCTAGTTGATAATCCCTGCTCTATACCCTTTCCTCAGTAAGGAATCCTTAAATCTGATTCTATACCGGTCCTTACCCAGTAGGTTGATGCCTCCCTCGTAGGCAGCAAACAGACAGATGGTGTCTTCATACTGACATTAGATCAGTGTCTAGGTGTCTTAACCAGTAGCTTAGTCTTTAAACTGTATATAATATCTGACTTTAGATCAGTCCTTACCTAGTAGGTTGATGACTCCTTCGTTGTAGGCAGCAAACAGACGGATGGAATCTTTGAACAGCAGCATGAAGGCTGCATTGATGACTCCGTTAGTTAACTCATTAGGGTTGGCCTGGGGAGGAGGATGAAGAGGAAGGAGGAGCAGGAAGATGAAGTGGGAGAGAAATCAAATAATTTCAAAAACATATTTCTCGCTCTCTCCATCTCAAAAAACACCACAAAATTAAACATGTCAGCTCACACCTGAAGCCTCTCTCCCCCACTGTAAATACACATATTCCATTGAAACCAAACCCCTCCTCAACACACATTACCTGGAAGTCTAGCAGTGCATCTAGTTGGTTCTGGATAATAGGCAAGGTCTTGATGAGCTTCTCTATACTCATGGTGCGCATTACACCGTCAATCCTAGAAAATATACACACACATTTGTAGTTAGTTTCCTTGTCCTGGACCAGCTGCTAGTGACACGTTGCTAAGGCCTGTTTACCCGATTCATCGTATAGAAGCAACCTGACCCGTACTGGGCTGGCTCAGCTTGGCTCGGCTTAGTAGGCTAGATGTATGAACTATTGACCCGTACGGTGCGGGCTCAGCTTGGCTTGATGTATGAACTATTGACCCGTACTAGGCTGGCTCAGCAGGCTAGATGTATGAACTACTGTGTCCTACCCTCTCTTCATCTTGGTAAAGTCCACAGCCACCAGTCTGTAAGACATGGCCTTCTCGTTCAGATAGCGGCTGTACCGACGGATGAACGTAGACATGTCATAACCTGGAGAGAGAGAGCGACTTTGAGCCAACCTCATTTGAAGGAAACCACCACAGTACCCCCAGTGAAACCTCCCCCACCCCACTAAGCAGAAGAGCAGTGTGGGCGTGTCTAATCATGCTCTAGTATTGTATAAGTGTGTGTTGTAACATATCATACCTTGCAAAGCACCTTTGTCCAAGAAGTTGTTCAAGTTGAAGAGGGTGTTTCTAGAAGCCAGATACTGGATAAGACGCTGAGACAAATAGAAGGAAAAAAGAAAGCCATAAATCAGATAATGAGCGTTCGAATAATCCCATGGCTGCATCCAAAACGGCAGCCTATTCACTATGTAGCACACTACTTTTAACCTGGGCCCGTAGGGCTCTTGTTAAAAGTATTGCACTATTTAGGGAACAGGGTGCTATTTGAGACACATCCCATCTCTTCAAGTATCAACATGGACTAGATTTAATTGGGGGGGGGATGAGGGACACACACACACACACACACACACACACACACACACACACACAGGGCTGGGAATTCCCAGAAAAGAGGAGCGCTCTGCTGAGACATGAACAGTCTGGAACATCAACGTTCCCGGCTGATGTTCCGCATCTATCCCGGCGTTCCTAGTTCTGTCGGAGCATCTCGGAATGCAAGGGATTCACGCTACGCTAGCCGACATGCTTCCAATATCCGTCACAATTCCGTGTAAGAGAGATATAGACAATGAAATCCAAGAAAAACATGAAAAGCAGGAATAGAAACAGACTTATCATATTCTCTCGTCAGAATTTTCTCTGAGTAAGCAGGAAGAGGTTGTCTGGAGTTTTTTTAAGGACTGGTTTGAGAGCTGAGGAAACGTGCTCTGTGGATTGATTGTGCGTCTATACAGTGGGGAGAACAAGTATTTGATACACAGCCGATTTTGCAGGTTTTCCCACTTACAAAGCATGTAGAGGTCTAATTATTTATCATAGGTACTCTTCAACTGTGAGTGACGGAATCTAAAAAAAAATCCAGAAAATCACATTGTATGATTTTTAAGTAATTAATTTGCATTTTATTGCATGACATAAGTATTTGATACATCAGAAAAGCAGAACATAATATTTGGTACAGAAACTTTTGTTTGCAATTACAGAGATCATACGTTTCCTGTAGTTCTTGACAAGGTTTGCACACACTGCAGCAGGGATTTTGGCCCACTCCTCCATACAGACCTTCTCCAGATCCTTCAGGTTTCGGGGCTGGGTTCAGGTCTGGAGACTGGCTAGGCTACTCCAGGACCTTGAGATACTTCTTACGGAGCCACTCCTTAGTTGCCCTGGCTGTGTGTTTCGGGTCGTTGTCATGCTGGAAGACCCAGCCACGACCCATCTTCAATGCTCTTACTGAGGGAAGGAGGTTGTTGACCAAGATCTCGCGATACATGGCCCCATCAATCCTCCCCTCAATACGGTGCAGTCGTCCTGTCCCCTTAGCAGAAAAGCATCCCCAAAGAATGATGTTTCCACCTCCATGCTTCACGGTTGGGATGGTGTTCTTGGGGTTGTACTCATCCTTCTTCCTCCTCCAAACACGGTGAGTGGAGTTTAGACCAAAAAGCTCTATTTTTGTCTCATCAGACCACATGACCTTCTCCCATTCCTCCTCTGGTTCATCCAGATGGTCATTGGCAAACTTCAGACGGGCCTGGACATGTGCTGGCTTGAGCAGGGGGACCTTGCGTGTTCTGCAGGATTTTAATCCATGACGGCGTAGTGTGTTACTAATGGTTTTCTTTGAGAATGTGGTCCCAGCTCTCTTCAGGTCATTGACCAGGTCCTGCCGTGTAGTTCTGGGCTAATCACTGACCTTCCTCATGATCATTGATGCCCCACGAGGTGAGATCTTGCATGGTGCCCCAGACCGAGGGAGATTGACCGTCATCTTGAACTTCTTCCATTTTCTAATAATTGTGCCAACAGTTGTTGCCTTCTCACCAAGCTGCTTGCCTATTGTCCTGTAGCCCATCCGGTCTACAATTTTATCCCTGATGTCCTTACACAGCTCTCTGGTCTTGGCCATTGTGGCGAGGTTGGAGTCTGTTTGATTGAGTGTGTGGACAGGTGTCTTTTATACAGGTAACGAGTTCAAACAGGTGCAGTTAATACAGGTAATGAGTGGAGAACAGGAGGGCTTCTTAAAGAAAAACTAACAGGTCTGTGAGAGCCGGAATTCTTACTGGTTGGTAGGTGATCAAATACTTATGTCATGCAATTAAATGCAAATTAATTACTTAAAAATCATACAATGTGATTTTCTGGATTTTTGTTTTAGATTCCGTCTCTCACAGTTGAAGTGTACCTATGATACAAATTACAGACCTCTACATGCTTTGTAAGTAGGAAAACCTGCAAAATCGGCAGTGTATCAAATACTTGTTCTCCCCACTGTATATCTAACTAAGCATTTGGCAAAGTAACTTAGTTTAAAGCATTGGCCCAGGCTGTTAAAATTCTTAACCCCCTTTCTGCATCCCAAATGGGACTATATAGAGAATAGGGTGCCATTTGTGACATACACCTGGAGTGGTTGCGTTTGGGGACATTTGGTCTCTTTATTGCTGCGGAGAATGTGGCGTGTGTCCAACAAGGCTAAAACAGGTCAGTTCACACGGAGAGAGAGAAAGGACAGAGTGAAAAGAGAGGAGACAGGACCACACAGACTGGCTATACAACACAAGTGGGCCAGAGCTCATGTGATCTGTAGATTAGAGAGAATTCATAAGTAGAGCTTTCATTGGAGCGTTCACTCAACTTGCTCAAACTCAATTGATATTCATCAAATGGGTTGAATAGTTCCAAATGAAAATCAAGACCTCTTGAATGTAGGAAATAAGGGCAAGATGGAGACATGGGAACACATGCACTGCCACAGACTGCAGATAGATGGATGGATTCAGGAGAGAGGAGGGGAGGCGGAGACCTTTAAACAGATTCAGAAGAAGTCTACTAGCCTATCAAATAATTAATGTTCCAATAACGGTCGACTGTGTCAGAGGAAAAACTACATCTATTATTAAGATATCTACAGAGTCTTCAAATCAGAAAGCCCTCGCACTAGCTAACCATTCCCTCTGCATCTCTGTCTCACTTTCTCTCATTCCAGCTCTCTCCTCGCTTTGGATGAATCCCAACACTTTAACAAAGAACTAACTAGCTATAGCTGTCATACAACCAATCCCTCTCTCTAGCACTCATCCTCTCTACCTCTAGTTCAGTCTCTGAACTATATAGGATATAGAGCTGAACACATTTAGTAGACCGGTCGCTGTTCTTTAGTCAAGTAGTAGCAAAATATATATATATATAATTTCATGGTGTACAAGACACCTGTCTGATTGTCGCCTGTCTGAGTGGACTAATCCACTTGGAGGCAGCGTGGAAGGCAATCCATCACTAAGACATACTGAAATTGTACACTGAACAAAAATATAAAAAGGCGACAATTAATTAGGCCCTAATCTATGTATTTCACGACTGAGAATATATATATTAAAATTGGTTGTTACAGATACCTTAAAAAAAAAAAGAAAAGTCAGTATCTGGTGTGACCACCATTTGTCTCATGCAGCGTGACATCTCCTTCACCTAGAGTTGATCAGGCTGTTGATTGTGGCCTGTTGCCCCACTACTCTTCACTGGCTGTGCGAAGTTCCTGGATATTGGCGGTAACTGGAACACGCTGTCATACACAATCGATCCAGAGCAGCCCAAACATGCTCGATGGGTGACATGTCTGGTGAGTATGCAGGCCATGGAAGAACTGGGACATTTTCAGTTTCCAGAAATTGTGTACAGATTCTTGCGACATGGCCTGCATACGAGGCCGTGCATTATCAAGCTGAAACATGAGGTGATGGCGGCAGATGAATGGCACGACAATGGGCCTCAGGATCTTGTCACTGTATCTGTGTATTCAAATTAACTAAGATAAAATGCAATTGTCTTTGTTGTCCATAGCTTATACTTGCCCATACCATAACCCCACCCGCACTCTGTTCACAATGTTGACATCAGCAAACCGCTCGCCCACAAGACACCATACACGCTGTCCGCCATCTGCCCGGTAAAGTTGAAACCAGGATTTATCCATGAAGAGCACACTTCTATAGCATGCTAGTGGCCATCGAAGGTGAGCATTTGCCCACTGAAGTTAGTTAGAACGCTGAACTGCAGTCAGGTCAAGACCCTGGTGAGGACAACGAGCATGCAGATGAGCTTCTCTGAGACTGTTTGTGACAGTTTGTGTAGAAATTCATCGGTTGTGAAAACACAGTTTCATCAGGTGTCCCGGGTGGCTGGTCTCAGACGATGCCGTGGACTCCTGTTGTCACTGTGGCAGAACTACCGATAACAAACCCCACACACAAAACACACAGATGTTAGAGGAAGGATCTGTAGGACATGTTCAATGACGCAGCCAAACATTATGACTCACTGTTAGTGACGCTGATATAACCCCTCACACACACACACACACACCTCTTTCTACGATTAGTAACGGACAATTTACTCAAGAAGAAAAATCATGTATTTCCCCTGAAGGCAGAAGAAAGGGAGAGAGCTGGTCAGTGGTGCAAGTCGGAAACCTACTTTATTAAAAAGTATTACCACCACACAAAGCCAATATGCAAAATAGAACGAGGGGTTCACAAACCATTCGAGGCAAACCATTCTAGGAAGTACAAGCACTTGCAACTCCCCTGACAATTTGTATGCAGAAACTGATTGCAGTGCTGGAATAGAATGCTGCACTTTTGACTTCTACAACTTGCAGAGCAACACTAATCAAAAGTATCCCCGTGTGTGTGAATGTGTGCGCAGGGCTCGACATTGATGCTTGTCCTCTTGTCCGGGAAAAGCAAAAACATTTTCCGGAAAACAATATAGATTTACAGAGCCTTCAGAAAGTATTCACACCCCTTTACTTTTTCCACTTTTTGTTGTGTTACAGCCTGAATATAAAATGGATTAAATTGAGATTATGTAGTATTTTGTATACATCAGTGACACAATGTCAAAGTGGAAGTTTGTGGTAGAACATTTAAGAAATTAATAAACAAGTCAATGCTGAAATGTCTTGAATCAATGTGTATTCAAACCCTTTGTTATGGCAAGCCTAAATAAGTTCAGGAGTAAAAATGTGCTTAAGAAATCGCATAATAAATTGCATGGACTCATTCCGTGTTCCATAAGTGGTAAAATGATTTGAATAACTACGCCATCTCTGAACCCCACACATACAATGGTCTGTAAGGTCCCTCAGTCAAGTAATGAATTTCAAACACAGATTCAACCACAAAGATCATGGAGGTTTTTCCAATGCCTCATAAAGAAGGGCACCAATTGGTAATGTATAAAAATGAAAAAGCATGCGCTGACTATCCCTTTGAGCATTAAGTTATTAATTAGGCTTTGGATGACGTATCAATACACCCAGTCACTACAAAGAAACAGGGGTCCTTCCTAACTCAGTTGCCAAAGAGGAAGGAAACTGCTCAGGGATTTCACCTTGAGGCCAATGGTGATTATAAACCAGTTAGTGTTTAATGGCTGTAAAATGAGAAAACTGAGGATGGATCCACAACATTGTAGTTATTCCACTATACTAACCTAAATTACTGAGTGAAATAAAGGAAGCCTGTACAGAATAAACCTATTCCAAAACATGCATCATGTTTGCAACAAGGCACTTAATATTGCACAATAATTTGGCAAAGATAACACTTTGTATTCAGGACATAAAGTGTTTATGTTTAGGGCAAATCCAACACAACCCATCACTGACTACCACTCTTCATATTTTCAAGCATGGTGGTGGCTGAGTCATCGACAAAGGAGTTTTTTGGGGGATAAAAGGAAACGAAATACAGCTAAAAAGCACATGCAAAATCGTAGAGGAAAATCTGGTTCAGTCTGCTTTCCAACAGACACTGTGAGACTAATTCACCTTTCAGCAGGACAGTAACCTTAAACACAAGGCCAAAACTACAATGGAGATGCTTACCAAGACGACATTGAATGTTCCTGAGAGGTCTAATTAATTCAATCAACTTGAAAATCTATGGCACGGCTTGAAAATGGCTGTTTAGCAATGATCAACTTGACAGAGGTTTTAGATTTTTTTTTTTTTTTACTGACAAATATTGTACAATCCAGGTGTGCAAAGCTCTTAGAGACTTACCCAAAAAGACACAGCTGTAACCACCGCCAAACATGCTTATACTAGTATTGACTCAGGAGTGTGAATCCTTATGTAAATTAGATATGTATTTATTTTCAATACATTTGCAAACATTTCTAAAAACATGTTTTCACTTTGCCATTATGGGGTATTAATCCATTTTGAATTAAGGCTTTAACACAAAATGTGAAACAAGTCTAGGGACATTAATACTTTCTGCAGAGACTGTAATTTGTCCGATTGGATGGACAAGTACATAACATTTTTACTCCGATCAGAGTTGGATCAGAGAAGCAAACATTGTAATAATATTCAAATAAATGTTTCATGTACATAATTTAAAAAAAGCCTACAGGTCAAAGTGTAGGTGATGCATCATGACTATAGCCTCATGTCCAAACCGATGCGGACATGAGGGAAGCCCCATAAAATGTAGACAAACTTTAAAAGAGACATATTACATACAGGTTAAACGCCAGTCATTACTTACAAATATAATGAAGGATAATTAACATCAACGTCTATAAGGCTCGATTCTATCCACATACTCGAGGAATGGTTCATTCAGATCAAAAGGTCACAAGAGCGGACAGTAGCAGAGTGGTTGGAGCATTGGGTCCGTAACCGGAAGGTTGGTGTATCGAAGTTGACAAGGTAAAAAGCTGTCGTTCTGCCCCTGAACAAGGCAGTTAACCCACTGCTCCTACGCCGTCATTGTAAATAAGAATTTGTTCTTAACTGACTTGCCTAGTTAAATAATAAAAGTAAATAAATAAGTGGGTGGGACAGCTCGAATCTGAGCAGAGGCTGTCAGCATTTTGAAAAGGATTTAACCATAAATTTAATTATTTAAAACCTGGAAGTTTTATGTCATGTTATGAAGCATGTCTTACCTTGTTTCAAAGTAGCCTAGACAAAATACGACCATAGAAATGTTGAAGGAATTATTTTATAAACACTTACAATATTCCATTGAAACCAGCATTTTTCTCAAGGTCTATTAGTTTTCAAAATCAACCTTTTATTTTCCAGCAGCCAAAGGCATAATCCTAGTCATATTAGTAAGCCATGCATCTGTAGATCTCCCCTTTTCTTAACATCTAACGGATATATTCATCTCTGTCACATGAAAACGTTGGCGTGTGCAGTGTGCTTTTGAGAACAGTGTTCTCCCCACGATTTGCATTTTGGAACATTCGCAGGTAGCCTCAGCCATGTGCGCATTGTTGAGCTTATAATATGAAGAAATAAAAACACTTACATCCGACCGTTTATCTTAATGTTGATTTGTTGCATCAGCCTCATTTCTTCTATGTGTAGTGGGTCTGTCGTCCCAGAACTGTCCCAGAGTCTGTTTTGAACCATATACATATTTTTTTAGTCCCAGGGATGACCTTAATTTTGAGCACCGGAGGGAATTATTTTATGAAGACATAAAAAGAATTTGGTTGTCATTGTAACATTTTTTAGACTACCAAAAAAGGTGCAATGTTGGATTTTGAGAAAGGCTTGACCATGCAAAGAAGCCAACAGGCAGAGCGTAGCCTACATTTCTGTCTGATTCTCTATGGTATAGGCAGAGCGTAGCCTACATTTCTGTCTGATTCTCTATGGTATAGGCAGAGCGTAGCCTACATTTCTGTCTGATTCTCTATGGTATAGGCAGAGCGTAGCCTACATTTCTGTCTGATTCTCTATGGTATAGGCAGAGCGTAGCCTACATTTCTGTCTGATTCTCTATGGTATAGGCAGAGCGTAGCCTACATTTCTGTCTGATTCTCTATGGTATAGGCAGAGCGTAGCCTACATTTCTGTCTGATTCTCTATGGTATAGGCAGAGCGTAGCCTACATTTCTGTCTGATTCTCTATGGTATAGGCAGAGCGTAGCCTACATTTCTGTCTGATTCTCTATGGTATAGGCAGAGCGTAGCCTACATTTGGACAAGCGACTTTAGCTTTTGGACAAGTAAAGAAATGTCCGACTTGTCCGAAGAACTAGTGGCTAAAATGTTTTATATGTCAAACCCTGGTGTGTGTGTGTGTGTGTGTGTGTGTGTGTGTGTGTGTGTGTGTGTGTGTGTGTGTGTGTGTGTGTGTGTGTGTGTGTGTGTACATCATGCTGGGCTGGGCCAGCCTGGAGCTCAGAGATTGTGTGTTTGTGCTTTACAGATAAGGTACACACACATATCTCTGTCCTCCCCTGTTGACTCATCATTCCTGTACACCCCACCTCGTGTCCACCCTGCCACTGAGTATGCGTTGTGTGTGCGTGCAAGGTCTCTAGATTATTGTGCTTGGCGACCTCCATTAGTCAGAGCTCTCCTCAATTTCCCCTCTGACAGTCACTTTTCAACAGCCCTTTTTCCTCCCGTCTTTTCTTGCCCTCTTCCTCGCCGTCGCTAGCGCTCTGCCTGCCTCTGTCTCTCTCCATCTCCCTCCTTTCAAAATCACTCCCCTTCACTCAATCCGCTTCATCCCTTTCTCTCCCTCCTCTCATCCTTCTCTCCCGCATCCTTCTCCTCTATTCACTCTCTCACCCTTCCAGAGTTATTAGTAGTTGTAGTGACGACAGTCTTCCAGTGGCGTCACTGAAGCAGATTTGCCCATTCTCTCTCTCCCTCCTTTCATTTCCGTTCATTTTCTCCCCCTCCATTCTCGCTCTCCTCCCCTACTTCTAGTAACGTCACTGATCCTGGATGCTGATTGGTTGACAGCAGTTATAGAACCACAATCCCAACATTCTCCGGGTAATGCCTGTTAAAGACGCTCCGGAACATTGGCGACCTCTAACTATTTTTTTTAAACCTCTCACATTGGGCTGAATGTGTAGTTCATACATGCATAATCTATGAGCAGAATTACTGTCTTGCCTCAATTAGTCACAAAACCCCTAGTTAATTTCCCCTTTCATTTTCCCCCCACGTGGGCCAGCCCCCTAACAATTAAAACTCAACCAATAAGATTCATATGAGTGACCGCTAGCAAGAGGCACATCATGCACGCAGAGCGAGCGAGAGAGAGCAATGGCGCACGGTGTACATAATGTGACATAGTATGCAATTTGAGGACGGTGAACGCTACTTTCAGAACTACTGGCTAAAAAGTAATCAAAAGTAGAGGAGAATGTATTAGATTTATCAATACGCATCCACTGTCTCAAAGCCCAGCCAGGCAATTTATAAACTTAATCACCCCTGGAAAAAAAGCATCTAGACAATATTTCCCCTTGCTACTGTGCTAGCAACTTCAGAATCTCAGAACTAACGAACTCAAATGTAATTCTTTAATAAAAACATTTTTTATATGTCGGCAACCGTTTTATTAAAGCAATAATGCCCACAGACCCGGGAATTATCGAGAATAACACCCTCCTATAGGCTGTTTCACCCTGGCCTTGGCTGCGCCTCTGGCATAAGAACACCCCTTAGTCGGGAGTTAGCACACAATCCCCAGGTTCTCATGCCTTATTGGTTAAACATAAACACAAACCCTCTCTCAGTAATACCCACATTCACTATGCCCCCCTTTATAAGTCTCTATCCCTTGCTCTCTCATACTCTCTCTACCTCTCTCAAGGTGGGAGACTGAACATGTGCTTAGCATCAGCATTTTATCAGTGTCCTCACTCCTCCCAAACAGGGAGGGTGGGAATGGGCAATGGAGTAGTCTCCAAACGAAAAATTTAGGCCCTCCTCTTGGACGCAGAGACCAAAATTGATCTGTTTTAAAGCTAATTTCCTGCAGCAATTGTACACATTTTGCCATGGTGTGGAGGGAACATGTTAAAATAAGTTTCCGGAAATTCTACACATTTTGTCATGGGGCTGAGAGTAAATATTGCATTTTGTGATTTTTTTTTGTTGTTGCACGAAATGTATGCGCTATCATTTCTCATGATAGCCAGTAACTTTTGAACATCAGATCAGCAGCTACTAACCTCAATTCCTGCTTCAACTTCGACTCTGCCCTGGGCTCTGTGTAATTATGACAATTTTTGCACTACCCAAGAGGAAACGAGGGGAGTCCTGGCAAGATTAATGCGAAGGGAAAACCAACCAGCTCCTCCATCCATTCTATTGGCCAATCACTTGATAATAAAATGAATTATCTCCGATCGCAGATTAGCTAATAACGGGAGTCTCGTAAGAGCAATATTCTCTGCTTTTCTGAAACATGACTTTTGGACAAGATACCCCCCAATGGCTATCCAACCCGAGGGAACGGTCATGTCCCCCTTCCTTTTCACCCTCTACACCTCGGACTTCAGATATAACTCTGAAACATGCCAACTACAGAAGTTCTCGAATGACTCCGCAATTGTAGGGTGCATCAGGGGTGGGCAGGAGGAGGAGTACAGGAGCACAATCAATGACTTTGTGGTGTGGTGTGAGCAGAAACACCTTCAGCTCAACATCAGCAAAACAAAAGGAGATGGTGGTGGACTTCAGGAGAACCAAGGCCCAACTCACTGCAGTCCCTATACAGGGGATGGATGTAGAAATGGTTGGGTCATACAAGTTCCTGGGAGTCCATATGGACAACAGGCTGGAATGGGCTGGTAACACCGGGGCTCTGTACAAAAAAGGGCCAGAGCAGACTCTACTTTCTGAGGAGGCTCAGGTCCTTCAACGTATGCAGTAAACTACTGAATACTTTCTACCAGTCTGTGGTGGCCAGTGCCATATTTTTTGCAGTGGCGTGCTGGGGCGCCAACATAAAGGCCGGTGATGCTTCTCGGGTAAATAAACTGATCAGGAAGGCTTGCTCTGTTCTGGGGATTAGCCTCGACACTCTAGAGGTGGTGGCGTAGAGATGGATCCTGGCCAAACTGCTGGCCATCATGGACAACGTCACCCACCCTCTGCATGCCATGGTTATGATGCAGAGGAGCACTTTCAGTCACAGACTCATCCCACCATGGTGTGCCAGAGAGCACAACAGGAAGTCCTTCCTGCTGGCGGCTATTAGACTATTTAATGCCTCACCGGGCCGACGGCAACATAGACCTGGAACTGTTGGGGTGTTAGAACCTAGTTTAACAATTATGCATCCATCCGTGAGTAACTCTGGTCTGTAATCACTCATTCACTCAGGACATATTCATTCAGGTATGTATATACATATTCATGTACAGTTGTTATATCATATCACGTGCAATATTGTAAGTAATTCTTGGACTGAACTTCACTCAATCACTCAGGAATGCATATTAGTATCCTGTCAGCTGTATCTTTTTTCATTGCTTTTAGTATATCAAATGTGCAATACGTGCATTTATCTGTAATCAAACCCTGCACTAAGGACTGTATTTTCAGGGATTATTATTATTCCCCTAAATATCATACACACATTTAGCTATTTAAGTATAGTATAGTTAACCATGCAAATATTCATTTTCTATATCAACTTGAAATATTTGTATCATTTGTTTTCAACTAACACTCTGTAACAATGTATACTGTACATAATTCAGCCATACTATACAATGCCCTGTTTTTTTCGTAGCTGCTTGACGAAGAAATTTCCCCTCTGTGATCAATAACCTACCTACTTACCTACCTACCTGATCCTCAGTCAGTAGACGACGCGAGACATTTGACAGAAGTACCGAAACTAACACATTCTAGTACCAAACTGTTTTTCGATGTTGTAGTATTGGTATAGCATGCAACACTATTTTGAATCAGGTCAACACACGCAAGCCTGCAGGGCCGGATGGTATTCCAGGGCGCGTTCAGAACAGCTGGCAAGCATATTCACGGTCCTTTTCCAACCTCTCCTTGTCCCAGTCTGTAATCCCCACAAGTCTCAAGCTGACCACCAACATTATCATCATTCCTAAAAACTCAAAGGCTAGCTGCCACAATGACAGCCACCCTGTCAATTGCACACATCCACATTGACAAGAGGAATACCTATGTGAGAATGCTGTTCATTGACTAAAGCTCAGCGTTCCACAGCATAGTCCCCTCTAAGCTCGTCACAGAACACCTTCCTCCGCAACTGGATTCTGGACTTACTGATGGGCCGACCCCAAGTGGTGAGAGTAGGAAACATCCCCTACGCCACGCTGACCATCAACGCAGGGTGCTCAGTCCACTCCTGTACTCCCTGTTCACCCACGACTGCGTGGCCAGGCACGACTCCAACACCAAGTTTGCTGACAACACGACGGTGGTAGGCCTGATTGTTTTGGCGACAATGAGACAGCCTATAGGGAGGTCGTCAGTGACCCGACAGTGTGGTGCCAGGACAGTGTGGTGGTGCCAGTATAACAATGTCAGTAAGACCAAGGAGCTGATCGTGGACTACATGAAACAGGGGGAGATAAAACGCACCAATCCACATCTACAGGGCTGCAGTGGAGTGGGTCGAGAGTTTCAAGTTCCTCGGTGTCCAAATCACTAAGGACTTAAAATGGTCCACACACACACAGGTTGAAAGGTTTGGCACGGGCCCTCAAATCCTCAAAAAGGTTCTAGAGCTGCACCATTCAGAGCTTGGCATGGCAACAACAACGCACTCGATCGCATGGTGCTACAGAGAGTGACAAGACAGCCCAGTACATAATTGGGGCTGAGCTCCCTGCAATCCAAGACCTCTAAACCACTCTCTGCAGGAAGGCCTGGAACATTGGAAAGAAGGCATGGAAGACCTCCGACTGTTCTCTCTGGTTCCACACGGCAAGCGGTACCAGAGCAACAAGCCTGACAGCAACAGGCTCCTGAATGTCTTCTATCCCCAAGCTATAAGACTGCTAAACGGCTTAACGGACTATCTGCATTGACCCTTCTATTTCTTTCAAATTGCACTGACTATGCGCACACACAGGGTTGCAAAGGGTCTGAAACTTTCCGGTAGGTTTTCCAGACATTTTCCATGAATTAAGCCCTGAAATATTGGGAATTTTGCTTAAAATTCATCAAAAAAAGTTCACTTATAACAGTGAACCTTTTTTTAAATGGGATACACAAGGCACTTCTAGGTCTTGTGGCATATTTTGGTTAAACTATCCCCAATTCAATGGAATTGCAACCCTCTGCATGCACAGTGCATTCTTCCATCACATGTACAGCTGATTCTCAATATCTTGCACAGTAATGAATTGCTATTGAGCCCACACTACTACACTGTCTGAGCCAAGGACTACATGCTTTCTGGTAAGTTTTGATTACAATACTGGGTGGGGTGAATATACATTATTTTTTGTTAACTAGTAAATAGTAGCCTACAGCAAACTGTGTTTAAACTTAACAATTTTTGCTAGTTAGTGTTTGCTACCATGTGGGTTTTAGTATCACATTCGAAGGTAAGACCCAGGCACAGACAACGTCAGAATAACAAATGTTTATTATCACAACAGGGGTAGGCAAAAGACAGGTCAGGGGCAAGCATAGTTCGGTA
Organism: Thymallus thymallus; assembly: GCA_023634145.1. Taxonomy (NCBI): domain Eukaryota; kingdom Metazoa; phylum Chordata; class Actinopteri; order Salmoniformes; family Salmonidae; genus Thymallus; species Thymallus thymallus. The sequence continues at coordinate 4,245,950 of CM042423.1, forward strand.
ATCCAGAGTAGTGGGGTAAAGGTACAAGACGGCAGGCAGGCTCGGGGTCAGGGCAGGCGGGAAGGCTCAAAACTGTGAAAAATCTAGGATATAGTAACAATAGCAAGGCAGGAACAAAGGGGGAAAATGCTGGTAAGCTTGACCAAGCAAAATTAACTGGCAACAGCCAAACAAAGAACACAGGTTAAAGTACCCAGGGGATAATGAGGAACATGGGCGACACCTGGAGGGGGGTGGAGACAAACACACAGACAGGTGAAACAGATCAGTGACATTTAGCATGCTTGAGCCTGCTAACTGAGGAGTGTTAATTCACCTGTTCCCATACAATTTTTTTCGTAACGTTCCCCCGTGGGAACCAAACCCACAACCCTGGCGTTGCAAGCGCCATGCTCTGCCATCTGAGCTACATGGGACTATCTGATGTGTGGAGACATTTCACTGCAGCTAATGTAGAAGGAAAAGCTGTATACATTTGCAAATACTGGGCCAAATCATATGTGAAGAATACAACAAACATGCAGAATCATCTGGCCAAGTGCATAAAGTTCCCTCAGCGCTCACAACAAGCAACCTCTGACAAAAGTCCCTCTACTTCTATTCAAGGTGAAAATTTTGATTCAGACACCTTATTGATAGCAACAGCTCATGGTCCTCCTGGAATCAGAAGTTCTTGACTCAATGTAGTCAGAGAAATGCTCATGAATGTCTTGCTCGAGCTGTGTATGCAACTGGTTCACCTATGATGCTCACAGGCAATGTGTATTGGAAGAGATTTCTGAATGTTCTTCGCCCAGCATACACCCCTCCAACCAGACAAGCTTTATCTACTCATTTGCTGGATGCAGAGTTCAACAGAGTTCAAGTGAAGGTCAAGCAAATCATAGAGAAAGCAGACTGTATTGCAATCATCTCTGAAGGGTGGTCGAATGTTAGTGGGCAAGGAATAATTAACTACATCATCTCCACCCCTCAACCAGTATTCTACAAGAGCACAGACACAAGGGACAACAGACACACCAGTCTCTACATTGCAGATGAGCTGAAGGCAGTCGTCAATGACCTTGGACCACAGAAGGTATTTGTACTGGTGATAGACAATGCTGCGAACATGAAGGCTGCTTGGTCTAAAGTGGAGGAGTCCTACCCTCACATCACACCCATTAGCTGTGCTGCTCATGCATTGAATCTGTTCCTCAAGGACATCATGGCACTGAAAACAACAGATACACTCTACAAGAGAGCCAAGGAAATGGTTAGGTATGTGAAGGGTCATCAAGTTATAGCAGCAATCTACCTCACCCAGCAAAGTGAGAAGAATAAGAGCACACATTGAAGCTGCCCGTTGGGGTGGTGTTGTTATCATGTTTGACATCCAAAAAGAGTGAAGACTTCTGCCTGAAGCCTATACACGACGCAGCGTACATGTTGGACCCCAAGTATGCTGGCAAGAGCATCCTGTCTGGTGCAGAGATCTACAAGGCCTTGGTGTCATCACTACCGTGTCTCGCCACCTTGGCCTGGATGAGGGCAAGGTTCTTGGCAGTCTGGTGAAGTACACTTCCAAGCAAGGGTTTTGGGATGGAGATGCAATATGGCAGTCATGCCAACATATCTCACCAGCCACCTGGTGGAAGGGACTTTGTGGATGTGAGGCTCTTTTCCCGTTGCCTCAATCATCCTCCAAATCCCACAAACATCAGCCGCCTCAGAGCGCAACTGGTCCTTGTTTGGGAACACACACACACCAAAGCACGCAACAGGCTGACCAATACAAGGGTTGACAAATTGGTGGCCTTCCGGGCAAATTTGAGGCTTTTTTGAGCCTGACAACAAGCCATCCTCAACAAGGTTGGAAAGTGACAGTGAGGATGAGGCCTCAGAGTCTGATGTTCAAGAGGTGGACATTGTGGAGGTCCAGGGAGAAGACATGGAAGCCTGAGAGAAAGACAACCAAAGCTTTAGTTTCTAGACTATCATTTAACAGATCTATGTTGAAAACGTTTTTGGGAGATCGGGGATCATTCAATATTCCCTTTCTTTTGTTCAGTGAAATGATTCCATGTGAAGAGTCAAGTCATTTAATTAAGTTCAATTCGTAACTACATTTTTTTTTGGGTATTTTTATTGGAAGGATTTAATAAATTCGCAATTATGTCTACTTATAATAAGGTGAAAGGTTTATGTTTGTCTCCATATGATTTGGCAAATATATCAAATGCAAAAAACATCTACATTTAAATGGAATTAATATAACATTTGCATACATTTCCGTTAATCTCCATATATTCCTGTTAATTCCCACGGAATGTTTCCACCTCTGAATATTCCCCAAAATGTGCAACACTACAGACACACTTAAAATTTGCTCATACACACACAATTATCATATAGGCTGCTCCTACTCTGTTTATCATATATCCTGATATCTATTCACCTTACCCCTACCACTCCAGTATCCCCACACAATGTAAATATGCTATTGGCACGGACCATGGAACTGACTCTGTATATAGCTTACTTTGTTCTTCTTTACTTTACAGTACTACCGATACTGATTAATGCATTGTTGGCATTTCACTGTGCACGTGACAATAACTTGAAAGTAATTTCCTGTAACTCAACGCGTTGTCCATCAGAAAGACAAAAATGGGCCCCATGACATTTTAGATTCCCTTGACTGTCTAGCTTTTATTTTGGTGATTGTTAGTTCTCAAAGAATATACTCCCTCTCCCCAGATCCTCCCCCGACCTCACTGTTGCTCCCTCCATAACTCCATCCTCTTTCCTTAGTCTCTCCATAACTCCATCCTCTTTCCTTAGTCCCTCCATAACTCCATCCTCTTTCCTTAGTCCCTCCATAACTCCATCCTCTTTCCTTAGTCCCTCCATAACTCCATCCTCTTTCCTTAGTCCCTCCATAACTCCATCCTCTTTCCTTAGTCCCTCCATAACTCCATCCTCTTTCCTTAGTCCCTCCATAACTCCATCCTCTTTCCTTAGTCCCTCCATAACTCCATCCTCTTTCCTTAGTCCCTCCATAACTCCATCCTCTTTCCTTAGTCCCTCCATAACTCCATCCTCTTTCCTTAGTCCCTCCATAACTCCATCCTCTTTCCTTAGTCCCTCCATAACTCCATCCTCTTTCCTTAGTCCCTCCATAACTCCATCCTCTTTCCTTAGTCCCTCCATAACTCCATCCTCTTTCCTTAGTCCCTCCATAACTCCATCCTCTTTCCTTAGTCCCTCCATAACTCCATCCTCTTTCCTTAGTCCCTCCATAACTCCATCCTCTTTCCTTAGTCCCTCCATAACTCCATCCTCTTTCCTTAGTCCCATACATTTTTTTTCCTCTCTCACCCCTCTCCATCTCTCTCTTTCGCTCTTAGCCTGCTCCCATCCCCCATCCCCTCTCCCAGTCTACCCTCTCTAGAGTAACCTTGTTCAGGCTCAGGTGCAGTATAGTACAGTCAGCAGCCAGATTTCCAGACTCCCAGGAGGGGGGCTCAGTAACCCGAGTAGCCATGGACAGGATCAGAGCACTTGAGGTTTGAGGCGGCGGGCTGTGTGGGGGCCCTGGTTCTCTCTCTGTGTGTCACTCTCTCCTGCTCATTGTCTAAGGCTTCCTGTAATATGTTTGTTTTGGTACAGGAGGCCTGCCAACATTTGCCACACACACACACAGGAGACAATTGGGACAAACACTCTCAGTATAACTGGGGCTGCGCACACACACACACACACACACACACACACACAAGCTATACGCGTGTGTACATACATGTTTGTGTACAACAGGAAAACACCCTTGATCTAGAAAGATAGACTATTACATTCTGCATAGCAATGTAGTCTCCAAGGAACTGTTTCTTGGCAGAGTTGAAGAGAGAGAAGTACAGGTGAAGAATGGATTGAGTAAGAGCAGCGTTCTAAGGCATCACTACAGACACAGGTTCGATCCCAGGCTGTGTTGCAGCCGGCCACAACAGGGAGACCCATGAGGTGGCGCACAATTGGCCCAGCGTCGTACGGGTTGGGGGAGGGTTTGGCCGGCTGGAATGTCCTTGTCCTGTCGCGTTCTAGCGACTCCTGTGGCGGGCTGGGCGCATGCGCGCTGACACGATCGTCAGTTGTACGGTGTTTCCTCCGACACATTGGTGCTGCTGGCTTCCGGATTAAGGAAGCAGTGCAGCTTGGCAGGGTGGTATTTTGGAGGACGCATGGCTCTCGATCGTCACCTCTCCCAAGTCTGCTCTCTCGCCAGAGTGAGAGAGCCCAAGCGATGGGACAAAACTAACTATCAATAGGATATCAGAAATTGGGTAGAAAAAGGGAAAAAAATAAAAAAATAAAGCAGGGCCTTCTATGCCATCAAAAGGAACATCAAATGTGAGACACCAATTAGGATCTGTCTAAAAATACTAGAATCAGTTATAGAACCCATTGCCCTTTATGGTTGTGAGGTCTGGGGTCCGCTCACCAACCAAGAATTCACAAAATGAGACAAACACCAAATTGAGACACTGCATGCAGAATTCTGCAAGAATATCCTCTGCGTACAACGCAAAACACCAAATAATGCATGCAGAGCAGAATTAAGCAGATATCCACTAATTAGCCAAATCCAGAAAAGAGTTGTTAACTTCTACAACCACCTAAAAGGAAGCGATTCCCAAACCTTCCATAACAAAGCGGGAGAGCGCGGGCAGGAGAGAGCCAGAGTCGGAGCGCGGCGCGAGAGAGAGAGAGCCGGAGCGCGAGAGAGACGAGAGAGAGAGAGAGAGAGAGAGAGAGCCTGGGTAGAAAATCTTGGCAGGTGTACAGGATAAATCTTGGGTAAAGAATTAACAGAGTATTGATACTGGGTAGACTAAAACTAAACTCTACAACACAGTGCTGCCAACGATCCAATCAAGACTAACACTATGGAATGGAGATTGGGATAAAGTGCTTCTTCTCTCTATCCCTGGTTAATTCGTTTGATCTCTCCTTCTTTCTTTCCCTCTTGCGCCATCTTTCTCCCTTCTCCATTTCCATCTTCTGTTCCCCCTCACTCCTTCTCTGGCCAGAGGACATCTTAGAATCAACAGCTATTGAAAAAGAGGAAGCTACAAGAATGGTTGGTTAAGTCATCCTTATATTTGGAAATGTGGTTCTTGCTAAACTAGGGTGACAAGATCCAGTTTCCATTTCTATGGAGTTAAAACAGTCAAAGTAGCTGATGTAATCATTATCAGTACAGTGGTTGTTCTGCCCTCTTATCAAATAGAACATTTACCAGGAACACATTTCTCAATAGCTCAACGCAGGCGTAGACTATTTAAAATACTATACCATGGAAGGCATTTTGGAGTGTGTGTGTTTTTACTTACCTCGTTGCCGTACATCATGAGGTGGTGTGTAGCGATCAAAGCTTTGAAGACCACCACCCAGCTACTATTGGCTGTCCTCTCAAACAGTGTGTCAGCCAGCTGGGGGATTGACACGTTCATCTCATTGGTGCAGTGGATCAGGTCTGGAGGAGGCAGAGAAAGACAGAGTCAGAATTAAGACACAGACAGACAGACAGACACACACAGAGCCAGAGAAACAGACACAAGAAGTGGTGAGATCAGGGCCTCTATGCAGATAATATATAGGGAAATTAAGGACAAGGAATGCTCTCACTCTCTCCAGAGTGGCGCAGTGGTCTAAGGAAATGCATCTCAGTGCTAGAGGTGTCACTACAGACCCTGGTTCGATCCCGGGCTGTATCACAACCGGCCGTGATCGGGGTCCCATAGAGCGGCACACAATTGGCCCAGCATGTAAATAAGAATTTGTTCTTCACTGACTTGCCTAGTTAAATAAAGGGTTAAATAAAAAATAAAACGAATTAAAAGATACTCCCAGTGGTGTGACAGTGGAACTGCACGCAAGTTAGAACTGAAGGACAAAGTGGGGAACCACACACACACACACACACACACACACACAGCCACAGCCTAGACTACTACACAATCGATTGGTCAAAATTGTTAAACCTGTATTTTTCTATTGAGACAAATGTGTTTTAATCAAATCAACTATATTCACTGAACTTGTCTGATGCTTTAAGATCCCACAATTGGCCCAGCGTCGTCCGAGTTTGGCCGGTGTAGGCAGTCATTGTAAATAAGATTCTGTTCTTAACTGACTTGCCTAGTTAAATAAAAAAGGTTAAATAATTTTAAAATAACAAATAAAATTGTTTGATTAAATAATCAAGACACAAATGACTAGAGGGAGTCCTACCAGCAAATTATTTTATTGTGCCAGGCTCAGACTTTATTAAAAATAATAATAATTTTAAAAAGGCAGCCAGTGACTTACGAGCATCCCTTCTCTCCCTCTCCTCCCTGCTGCAGTGACAAGTTTATCGCGCTGTCCGTGTTGCTGCGACATAAATTAGACATTTCAGACTGAAAAGTTCTGTTACAGAAATCCCACATTTGTTTAGGGAAAACATTCCCTATTGCCTTGCTCTCTTTACGTGAGCAATCTCGGTCGACCAACAAATAAATAGACCAGTTGCGTAAACGGGGTCACTCCTAACGGCCACCAATTAGTACTTGTCCACCATGAAAAGTGAATGTGGATTTTTAAAATGGTATTCTAGCCCCTGCAGTCTCCTCCCCCTCCTAAATCCCTCCCTTTTTTGTTCAACAATGCAGGTACAACTACAAACCAGATAACTTCAGAAACACCAATTCATTAGTCTGTAGCATCTCTCTCATATTAACATGGGCAATGGGTCCAGGCTACATTAGGATTTCAGTGTGATATGAAGATTAATATTTAAGCAATAAGGCCAGAGGTGTGGTATAACGGCCAATATACTGTACCACGGCTAAGGGTTGCACTGTACCATGGCTGAGGCACGACGCAACGCGGAGTACAGCCTGGATACAGCCTTTAGCCGTGGTATATTGGCCATATACCACAAACCCGAGGTGCCTTATTGCTATTATAAAACTGGTTACCCATGTAATAAATGTTGTGTCATACCTGTGGTATACCATGGCTTTCAGCCAAATCAGCATTCAGGGCTCGAACAACCCGCTTCATAATCAGTAATGAAACATGGGAACACTCTTTCCCAGAGCATGCATCTGTCATGCTTATATGCAGCAGAGCCGAGTTGTACTTTCTCTCCAGCTCCCCCTCAGTCTCCCCAGTAATACCCCTCCCGTCTCTCCCCCCTTCCCTCAGCTCCCCCTTCCCCCAGTCTCCGCCCCCTTCCCCTTTCTCTGTACTTATATTTTTCATCAGGAGTGTGAAAGAGAGAAGAGCTGATTGGGTCCGGGGGGACCTGGTCTGAGTGTGTGTGAGAGAGAGAGAGAGAGAGAGAGAATGTGTGTATGAACACGTGTGTGTGTGTGTGTGTGTGGATATGCGCCTGTCTGCTGTAATGTAGGGGATATGTGCTGACTTAATCAAAGGGAGTGGAAACACATTTGGATGCCATTGATCACAGTCAGAGTCAGTTGTCTTAAACGGAGGGAGGGCGGGAGAGAGTGAGCGAGCGAGCGCGATGCATTGTGAGGAGAGGCTGGTTCCATCTGGGGCGTGGTGGTGGTAGATCTCATCTTATCCAGCTTGCAATGCAGAAACCCTGACCATGCAGGGCTGAACAATTCCGCCTCGCCATCTCCTCTCGTCACCCTCTTGCTGGCCATCAGCCATGTTCGAGAGTGGCTGTGAAAACCCACATGCCAGCTAGACTGTGCAGTCTGTGTGCGGGTCCCTTCACATGATGACAATGTGTAACAAACACTCCTAATATCATGGCACAATTCTGGAAGATTCTACAAAGACATTTTAGAACACTGACGGATTCCAGAACTACAAACATTCTAGAACACCAGAGATTCTAGAGATTCATTGAAAGATGGACAGTGAGAGACAGAGGGCATGAGCAGTGAGCTCATCTGTCCTTCTCAGAGTTGACAGACAGCCCTCTGTGTTTGTGTTTGTGTCTGTGTTCTAATGCACACAGCACCATTGTTCCTTTCAGCATGGTTCAACAGGGCTGGCATGACTTTTGCCCTCTGGGTTGCACTGGTAAGTCCCTGTAATGGGGAGATCCTGGTACAGGCCTGAGCTTAGGGCTCTTACCTCATCACCACACACACACACACACACACACACACACACGGCTAGGAGAGGGAGAGACACGGGACTGTTGTTGGGTGAGAGAGACCAAGCAAACAACAACTGGAAGGGAAGGATAGATAGGCCTCTCAAATGGACATGAAGTCAACCAAGTGAGCCTCTATCAGTGGGCGCATTTCAAGATTCAAGGAGGAAACATCCCTCTAAAACGCCCAGTCCATTGAGAGACGCAGCCCTCGAGATGAGCTACATAAGGTGAAGTGAGTTGTCGCACACTGTGGGTCAGCTACTACGTCGATAGCCTGACCTAGAAGGAGAAATGGAGGGGGTACAGTCAGTGCTGCCAGCTGTAGGAAGTAGGACGTGAGCAGATGGAGGGAGCACTAGGCGCCAGGTGGTCAAGCGAGGCAGGGGAAGACAGACTACATCTGGCCTAGCTGCCAGCCTCCTTGCTGGGGTCTGTTCTCCTTGCAACCCCCCCACTCCCCCTCCGCCTTGCATATGTATAAAAAGGTATGCTAATCTGCCATATGATCTGGACAAAAACACAGATGCATACATGTACAGGTAGGACAGGGGGAAGATTAAAGAGGAAAACCTTGCAAATCTTATAATCTCCTGCTGCCTGACACACATGGTGGGTTTACTGCATGGAGAGAGAGGAGGTATAGATGGCAGAAGGTGTATAAATAGCTATATAAAGAGCATACAGTTACACATCTTTTCTCCCCTCTTTCCTTTGTGTCTCTGGTCTTTCCATTTTAGATGACCCTGTTTCTGTTCTCATGGCGACCAAGGCATGACCATGATCGAGTTTAGAACCACGTCGGCGTCGAGGGAATTCTACAATTCCTCCACAAACGGGAAAATGCTATATTCCATAATTCCTTTAATTCCAAAACCATAATTCCACCACTGAACCACAGGCTTTGGTGAAATGATTTGCTTGAGGCGCATCTTCTATTTTCAGTTCTGATACATCAAAAGGAGGTGTGTGTGTGTGTGTGTGTGTGTGTGTGTGTGTGTGTGTGTGTGTGTACACAAAGGAAACTAGAGCCTGGAGCTGTTGAGAAAGAAGCCAAACCATCCTGAACTGCAGCCACTACGGTTCTGTACTGCCTTCCTAACAATCCAACTGAATCATGTGCATTCAAATCACTCACACTCTCTCCATTTCCTCCCCCTCTCCCCCTCTCTCCTTCATTCTCCCTTTAGACGACTCTTGATCTGTAGTCTGTTCCATTGTAGTGTGAATCCAGCCTAGACAAGCTGCCGAGAGAGCGAGCTAGCGCCAGGGGAGGGGAGGAAGGTACACAACAAGCCGACAGACATGGCCAAAGGACCCAGCCAGCCAGGCTAAAAATACCCTGTAGAGGACAGGAGTGCTAAAATGTTCCACACAGAGCTCCTAGACACACACACACACACCTTTTATTTCAGAGTCCACTACATAGAAACTCATGCACACACTTGACTCCACTACAGAGCACTATCCTTTTTCCGACCTATTTAAAAGTGTTTTTCCACCGTCTCGAGGGTCCAGCAATAGGCTGCTCACTAAAAGCTGGCTCCACCGTGAACCCGACTGTCAGCTGGCTTGCAGACAGGTTAAGGTGAGGACAGGGATCCTGCAGACAGGTTAAGGTGAGGACAGGGATCCTGCAGACAGGTTAAGGTGAGGACAGGGATCCTGGAGACAGGTTAAGGTGAGGACAGGGATCCTGGAGACAGGTTCTTTGCAATGAATCACAATAGTAATTGTTCACATATTGTATCCATTAGAAATCCATCTAGGCTACATGTGAAGTGATGTTACCCTCTTCTGCCCTGTGTCGCAATAGACACACAACTACCCAACCCGTTTCCTTTGTAGATAAATAAAAATGAAATAAAAAATGTAACCTTTATTTAACTAGGCAAGTCAGTTAAGAACAAATTCTTATTTACAATGACGGCCTACCTACAGGGTCAGCCCCTGGAGCAAATTAGTTACGTTTTTCACTTTGTCGGCTCGGGTATTCGAACCAGCGACCTTTCGGTTACTGGCCCAACGCTCTAACCACTAGGCTACCTGCCGCCCCCATAAGCTACATTAGTATGAATCGAGGACCACTTTGGAAACCAATGTTTTAATTAATACTTTAAAGTGATATCCTCTTGGTCCACATTGTTTATTTTGTTGTATAGAGTGGTTTGCGAAAGTATTCACCCCCCTTGGAATTTCTCCTATTTTGTTGCCTTACAACCTGGAATTAAAAATAGATATACATTATTTGATTTACACAACATGCCTACCACTTTGAAGATGCAAAATACTTGTGAAACAAACAAGAAATAAGACAAAAAATAACAGAAAACTTGTGTGCATAACTATTCGTGTTTGCTTATTTCTTTCTTTAAGCAATGGCTTTTTTCTGGCCACTCTTCCGTAAGCTTGTGGAGTGTACGGCTTAAAGTGGTCCGATGGACAGATACTCCAATCTCCGCTGTGGAGCTTTGCAGCTCCTTCAGGGTTATCTTTGGTCTCTGTTGCCTCTCTGATTAATGCCCTCCTTGCCTGCTCGGTGAGTTTTGGTGGGCGGCCCTCTCTTGGCAGGTTTGTTGTGGTGCCATATTCTTTACATTTTTTAATAATGGATTTAAAAATGGTGCTCCGTGGGATGTTCAAAGTTTGATATTTTTTTAATAATCCAACCCTGATCTGTACTTCTCCACAACTTAGTCCCTGACCTGTTTGGAGAGCTCCTTGGTCTTCATGGAGCCGCCTGCTTGGTGGTACCCCTTGCTTAGTGGTGTTGCAGACTCTGGGGCCTTTCAGAACAGGTGTATATACAAGATCATGTGACACAGATTGCACACAGGTGGATTTCATTTAACTAATTATGTGACTTCTGAAGGTAATTGGTTGCACCAGATATTATTTAGGGGCTTCATAGCAAAGGGGTGAATACATATGCACGCACCACTTTTTTCCAAATTTTTTGAAACAAGTTATTTTTTTAAATTTCACTTCACTAATTTTGTTTATGTCCATTACATGAAATCCAAATAAAAATCTATTTAAATTACAGGTTGTAACGCAACAAAACAGTCTCAAGGTATGAGAAGGGCTGTTCTGGCAGCATATCAAGTAGTCATAAGTGAAATGCAATGAGAGTTATTTTTTTTATACAAAAAAAAAAAACTGTCACCTCGCATTGTTGGACGTACAGACAGACATCTTAAATTAGTGTCATTCTGAAAAGCAAAAACAGCATGTGAGAGGTAGGTCTAGCCTTTATTCGAGCCTGACAAAGACCTACGCAACAGTGGGCAAACATGGTTGTATTATTTACCCATTGTGGTGTGTCTAAGGTGACTTCCCTCTCATATTCTGCCTAATATGGTTTCTCTGTTCTGTGATTCTTGGCAGTTGGCCGCCATGACAACAGCACGAAAGTATTAGGAAAGGAATGGGTTTAAATGTCACAAATTCCACAAAATAACCATGACAACTATGCCTCATGCAAGGCAAGTCTGTGTAGGCAGAGTGACAGACACAAACACCTGTCTCAGTGGTTGATAGCATCAAGGCATCTCTCCCTTACAACATGCAAATAGCTGAGCAAGATGGATCAACGAGTTAGTCAGCTAACTTTGAAAAGCAACCCGAAATAACTACTGATTTTCTGGTTCATTCAAAAAATAAAATGTAGCTTATTTTATTTAACTAGGCAAGTCAGTTAAGAACAAATTCGTAATTACAATGACGGCCATCCAAAAAACAAAATAATTCCTGCGGGTGACGGGGATTAAAAAATAATAAATTAAATATAGGACCAAACACACATCACGACGAGAGACAAAACAACACTACCAAAAGAGATACCTAAGACAACATTGCAAGGCAGCAACACATGACAACACAGCATGGCAGCAACATAACATGGTACAAACATTATTGGGCACAGACAACAGCAAAGGGCAAGAAGGTAGATATGACAACACATCACGCAAAGCAGCCACAACTGTCAGTAAGAGCATCCATGATTGAGTCTTTGAATGAAGAGATTGAGATAAAACTGTCCAGTTTGAGTGTTTGTTGCAGCTCGTTACGAACTGAAAAGACGAGCGACCAAAGGGTACCTTTAACAGAATGTGACTGGCAGAACGAGTGTTGTATGTGGAGGATGAGTGCTGCAGTAGATATCTCAGATAGGGGGGAGTGAGGCCTAAGAGGGTTTTATAAATAAGCATCAACCAGTGGGTCTTGCAACGGGTATATAGAGATGACCAGTTTAGATAGATAGGTACTTTATTAATCCTCGAGGGGAAATTTATTTGTCAAGCAGCTACAAACAAAAAACCAAAAACAGGGCAGGTGCAAAATGCCAGAACGAAAATACACAAAAGACAGACACACGATACATGATATATAATGCAGCAGTGTGAAAAAGTATAAAAATACAATAAGTCTGGAGTGCAAAAAGCTATAAAAAGACATTGCATAGTATGGATGAATTGCTGAATATCTACACTATACATTGTTACAGAGTGTTAGGTGGAAGAAAAATGATAAAAATATTGCAAGTTGATATAGATAAATAAGGAATATTTGCATGGTTAACTAAACTATACAGGTCGATGACAGGGAAATACTTAAATAGCTAAATGTGCGTATCATATAAGTGAGGGTAATAATAGTTTACTTAATATACAGTCTGGTTAAATGAACAGGTAAGTGACTATTTCACATGGTTAAATTATCTGTACAGGTAAATGACAGGAAGAGATACTTAAATAGCTAAATGTGTGTATGATATAATAATAATTCCCTTAAAATACAGTCCTTAGTGGAGGGTTTAATTACAGATAACTGCACGTATTGCACATTCAATATACTAAAAGCAATGAAAAAAGATGCAACTGACAGGATACTAATAAGCTTTTCTGAGTGAATGACTAAGTTAAGTCCAAGAATTACTTACAATATTGCACGTGATATGATATAACAACTGTACATGAATATGTACATACAGTCCTGAATTAATAAGTCCTGAGTGAATGAGTGATTACAGACCAGAGTTACTCACAGATGGATGCATAATTGTTAAACTAGGTCCGAAAACCCTCAACAGTTCCAGGTCTATGTTGCCGACGGCACGGCACCCCGGTGAGGCATTAAATAGTCTAATAGCCGCCGGCAGGAAGGACCTCCTGTAGCGCTCTCTGGCACACCGTGGTGGGATCAGTCTATGACAAAGTGCTCCTCTGCATCATAACCATGGCATGCAGAGGGTGGGTGACGTTGTCCATGATGGCCAGCAGTTTAGCCAGGATGCATCTCTCCGCCACCTCCTCTAGAGTGTAAAGGCTAATCCCCTTCCACTTTCCTCCTCTTCATCTTCTCGCCCAGTAGCAGGGGCTGAATGGTGTTGAAGGCACTGGAGAAGTCAAAAAACATAACCCTCACAGTGCAACCTGCGTTGTCCAGGTGAGAGTAGGCCCTCTGAAGCAGATGTGGACCGTGGACCGTGGACCATGCAACATGACAATGACTCAAAACATTCCAGTAAATGAATGAAGAAATGGAGAGTTCTGGAATGGCCAAGTCAAAGCCCGGATCTTAATCCTATTGAGATGCTGTGGGGTGATTTGAAATGGGCTGTGCATGCAAGAAACTCATCAAACAGCTGAAAAAAAGTCTGCATGGAGGAGTGGGAAAAACGTTCTCCCAATCGATGTCGGACACCGGTAGACAGTTATAGGAAACGGGCAATACCAGCTATTAGGGCATCCTAACATATTCTCAGCAGGAATTGGCATCTTTGTTCATTTTGTTGTTAAATAAATGATAACACAGTTACATTTTCATTGTTTTTGGTTCAATCTATAGCAATTGTTTGAAGGAAGATCTAAGATCGGTATGTCCATATTTCATGGGGTGTCCTAATTTTCCTTCACATGACATATATACAGACACATAAAAATCACTGCCTATAACCATGACAACAGATAAGTCTACTTAAAATGGAGGAGGGAATCAGCATCATCTCTAGGATCCCAGCCAGGAGTAATTGAGGGGGACAGTCACAATCATAAGAGTAAATGGTTTCAAAACACCATTTATTTTCTCCAATGATGCGTGAATGTCAGGCTGGGCTGATAGGGGCTGCTGCCTGCTGCAGTGTGGGGACACCACTTATGATAAAACACCAGTTATGATACAATAACGTGATTTGGACACCAGCTATTGGTACTAACTAAGCATTGTAACATTAACAAATAGATATCCACTGTATCTTGTATAGCCATTGCAGAGTAGCTTGGCACTGGGAGATACCAATAATGACACAGCACCCGTTATGATACAACACCATTCAGTGATTCCTCACGAAACCAGGACAAACAAGAAATACATTTTGTTTAAATCTCCAAAATCAAGGTAACCCATAGATTTGGCTCTTTGGAGGCAGGATTGTTTACACGTATGACATTTATATTTACAAGCATAATTGAGAAATAATTATCAAAGTTGGCGTATTTATTACATTTTGGCCTTAGCCAGGCCTCCTTAAAAACACCATAATTCAATACTATGCATTATAACAGCCGAGTAGTGTAGCGACACCAGTTACAATACAACCCTAGTTATGACAACACCATAATGAAATACTAAGCATTGGAACAGCTGCAGAGCAGATGAATCCTCCTCTGCTTCATGTATCGTCTCCGATCTAGTATTCACTCATTATCTCTATCAGACAGTGACACTTGAACTTGGCTTTCCATCAACGCCGCTTCCTCAATGACCTTCAGTCTCTTCACATAGACAGTGGTGACATGACAGTAACCAATAACGGCCAATGGAAAACAAATAGGCGTCAAGTTCTCATTTCTACTTTGTTGTCCCAGGAGAAAATTGGTTTTGCCGCAAAATGCCATACATGTCACAGGAATTCAGTCGGTTATGATAAGAGGTAGAGGGTGAACAAAAATAATGGCATGGCCATAATACTGCAGTGACCATGAACGGCAGCATGGTGATGTCAGTCAGCTGGACCTTGGAAAGCACTACTCATGATCATCATATTAATAAATTCATAACATGTATCCACTGTCCAGACAGACAGTAGGGGGCGGCAACATCCACACAAATTCACTGGCAACATCTGCTAGTCTAATGGCTACAATGTAATTCTAGGTAGGGAAGTGGCTACAGTGTGTTGGAATTCAACAGTGTAGGGAGCTAGCTACAGTACCGGTATGTTTGGTTTTGATAGCAGGTATGTTTGGTTTTGATCTAAGCACTATGCACACAGACTTAGTCCAAGAAGTACTCTTACTGAGCCACCATTATTCCTTAAGGTCCAAGGACCTTACGTTATTTTCAGAGGTAGACTGGCTCTGGCAGCCAAACAGTCCATCTAAAAGTGAATGGATTCTCAATTGCAATACAGCTCAAGAAACATAAAGCCCTTTACTTTCATACCACATTAACATTATTTCACAAATGCAAAATATACACTTACTGTTTTAACCGGCGACAGGATTTCTCAGTGACAGCACGTATCTGGCGGCCTTTGATACACACAGCCTTATTCCCTTACACAGGTGTTTTGGAGCATGCTAGACAGCTAATTAGCACAGGTCCTTCGGTCTTCCGTAAACATGTGGTGTAACATGGAGATATGGCTGTGTGGGTACACTAACACTAACTAATTTAACCTTTATTTTTAATGATTTATCACTGATATGAAAGACAAGATCCTTATGCTTCCAAAACCATACCACAAGAGGTTAGTGTTAATGTTCAGACCCCCCCCATACAGAAGACGCCTTCTTCCAATGACTTATGTGTGCAATGGAACTGAGTCATGGGCTAACACTCAGACCGACCAGAAACATGAGGATTGACGACACACACACACACACAAATACTCACAATCAAGGTGTTTCTTCTTGGGGCCGCTGACTTCGTGCGTCGTGGACTTGCACACGGCTTTACTGATAGCAGACCCGGTCACGCTGTGATGTGCCGCCGCGAAGCGATCCGTTATAGACTGTCCTGACATTGTGTTTCAATGTTAATCTACAAAACCCACTAGGATTAGTTAGACGATAAACACACACGTCCAACGATTGGATATTAGCTGACGTGCGTAACACCAGTGATGACAAGAGTGTGGAGGTTTCAGGCCACGTCAATCGGTTCCGTGGAAGAAGAAAAATAAGTGGTATGACGTCTAGTCCAGTAATGTACCGTTAAAAAACGCCAGGCTAATTTTAGGTATTTGTTGCAACCTCAAACCTGGCGGTTTAGCTACCAGTTGGCTGGCTAAAAATCCGGGCACACAATATTTTATTGTCTCGAATAGGCAAATCAATGAACAATTATCTACCTAGTTAACGTTTCCCACCATTAACAAGGTATTCTGTATAGTAAACAAAATTGACATCTAACAAGTGAACTAGCTTGTGTTAGCTAATATTTCCGTTGCTGCATTCGAACCAGGAAACAGTCCCACAGTGCAACTTGTAAACAGAAATGTCAGCTGGCTGGCTACATATAAACATCGCTAGGTGTCTTTATACCTACGGTCAATGAACAAGACCAGAGCCCACTGGCGAGCTAGCTATGTGCCCCGAATTATGACAAAACTACCTAAAAACACTTACTACCTAATAAAATCCTTCTTCCGAGATCTTGACTTCAACTTCCACTGACGTTGTGTGTGTTTAGCCTACCTCGAACAGACCAGTCCCTTGGCGTCGAGCGGAACATAACGAACGAAAACGGGCAAAATGGAAAATAGTCTCGATGTTCAGGCTAGTGGTTGACGGATACAAGACAGCCGCCTTCCTGCTAACGCCACACTATTTCACCTATTTAGTCCGATATATCCGTGAAATTGGCTAAAATTGTATTTCAAAAGCAAACTCTCAGTAACCACTGAGCCTTGACATCCAACTCACACCGTCGACTTGTTTATTATTCAGGTTTTGTTGAAAGTGTAAGGCTCCGCTCCGCTCCGCTCCGCTCCGCTGCCTGCCTTCTACCGCGAACAAAATGGCAGCGTAGAAATCAGCTGATCTGAGAAACAGTTGATTGGATGGGACTTGGAGCGGCTCGGATCTTTAAGGTAGAAATGTGACGGTAGTCGTGGCATGTCTAAGATACATCCATAAATAAACGTTGTTTACTTGGTAAAAAAAAAAAAAAAATTAAAAACACAGCCATTTACAATGTTTTATTAGTTGAATAAATTGTTATTCAATCTCATTTATCCGCTGTAAATGTGATTTTAACACATTTAAGGTCGTATTAAATTATTTCTCAAAACTCGGTGTCCTTGATTGACTCTAGCGCTCCGAGTATGGAACATTCTGTGCCTAAAGATCCTGAGAAGGACAATGATGTGCAGTATTATTAGCCTGCCTGCCATCTGTATGACGTGCGCACAAAATATATGACAACGCTAAAGGTATTTTTCCCCGGTGGTATTTCACAGTGGATGCAATAAATTAAATAGCCTATAATAGATGTTTTCCTATAATGAAACACATTCTGCTCCTGCCATAGTTTACTTCACTACTGTCTATTTATATTGCATGATGATGATCATTAATATAAAGTCACTGTTTAATATCAGGGGATGTAGGAATACTTAATATAGGGTGATATACAGTAGCATATCATCGTTATTACTTCTAGACTTCCTACAACGTAATCAAATTGTATTTGTCACATGCACCGAATACAACAGGTGTAGACAGGTGTTTTCCCTTCTCTTATTAGACCCCCCCCCCCCCCCCCCCCTCTTACTTTTACAAAGCCCTGGTTAAGAGTTCAAAGTCCTGATGATGACACTCTAGCCAAATATGGATGGTTCTGCAGATTGTAAAACAGCTTAGAGGTGTGTAGCAGATAAATCATTTTCCAGGAAGTACACGTATGAGAAACGATGAACCACATTCTGGCGTTGTAGTTAGAGGAAGTGGTCAGGACAATCGGCGCAAACAAAGTGCTTCGTCTATGGGGAAAGTCACGTAGCTTCGATTTCAGAGTACAAACAATATTACTTGCACAGACACACATACACGCACATTAGTCTTCATACACATTAATGAATGATAATAATAATTTTGATTTCAAATGAACCCATGTGTTTCATTGTTTCCAGTCACGTGTGGCTCACTAGAGCATGGTGATTGCAATTCGATTCCCATGGGAGACCAGTAGGACAAAAAATATTGAATGTGATTATTTCTCATTTGCCAAGATAATCCATCCACCTGACAGGTGTGGCATATCAAGAAGCTGATTAAACAGCATGATCATTACACAGGTGCACCTTGTGCTGGGGACAATAAAAAGACACTCTAAAATGTGCAGTTTTGTCACACAACACAATGCCACAGATGTCTCAGGTTTTGAGGGAGTGTGTAATTGGCATGCTGACTGCAGGAATGTCCACCAGATCTGTTGACAGATAATTTAATGTTAATTTCTCTACTATAAGCCGCCTACAACGTCGTTTTAGAGAATTTGGCAGTAATCGGCCTCACAACCACTGACCACATGTAACCACGCCAACCCAGGACCTCCACATGCGGCTTCTTCACCTGCG
This sequence comes from Thymallus thymallus, assembly GCA_023634145.1. Classification (NCBI taxonomy): domain Eukaryota; kingdom Metazoa; phylum Chordata; class Actinopteri; order Salmoniformes; family Salmonidae; genus Thymallus; species Thymallus thymallus. The sequence goes on from CM042423.1 coordinate 4,264,693, forward strand.
GGATAGTCTGTGACCAGCTACCCGGACAGCTGATGAAACTGAGGAGTATTTCTGTCCTTTTGTGGGCTAAAAACCTATTCTGATTACCTGGCTCCCATGTGGGTGGGCCTAGCTCCCAAGTGGGCCTATGCCCTCTCAGGCCCACCCATGGCTGTGCCCCTGCCCAGTCATGCGAAATCCATAGATTAGGGCCTAATTAATTTATTTAAATTTACTGATTTCAATATATGAACTGTAACTCAGTAGAAATCATTGAAATTGTTGCATGTTGCGTTCATATTTTGTTCAGTACATTATAGTCATTTACATTAATCCAATAGAAAAATGTATCAAACAAATGTTGAATGTTCATTCCTCTTTCAAAGTTCCAAAGTTCCATTCTATTCTATTCCAAAGTTCCATTCTCACCAAAAAAAGTGTGAGAACATTGCCATCTAGCTGCACGAGGGTAGAATTATTTCCATGGCAACTAGATGTGAACAGGAAGCCCATGGCAACAAGCAGCAGCAGTCAGCTTTAGTCCCCTGAGAGTTCTTTCGGTAGCGGTCTCTCACGTCTGAATAGCCCAATTATGTTATTCTGTTATATGTCAACAATATGAACATAATGACACTTGATTGAATGACACACTATTGAAGAGAATTAGGCATCTGGGCGGCAGGTAGCCTAGTGGTTAGAGTGTTGGGCTTGTAACCGAAAGGTCGCTGGTTTGAATACCGGAGCTGCCAAGGTGAAACATCTGTTGATGTGTCCTTGAGCAAGGCACTTAACCCTAATTTGCTCCAGGGGCTGACCCTGTAGGTAGGCTGTCATTGTAAATAAGAATTTATTTACAGTCATCCAACTCGGAATTGTAAGTCGGGAACTCTGGCCTCTTTCTATAACGACACAAGGCGAGACCCAGATGCAAACACAGGAGGCAGTTGGCTTGAGTCTCTGATATTTATTGAACAACAAGGGGCAGGCAAGAGGCAGGTCGAGGACAGGCAAGAGTTCATAAACCAGGTTAGAGTCCAAACGGTACAGGGCAGCAGGCAGGCTTGAGGTCAGGGGCAGGCAGAATGGTCAGGCAGGCGGGCTCAGTGTCTCCACTGACAAAAATAACATTTCTCAACTGACATTGATATTTGTGAGTTATTGAGTAAAACATGTATTTCTCAACTAACATTGATATTTATGAGTTAGTGTAAAAAATACATTTCTCAACTGGCATTGATATTTGTAAGTTATTTGAACACAGTTTCACTACAAGGAGTTTCACCATTTTACAGGGGGCTCTTCAGAGTGTGGAGACTTTTTGTAATATTTCAAAAGCCGACTCTCTGCATTGGTTAATGAAATAAACTTTAATTGGATGTCATAACTGAGGTGTCACCATGTATGTCACTGAAGTTGAAAAATGCTGGCATCATTACATTACAAAATCTGGTCCAGCTGACAGACCCAACACTGGAGGAGACAGATCCAGTGGCAGGAAGACTGGGGGTGAAGTCTAAGAGAGCGGTTGGGCATTAGTTGGAGAAATACAGAAAAGTTTTGTGAACAGAGGATTGGACACTACTCAGCAGATGGACAGGGGGTGCCTCAAACATAAAGGAACCCTTTCCAGTATTGGGTTTTGACCTCTAGGGGAGCAGCCACCAACACCTCCTCCTGCAGTGGGTGGGGCTGAAATGGTAGAATTGAACACAGATACTGGAAAAGTGTTTTACAAACTTTGTGTGAAGGTCCTAAATAAAAGAAAACTATTTGATAGAATTGATTGTAAGGGCTTGATTGTGGTAATAGCCTCTTACTCCCACCAGGGGGAGTAGAAGTACCACAATCAAGCCCTCACACCCTAACTAGGGGAGCAATGATCCTCAATCAGAGACAGCTGTACAGGGTTGTCTCTGATTGGGGATCGTATTTAGGCTCCCCACACATCCACCTGTGTGTGGATCATTGTTTGTACTTGTCTGCCTTGGGTCTCAGAAAGTAAGTCACTTTGGTTTATTAGTGTTTCAGTTTAGTCATTTCGCCTTTTATTATTTTGTGCCTCGTGAGAACATCTCCGAAATAAAAAAGGGAATGACACTCCACCAGCGCTCTGTGTATCGTCTCATTACTCAGCATCGTGACGTTGATGCTCCATGGAGGGACAAACTTGGTGTCCAACTAGAGGTAAAGCCAGCATGGAGGGCCCTGTACAAACCTCCACTGACCAAGTGGGCCAGAGGTAAAGCCAGCATGGAGGCCCGGTACAAACCTCCACTGACCAAGTGGGCGGGGGACCTGCAGTGGAGGCTGGTACACGGGATTGTAGCAGTAAATGCTTTTGTGACTGTGATTAATCCATTGTGCTCAAGTCAACTATCTTTCACTGTTTTCTAGAATGTGACTCGAGGCTTAAACCACTTTTATTGTTTTGGAATCATTGTTCAGAAAAGTGGGGGAAGTTTTCAAATCTACTTTTTTTATTTTTAGTTATCTGTACTCCAGAAAGTTTAGATCAAAATGTCAACAGCTACATTTTATGGTAGGACAGGCTAAAATGTCTATATATTTGAGTAGGACACGCAAAATTTAAAATGGAGAACCCCTAGTGGAAGGACTTTAAAGCAAGAATCGAGTTGGATTATGGTATTTTAGAGAAATGGGAAATGTGATGTCAATAGCACCTTTGGAAATATATTTACTGAGAAAAATGGTGACGTGTTCAATACTTATTTCACCCGCTGTATCTGATCTACATATAACCAGACACAGACGATGAATGAGACATAACACTAAAAGGGATAGTTTGGCAGTTTATCTACTTCCCTTCGCTAGGATGCTAGCTGTTCCTGTTGACTTCTAGTCATTGCGCTAATGCTCTAACTTCTTTAATACTGGACGCAGAGACATAAAAATGGTATCCATGAGTTCATCATACTAAACTTTTCAAATTATCAAATATTTGGAGCATTTGCTTTAGCCTGCCTGGAGTGGCAGATTGGTTTTCTATTGCAACAGGCATGCTCAATTAAGCTCAGCTTAACATGCCAAGCATACTAGTACTGCCACATACACACATAGCTGCTGCTATTTTGCACAATACACAATACTAATGATATTGCTGTAAGAAGAAAGTGCTACTCACAAAATAGTCCTGTTTATCAAAAAGTGTTTATTGATACAAAGTCATCACTTTGTTATATTATGTGTTGTACATGAGCATGTGCTAACTGACCGACTGACTAACTACCTAACTAACTGACTGACAAATAACTAACTGACTGACTGACTACCTGACCGACAAATAACTGACTGACCAACACAGGGCCGGCCCGCCCATTAGGCAAGATTCGGCGATTGGAGGCGGCATTTTGACAATTGGCTGCCGCCCTCCGGCGCCCCTGATCGACTACTACATCGCCGGCGGCACTCCAGCTGCCAGCTTATAGCGTTGCTGCAGTTCCCACCCCGGGGGGCGCTGGCGGTGTAGTAGCACTGGAGGGGGGCAGCAAATTGTCAAAATGCCAGAGGGGAGACATATTTTTGTGTTGCCTTGGGCGGCAGAACGTCCAGGGCCGCCCCTGGACCAACAAATAACTGACAACTGACTGACTGACTACCTAACTAACTGACTAACAAATAACTGACTGACTAACTACCTAACTGACCAACAAATAACTGACTGACTAACTACCTAACTGACCAACAAATAACTGACTGACTAACTACCTAACTGACCAACAAATAACTGACTGACTAACTACCTAACTGACCAACAAATAACTGACTGACTAACTACCTAACTGACCAACAAATAACTGACTGACTAACTACCTAACTGACCAACAAATAACTGACTGACTAACTACCTAACTGACCAACAAATAACTGACTGACTAACTACCTAACTGACCAACAAATAACTGACTGACTAACTACCTAACTGACCAACAAATAACTGACTGACTAACTACCTAACTGACCAACAAATAACTGACTGACTAACTACCTAACTGACCAACAAATAACTGACTGACTAACTACCTAACTGACCAACAAATAACTGACTGACTAACTACCTTACTGACCAACAAATAACTGACTGACTAACTACCTTACTGACCAACAAATAACTGACTGACTAACTACCTAACTGACCAACAAATAACTGACTGACTAACTACCTTACTGACCAACAAATAACTGACTGACTAACTACCTAACTGACGACAAATAACTAACTGGCTGTCTGACAAATCACCCTACTATCAGTACTCTGAAATCCTGAACAGGGTCATCCTCAACCGTCTCCAGGAAGCAGTAGATTGGAGGCTCAGGGACCAACAGGCTGGTTTCAGAAGAGCGCTCATGCACGGACCACATAGCAACACTACGCATCATCATCGAACAGTCCATAGAATGGAACACATCCCTGTACATCAACTTCATTGACAGTGTAGACAGAGCAACATTATGGCACTTATTGGAACACTATGGGATTCCCAACAAATTCATTAACATAATCAAGAACTCATACGCTGAAACCTCATGCAAAGTCACACATGCAGGCCAGCTATCCAGGAGCTTCAATGTCCAGATGGGTGTGAAGCAGGGTTGCCTACTTTCACCATTTATTTTCTTTCTTGCCATTGACTGGATAATGAAGGAGACCACAGAAGGGAGAAGAAATGGGATACAGTGGACAATGTGGGACCAACTAGACCACCTTGACATTGCGGACGACATTGCCCTCCTCTCAAACACACACATTCAAATGCAGGAGAAGACAGACAAAATCACACAAGCAGCAATACAACTCGGACTTACACCAAACATTACAAAGACCCAGGTGATGAAGATCCACCCCAAGACCGGCAACCCTATTCTCATGCATGGCACTCTCCTAGAGGAAGTGGAGGCTCTCACCTACTTAGGTAGCGTCACGGACACCAACGGAGGGACAGATGCGGACATAAAGAGCAGGATCAACAAGGCCCGGGTAGTGTTCAACATGCTCAGGAAGACCTGGAGCTCCAAATACATCTCTACAAATTCCAAAATACGCATCTTCAACTTCAACGTGAAACAGGGTTTGCTGTACGGATCAGAAACATGGAGATCAAGCTGATTACAAATATTCACTAATAGCTGCCTCAGAAGGATCCTGAACATCTGGTGGAGAGACAAGGTCAGAAATGTGAAGCTGTGGGCGAGAACTGGACAGGATCCTATCGAACAGCAGATCCACAGAAGAAAGTGGAGCTGGATAGGACACACCCTCCGGAAACCAGCCAACAAGACTACCCCACAAGCCCTGAAATGGAACCCCCAGGGAAAGAGGAAAAGAGGCCGACGCAGGAACAGTTGGAGAAGGGACGTCCAGCCAGAGATGTCTGGGAGCAGACAACTGGGGAGACTGCCTAACCGCGTGAGATGGAGGACATTCGTCAATGGCCTATGCTCCTTAGTCAAGTAAGTAAGTCTGACAAATAACTGACTGACTGACTGACTAACTACCTACCTACTTAACTAACTGACCGACAAATAACTGACTGACTAACTACCTAACTAACTAACTAACTGACCGACAAAGAACTAACTGACTGACTGACTGACTGACTAACTAACTACCTTACACCTCTCAGACTTCCGGATCTAGTATCACAGACAATTCTCAAGCTGTTGGTTAGTGGGTGTGACCTGGCTAAAGCTTCCTGTTAAATGGCTTGTTGCACAAAACTAATGTCTTAATGTTGGGGGTTTTATTACTAAACTCACAGCACGCTCACACACACTTCTTTTAGTTTAGAAGGACACTATTTCACTATGTTTCGTGATGAATATAATGCAACAGTAACACCGTTGATAACATCTCAGATGTTTCCTCGATGATGCAGATGCTTCTATCCTCCACTGTGATCTGCCATGTCATCCAGGTTCATATCTACAGTGCATTTGGAAAGTATTCAGACCCTTGCACATTATGTTATGTTACAGCCTTATTCTAAAATTGATTAAATAGTTTTTTCCTCATCAATCTACACACAATACCCCATAATGACAAAGCAAAAACTGTTTTATTTTTTTATTTTAGCGAATGTATTAAAAACAAAAAACTGAAATATCACATTTACATAAGTATTCAGACCCTTTCCTCAGGACTTTGTTGAATCACCTTTGGCAGCAATTACAGCCTTGAGTCTTCTTGGGTATGACACTACATGCCTGGCACACCTGTATTTGGGGAGTTTCTCCCATTCTTCTCTGCAGATCCTCTCAAGCTCTGTCAGGTTCAAGTCCGGGCTGGGCCACTTAAGGACATTCAGAGACTTGTCCCGAAGCCACTCCTGCATTGTTTTGGCTATGTGCTTAGGGTCATTGTCCTGTTGGAAGCTGAACCTTCACCCTAGTCTGAGGTCCTGAATGCTTTGGAGCAGGTTTTCATGAAGGATCTCTCTGTACTTTGCTCCGTTCATCTTTCCCTCGATCCTGACTAGTCTCCCAGTCCCTGCCGCTGAAAAACATCCCCACAGCATGAAGCTGCCACCACCATGCTTCACTGTAGGGATGGTGCCAGGTTTCCACCAGACGTGACGCTTGGCATTCAGGCCGAAGAGTTCAATCTTGGTTTCATCAGACCAGAGGATCTTGTTTCTCATTGTCTGAGCAGGCTGTCACGTGCCTTTTACTGAGGAGTGGCTTCCTTCTGGCCAATCTACCATAAAGGCCTGATTGGTGGAGTGCTGCGGAGATGGTTGTCCTTCTGGAAGGTTCTCCCATCTCCACAGAGGAACTCTGGAGCTCTGTGACCATTGAATGACCATTGGTTCTTGGTCACCTCCACGACCAAGGACCTTCTCCCCCGACTGCTCAATTTGCCCGGGCAGCCAGCTCTAGAATAATGGAGGCCACTGTGTTCTTGGGGACCTATTTTGGTACCCTTCCCTAGATCTTTGCCTCGATACAATCCTGTCTCTGATTCCTTCGACCTCATGGCTTGGTTTTGGCTCTGACATGCACTGTCAACTGTGGGACCTTATAAAGACAGGTGTGTGCCTTTTCAAATCATGTCCAATCAATTGAATTTACCACAGGTGGACTCCAATCAAGTTTTAGAAACATCTCAAGGATGCTCAATGGAAACAGGATGCACCCGAGCTCAATTTCAAGTCTCATAGCAAAGGGGCAGAATACTTATGTAAATATGGTATTTCTGTTGTTTATTGTTTATTTTTAATTTATAAAAACTTTAATTTTGCTTTGTCATTATGGGGTATTGTGTGTAGATTGATGATGGGGGAAAAGTATTTAATCAATGTGAAAAAGGGGTCTGAATACTTTCCCAAAAGACAGTATATCTAATGCTCCCTCCCTCCCTCCCTCCCTCCCTCCCTCAGATATCCCCCATCTCTCTCCGTCCCGGCAGAGTAATCTTTTTATTACACCCATCACACCCCGGCAGCCCTGCCATCCCTGTCCTCTCTTTCATATTGTAGTCAAAGCGTGGTAGGACGAGGACACTGGGGTCTCTAGGATCTCCACCTGGAGACCTCTCCTCCTCTACCGCCATGATGCTCTCTACCAAACACATGATGGCCGCATCGATGTTGGTATTGTCCTGTGAGGGGGAGGTGGGAGGTGGGGGAGGGGACAGAGAGAGGGATACAAGGAAAATACGTGAGTGAGTGAGTGAGTGAGAGAGAGAGAGAGAGTGAGAGAGAGAGAGAGAGAGAAGAAAAGAGACTGTGTTTATAAGCACAGACACAGTCCCTCACTCAGCTAGCAGTAAGTAGGTATTTACATTCCAGAACTGAGCTCTGTCAAGCCTCACACACACAGACACACTGTCTGCTAACGTCTCCTAACACAAAGCATGCATCCCCTGATATACACTCCACACAGCAGCAATAGAGACCTATCCCTCCCTATGCCTCAAGCCCATGTCGTGACTTTTTACCTCTTGACCTCTGACCTCTCACCTTGGTGGAGGTCTCGTACCAGCCTAGGAAACCATGGTGTCTCACAGACACACAAACACACACACCTTGGCTGAGGTCTCGTACCACCCCACGAAGCCGTGGTCTCTGGTGAAGTTCTCCAGTTTGGGAAGTTTGGAGCAGAGACCAGTACTAAGCTGGTCACACTTATTACCCAATAGGACGGTCGGAACTGGCCTCCCATTACCCAGAGCAACCTGGGAGGAGAGAGGGATGAAGGAGTGGTGAGACCTAGTTGTGGAGAGAGAGAGATAGAATGACTGATCAAGGTCTTCATAAAAGGTTATTATTAGCAAATATGACAGCAGCCACTGGCTGAGACAGAGAGAGAGACAGAGAGAGAGAGAGAGAGAGAGAGAGAGAGAGAGAGAGAGAGAGAGAGAGAGAGAGAGAGAGAGAGAGAGAGAGAGAGAGAGAGAGAGAGAGAGAGAGAGAGAGAGAGAGAGAGAGAGAGAGAGAGAGAGAGAGAGAGAGAGAGAGAGAGAGAGAGAAAGAGAGAGAGAGAGAGAGAGAGAGAGGAGAGAGAGAGAGAGAGAGAGAGAGAGAGAGAGAGAGAGAGAGAGAGAGAGAGAGAGAGAGAGGAATAAAGAAAGATAGGAATGAAGGAGGGAAGGGTGAAATAGAAGAGTGAAGAAAGGGGAACTGCTCTTTAAGAATGTAAACAGAACTTGAGCCTCATCAGAATCTCATCTACTGTTCTTTCTGATTTCCACTTGAGCATGCATGGCGGCGCGTTATAACTGGTTATAAGCATATTTTAAGCATGTTATGTCTCTTGTCTCAGACCTTGGAGTCGAGATCTCTCTTCCACTTGAGGACAGCCTGGAAGGTAGTGGCTCGGGTCATGTCAAACACCACCAACGCTCCCACAGCCTCACGGTAGTACACCCGCGTCATGTTGCCATAACGCTCCTGGCCTGGGGACACACAGCAACAACAATGATAGAACAAAAACAACATCTACAACAATAACAACAATATTTTTCAATAAAATGTTGTAAGTAACTAAGTGTGTTGTGTGTGTGTGTGTGTGTGTGTGTGTGTGTGTGTGTGTGTGTGTGTGTGTGTGTGTGTGTGTGTGTGTGTGTGTGTGTGTAAATGTAATTCCTCCTGGAAGTTAACCTCTCTCACGCGATACTAATATAAAACCAGCTGATAGAAAGACACGCTATTTTAGGCCAAGCATGCACACAGACACACATGCATGTACACACACACAGGTCTGAAAACACCCTGAGAAAGCTGGGAGAGAGGGACAACAACAACAACAACAACAACAACAACAGCAGCAACAACAGCAACAGCAACAACAACATTCCGTTTAGGATGTGCAATGCAATAAACTATATACACAGTACAGTTGAAGTCGGAAGTTTACATACACCTTAGCCAAATACATTTAAACTCAGTTTTTCACAATTCTTGACATTTAATCCTAGTAAAAAATCCCTATCTTCGGTCAGTTAGGATCACCACTTTATTTTAAGAATGTGAAGTGTCAGAATAATAGTAGAGAGAATGATTTATTTCAGCTTTTATTTCTTTCATCACATTCCCAGTGGGTCAGAAGTTTACATACACTCAATTAGTATTTGGTTGCATTGCCTTTAAATTGTTTAACTTGGGTCAAACGTTTCGGGTAGCCTTCCACAAGCTTCCCACAATAAGCTGGTTGAATTTTGGCCCATTCCTCCTTACAGAACTGGTGTAACTGAGTCAGGTTTGTAGGCCTCCTTGCTAGCACACGATTTTTCAGTTCTGCCCACACATTTTCTATAGGATTGAGGTCAGGGCTTTGTGATGGCCACTCCAATACCTTGACTTTGTTGTCCTTAAGCTGTTTTGCCACAATTTTGGAAGTATGCTTGGGGTCATTGTCCATTTGGAAGACCCATTTATCGACCAAGCTTTAACTTCCTGACTGATGTCTTGAGATGTTGCTTCAATATATCCACATAATTTTTCTTCCTCATGATGCCATCTATTTTGTGAAGTGCACCAGTCCCTCCTGCAGCAAACCACCCCCACAACATGATGCTGCCACTCCCATGCTTCATGGTTGGGATGGTGTTCTTTGGCTTGCAAGCCTCACCCTTTTTCCTCCAAACATAATGATGGTCATTATGGCCAAACAGTTCTATTTTTGTTTCGTCAGAGCAGAGGACATTTTTCCAAAAAGTACGATCTTTGTCCCCATGTGCAGTTGCAAACCATAGTCTGGTTTTTTTATGGCGGTTTTGGAGCAATGGCTTCTTCCTTGCTGAGCGGCCTTTCAGGTTATGTCGATATAGGACTTGTTTTACTGTGGATATAGATACTTTTGTACCTGTTTCCTCCAGCATCTTCACAAGGTCCTTTGCTGTTGTTCTGGGATTGATTTGCACTTTTCGCACACAAAGTATGTTCATCTCTAGTAGACAGAACGCGTCTCCTTCCTGAGCGGTATGGCGGCTGCGTGGTCCCATGGTGTTTATACTTGCGTACTATTGTTTGTATAGATGAACGTGGTACCTTCAGGCGTTTGGAAATTTCTCCCAAGGATGAACCAAACTTGTGGAGGTCTACACTTTTTTTCTGAGGTCTTGGCTGATTTCTTTTGATTTTCTCATGATGTCGAGCAAAGAGGCACTGAGTTTGAAGGTAGGCCTTGAAGTACATCCACAGGTACACCTCCAATTGACCTCCAAATTATGTCAATTAGCCTATCAGAAGCTTCTAAAGACATAATTTTCTGGAATTTTCCAAGCTGTTTAAAGACACAGTCAACTTAGTGTAGGCAAACTTCTAACCCACTGGAATTGTGATATAGTGAATTATAAGTGAAATAATCTGTCTGTAAACAATTGTTGGAAGAATTTATTGTGTCATGCACGAAGTAGATGTCCTAACCGACGTGCCAAAACTATCGTTTGTTAACATGAAATCTGTGGAGTGGTTGAAAAATGAGTTTTAATGACTTCAACCTAAGTGTATGTAATCTTCCGACTTCAACTGTACAAAATTAGTGGATTCGGCTATTTCAGCCACACCCGTTGCTGACAGGCATGCAATCTCCACAGACAAACATTATGAGTAGAATGGTCTTACTGAAGAGCTCAGTGACTTTCAACGTGGCACCGCCGTAGGATGCCACCTTTCTAACAAGTCAGTTCGGAATATTTCTGCCCTGCTAGAGCTGCCCCAGTCAACTATAAGTGCTGTTATTGTGAAGTGGAAACGTCTAGGAGCAACAACGGCTTAGGCGCAAAGTGGAAGGCCACACAAGCTCACAGAAAGGGACCGCTGAGTGCTGAAGCGTGTAGCGTGTAAAAATCGTCTGTCCTCGGTTGCAACACTCACTACCGAGTTCCAAACTGCCTATGGAAGCAACGTTAGCACAAAAACTGTTTGTCGGGAGCTTCATGAAATGGTTTTCTATGGCCGAGCAGCCTAAGATCACCATGTGCAATGCCAAGCGTCGGCTGGAGTGGTGTAAAGCTTGCCACCATTGGATTCTGGAGAAGTAAAAACGCGTTCTCTGGAGTGATGGAACATGCTTCACCATATGGCAGTCCATATGGACAAACCTACATTTGCCGGATGCCAGGAGAACGCTACCTCCCCCAATGCATAGTGCCAACTGTAAAGGTTGGTGGAGGAGGAATAATGGTCTGGGGCTGTTTCTCATGGTTCGGGCAGGGCTTTTCTGCTAGGTTTTCCTACAACGTCTATCTATCCATTACCTGCATGCATTGTGACATCACACAACGTCTATCTTCATATACTAACTTCCTGTAGAAGCAACACATATGCTTCTACAGGAGAGATCAGTGCCCACTGAGCTTTAAACGCATAGCCCTAAGGACAAACTGTTTAAGACTCGTATTGTCAATGAGTCTCAGGGTAGGAGTGCTGATGCAGGATCAGTTTTATATCCTTAGCGCGACACAGCTGATTGTAATAATCAACTAATCATCAAGCTTTGATCATTTGAATCAGCTGTGTAGTGTTAGGGTAAAAACCAAAACGTGCACCACTTGGGGTCCACAGGACCGAGTTTGGGAAACGCTGGTCTATAGATTATAATAAATAGGATTATATGGACGGGCAGGGGACCTGGGGCTGTATGTATAAAGTGTCTAGGTTCAGATTCCCCGTCTATATACTCTAATTCATTATTATCTAAAAGGAAACATTGACCCTAGATCAGCATTTTTCTTTTAAAATACAGACAGGCCCTGGCATGATCATACACTTTCCCTTTTAGATCATAATTAATATGACTATATGGACAGGTCCTAGATCAGCACGACTACTCTCTATGGAGCCCTGGCATGAGAGTGACTGATCACACACACTGACAGCTTGTAGACATGGTATGATGATGTCATTATCTATGGTGGAGATGATTAGGAGGAAAAGTCCATAAATGGTCTGGTCTATTGACAGATTGACTAAAGTACACAAACACACACACACACACACACACACAGCAATGTTTGACTATACTTATGAATACTTTTTGTGGACCAACAATTGCTTCCCATTTATAATCCTATTTTCCCTAACCCCTAACAATAACCTCTAACCATAACGCTTAACCCTAACCCCAATTTTAACCCTAATTCTAACCCTAAGCGTAAACCTACACCTAAGCCTAAAATAGCCTTTTTACAAGTGAGGACTGGCAAAATATCCTCACTTCTATGATTTTTTGTTGTTTTTTGTTTTTTTGTTTGTTGTTTATTTTATTTTATTTTTTGCACCATTTGTTACTGATTAAGAGCTTAACCTATTGTGAAGTCTCCTATATGTCAAATACAAATAGAAACGTTATAAATCTAAAAGTAGGATATTCTAATTATATGTAATTAGGTTGCCAACCGACCTTTTGCCATGGTGCATGGCCTAAGTGCGTGACATACTGTAGCCATATTGTAGACTTGTGTGTCAAATAAAATAGAACAGTTATAAAAACCAAAAAGGTAGGCGAAGTAGTTTAGGTAATTACAATTAGGTAATTAGTTTAGGCTACTAACCGGCTATGTCCCACAGCTGCAGACGCACCACCGTCTTGTGATCCCAATCAAGGACTTTGAGAGCGAAGTCTACCCCTATGGTGGCTCGGTAATGTTGAGAGAATATCTGATGGACATAACGCTTGATTATGGACGTCTTGCCGACACCCAAGTCACCGATGACCAGGACCTTGAGCAAGCGTTCCTGCTGCATGGTTGGGTTATGAGTTGGTAGAAAAAAAATAAAAGGCTAGTTACACCACATAGTTGTCCACATAGAAAAATGAAATGGAAAATTACATGCAGAAAAAATATTCCAAAAGTCAGTGTATCTTTTTTCAGTTGTTTTTATTCCATATGGGTTCGCTTTTCGCAGCTCTCTTTTCCGGTTACCTGAAGTTGTCTGGATGACAAATAACGCAATCCTCCACAAGATAGTGTATACATTAATTGATAGAGAGAGAAAAACATTCACATCCTGTCTCACTTATTCTAAATTTGCATTCTCAAATATATTCCAGAAGTTTTTTTTTTTTTCTCAGTTTCTCTATTTGTGTACAAGTCCAATGAATCCACGCACGACTTTTGGTGACTCCTCACCTGTTACCCAAAACTTAATTCCATCTAGTGCAAAAAGGAGAACTTGTAAAAAGTGCTGTCTGCGCAGCCTGCGATCTGTGTGCGTGCTTAACTTTTCCAGAAGCCTTTGCCGTTCCTCTGCGCGTGAAGCTTCTCCTGCCCGTCAGCTGTTTGGCGACCACACCCCTTTAACCGATCAAATAAAGGCTAGCTACATCACATAGTCGTCCACATACAAAAATGTAAAATTACATGTACAAAAAATAGTCAAAGTCAGTGTCCTTCTCTTTTTTTAGTTGTTTTTACTCCATATGGGTCCACTTTTCAGACACTCCCTTTTCCCGTTACCCGAAGTTGTCTGTATGTATCTTCTAGCCTAAACCTATTACAAATATGTATTCTTAAAAATATTCCAGTTTATTTATTCTCTCACTTTTTGTTGGCTCCTCACCTGTTACCCAAACGTAATTCCATCTAGTGCAAAAAACATATAAGTTCTAGAAAGTGCTGTCAGCTTAAAGTAATCAACTGTCAAATGAGGTCAAACAGCCTGCGGTCTGTGTGCGCGCGCTCATCTCTTCTAGAAGCCGTTGCCTTTCCTCTGCGCGTGAAGCTTCTTCTGCCGCCGTCAGCTGTTTGGCGACCACACCCCTTTAACGGATGAAGTTGTGTAGGGCTGCTACGTTAGGTTAACACAAGCCAAACGTTCACTGTACTGTCTGTTCAGCGCTCTGCCGCAACATAGCGCAGCAGGGGGAAACAAACAAATATATATAAATACTAGTGTATGTCAGTATACACTGTATCCGTTTGGATACACTGTATTGTGTTCCCCCTATGTACTTTTTGTATTGACTTGTTGTTAATAAAAAATTAAAATGAGAAATAGAATAAAAAACACTGTCAAGCGTGTCTCCCTTTATGAGCATAAAATATTGTCAATTTTACACGCACGATTATAAACCGTTTTATCAATCATGTTTTATATCAGCGGGTCTATCTGGTAGTCAGTATGTAGGGAATAAACAATTTCGTTAGTAAGGATTAGTGCGCTTTCACCCACCAAAAAGGGTTGCCGTACAACAGGTAAAATGATTGTTATGCTATAAAAACAAAAAAACTTGAAAACAAGATGTTTAGAATGGTGTTATAACAAGGGTTGATATATAGGGCGAGGCTTAGAGTTTTCTTCTATGCTATTTGTGTCGCTGTGGGTTTTTGTAGCGATGCGGAGAAAAGTGTTGGTGCGCATCTATATTGGTGTTTACGGTAGTAGTGGTGCTGATGCGGGCGGGGAAGTGGAATGAGTCAGGTTATGTGATGCTGCTGCTGGCGCTGCCATTTCATCAACAGCAACATTTATTTAATAACATTTAGCGTCTTTCAAAAACAGGACATGTAAAAGGAGTGGAGTGAAAAGAAAACTAACCCTCCGAATCTATCACATTCGAAACGAGTGTAGTTGTAGACAATAGTGTAGACTTCCATCCACAAATAATAACATTTGTGGAGTAAAGCGTGCTGTGGATTTTTCTTCTAGACCTAGGCGGTTTTAGCCAGTTGTTATCGTTTTAGACCGTTATAAAGACATCACACCGAAGACCCGTCGTTGGATCGCTGCAGGGGAATTGTAAACTGTGGTTTATGTGTTGAGTAAGCCTTTCTTTCTGCGTTTGTTCTACGAAAGAGGAGGCGAGCTTCTCGATACGATGGAACCTGCAGCATTCGGGTTCTGAACGCCGCAACCAAAACACGTAAGATGAAACCATTCCATGTTCTCGTAGTCTATAGTCCTTTCTCGCAATTGTGACCTAGACTCTATAACATACATTTTTATGTCAGGATAAAGTGGATGAGGTTTTGGAAGTCTATTATGAGAGTGACAGATGGGATGTTGTGAGAAAGGGCTTACGTTCTGCATCAAATGATGGTGTAGATTCTACTCTAGTCTACTGTTTTCCATTCGATTCCCCATTAGCCTACTGACAGATCAGGTTGAATTATCCATATAATAATCAAATAATACATTATCCTGCCATAAGGAAAGATGGACGGGCCCATTCATTGACCTTGGTAGTCTGGAAAAACATATGAATCCAAAAAGCGTGAAATATAATTTTTACATTTGACATTTTATTTATTTAGTAGACGACTTACAATAGTGAGTGCATACATTTTCATACTGGTCCCCTGTGGGAATCGAACCCACAACCCTGCCGTTGCAAGTTCCATGCTCCATCAAGTGAGCCATATCCACAGAATGTTCTACAATATAAATAGTTTTGTCCTGTATAGGTGACTGAAATAGGTTACAGCCTACTGCCCATGTCAATGCTCCAGAGATCCTAGCAAAAGCCTATATCCGGTCTGAGTCAACAGCTATGGGGTTGGGTATTATGGGTATTCTCTAGGGGATCTGTGTGTCCATGGTAGGCTGAGTGTTTGCATATCGTGTAATCCCCGGCCAGGCAGAGTGAGGTAGTGGCGGTGGGCCTTAGTTGGCACTAGAGGCATTCTGATGGCTGGATAACCAGGCCTGTGCATAGAATGCAATACCATAATACATCCTTGCATTGTAGGGATTTCAATAAGCATAGGTCTATAGAAAATGGAACTTATTAGTTTATAGAATACAATATGTAAGATATGTTACCTACGTGACACTAGCTGCAACTAGAATGGAATAACTTTAATTTTCCTAGGGGGAAATTCAACAGGGCTTTATATTCAGCAATCAAATAAATCATTGATAACCTAAAACATAGACTATCAAATAGGTGCCATAGCCAAATCAAGGGACTTGAAAGTTGGCCAACATAGGCAAGTAAATCTTATTTCCAATAGTCACATGCTTGTAATTAAACATGTGGAGATAATAGGTATTGTTACACCAGGGGCCTACAACAAAACCATGGTCAAATCAAGAAGAGAAGTGTAGCCTTTTTTCTCATCACCAAAGGCAGGACCGGCTCTAGCCTTCTAGGGGCCCTACGTGATCACTATTGTTGTGGGTTAACTGTCTGACTCTGGTTTTGTGTGTGCATTTGCCTTGTGTCTCTCTCCGTGTGCTGGATTCCCCGACAACAGACACTAGACAGGGGTCACCATGGAGGCGATATGGCTGTACCAGTTCCGACTCATCGTCATTGGGGACTCGACGGTGGGGAAATCGTGTTTGATCCGGCGGTTCACAGAGGGACGTTTCGCCCAGGTGAGCGACCCCACTGTCGGCGTAGATTTCTTCTCTCGCCTGGTGGAGATTGAGCCAGGGAAACGCATCAAGCTACAGATCTGGGATACCGCGGGACAGGAGCGCTTCAGGTATGGTGTGTGTGTGGGAGGGAGGGGGAAATAAGGATGGGGACAGGTGTTTATAGTCGAATATTAACTGCTTTCGGTAGTGATCTATCATAGCCTACCTTTCAAATGACAGCGCGCTCTGGTGTATCAATGCTGCTTCTTGTTCAGCACGACTCAGGGCTCTGAGGTCTACACTAAAGGTCTACAGTGAAGAACTACAGTGAAGGTCTACAGTGAAGGTCTACAGTGAAGGTCTACACTGAAAATCTACAGTGAAGGTCTACACTGAAGGTCTACAGTGAAGGTCTACAGTGAAGAACTACACTGAAGGTCTACAGTGAAAGTCTACACTGAAGGTCTACAGTGAAGATCTACAGTGAAGACCTACACTGAAGGTCTACACTGAAGGTCTACAGTGAAGGTCTACAGTGAAGACCTACACTGAAGGTCTACAGTGAAGGTCTACAGTGAAGGTCTACACTGAAGGTCTACACTGAAGGTCTACACTGAAGGTCTACAGTGAAGGTCTACACTGAAGGTCTACACTGAAGGTCTACAGTGAAGGTCTACAGTGAAGGTCTACAGTGAAGTCACGTTTTGTCGTTCTACTATTGACTAGTCATCAACGCCTTATTATTCAAAGTACAAAGGGTATGTGGTTATAGGCCTACTTCAATATTTACTTTTTGGAACATCAGTGACACATTGAATATGCATGCCTAAATAGGCCTGATAGACATTTCTAAAACGTGAAAAACAAGTATATGAGGACCCTTTTTTCAGAAATAAAGATACATTTGACATTTAAATAGGTAACACACACACCATCTGTCTCCTTCATTTCCTGATTTATATTTGTGTCTTCTGATTCATTTCAACTGGTTCTTTATGAATATTTTACCTCTTCATGCTCTCTTTCTCTAAGTCCTCCTCTTCTTCCACTCTTTCATTGCACCTCCCCTTCCCTCTCTCCACCCACACCTTGCCTGCCTGTCATATCCCTCCTCTCACTTCCTCTCTAGTTCCTGTCCTCCCTCCCTCCTCTCACATGTTCTCTTTCTCTCTTCTGCTTAACTTTCCTTCTCCCTCACTACCCACCCTCCCCCCTTTTCTCACCTTTACATCTGTCACATAACACTTCTCTCTCTTGCACACACACACACACACACACACACACACACACACACACACACACACACACACACACACACACACACTTCTTTAAGTTTAGAAGGACACTATTTCACTATGTCTTCGTGGTGAGTGTGATGCAACAGTAACACGGTTGATATCATCTCCGATGTTACCCTCCACTGTGATTTGCCATGTCATCCAAGTTCAGCTTAGTAGCCAATAGTCTGACGTTCCCTCTCCTCTCATCCCTCTCTCAGGTCCATCACAAGAGCTTACTATCGTAACTCGGTGGGCGGGCTCCTGCTGTTTGACATCACAAACCGTTGCTCCTTCCAAAACGTTCATGATTGGCTAGAGGAGGCCCGGAGTCACGTCCAACCACACTGCATCGTGTTCCTATTGGTCGGACACAAGTGTGACCTGGAGCCTCAGCGTCAGGTAGCCTATCGGATTGTATGTGTGTGTGTGTGTGTGTGTGTTTGATTGAGTATTGCAAGAAAGAAAGACACATTCCTAACTAAGGATATTATAAATGGTGCCTGAAACACATTTCTATGAAATCAGACAATAAAATCTCATCTTTACCTTTATTACCAGGTGACTCGTCAGGAGGCTGAGAAACTCGCAGGCGCTTACGGGATGCGTTACGTAGAAACCTCGGCCCGTGACGCCATCAATGTGGAGCACGCCTTCACAGAGCTGACCAGGGACATCTTCCAGCTGGTGAGGAGATTGAGTCAAGAATCAAAATGGAGTCACATTTTCAATGCTAATCCTGTAGAATCTTTGGCTACTAAAGCAACGGGCTGGTCCCATGAACTGGTACCAAATGGTACAAACCTACGCTTGTGTCAAGTGAATCTCAATTAAACAAAATTGTAATTAATATACAATTATTAGGTTATTGTCATTTTAACAAGTAATTTCAAAGTAAATACCTAATAAATACTAGGGCTGGGAATTGCCAGGTGCCGATACGATATGAATTGCGATGTTGATGTTCCAAACATATTGCTCACTACAGGTCTGCTGCAGAGAGACAAGAGAGAGCATGAGAAAATAAGTTTTGATCAGTCATGGAAATAAATGGGATGAAAACATGTTGGCTCACTATTTAAAAAAAAGATGGCCAACAAGCTATTGGATGAAAATGACCTGAGTTTTGGAGCAGGTATAGCTAACTAACACTATCTACAGTAGTATAGCCAACTAGCGCTAGCTAACACCATCTACAGTAGAATAGCCAACTAGCGCTAGCTAACACTATCTACAGTAGTACAGCGGACTAGCGCTAGCTAACGCTATTTACAGTAGCAAAAAATAAATAAAAAATACATTGATACTTGGAGAATAATATTGCCATATGTAACTATCAATTTTTTCCCCCATCACTACTAAATACTGGGCTGTAAAATAAAAGGTTACCTTGGTTAATTTTCGAAAGCTGCATGTGAATACAACGCTGTCCCTCTTAACCTTGACATCTTGGCCCTAGGTGAGGAGTGGTGACATCACCATCCAGGAGGGCTGGGAAGGGGTAAAGAGTGGCTTTGTCCCCAACGTGGTCCACTCCTCCGAGGAGGTCACCAAGAGCGACCGGCGGTGCCTCTGCTGATCTGGAGAGATCCACTAGAGAGATCCCTGACTCAAGCCTGGTTTCCCCTAGGTCCTCCTGGATCTCTAGTTTAGCCATTTGCCTCTGCTGATCTGCATCTGTATGGAGGAATCCTACCCACAACTACACTACATGGTCAAATTAGCGGATTCGGCTATTTCAGCCACACCCGTTGCTGACAGGTGTATAAAATCGAACACACCGACATGCAATCTCCATAGACAAACATTGGCAGTAGAATGGCCCGTACTGAAGAGCTCAGTAACTTTCAACGTGGCACCGTCATAGGATGCCACCTTTCCAACAAGTCAGTTTGTCAAATTTCTATCCTGCAAGAGCTGCTCCAGTGCTGTTATTGTGAAGTGGAAACGTCTAGGAGAAGTCTCAGCCGCGAAGTAGTAGGCCACACAAGCTCACAGGTTTGCCGAGATCGGTGTGGAAGAACTTGACTGGCCTGCACAGAGCCCTGACCTCAACCCCATCGATCACCTTTGAGATGAATTGGAACGCCAAATGCAAGCCAGGCCACCCAACATCAGTGCCCGACCTCACTAATGCTTGTGGCTGAATGGAAGCAAGTCCCCGCAGAAATGTTCCAACATCTAGTGGAAAGCTTTCCCAGCAGAGTGGAGGCTGTTATAGCAGAAAAGGGGGGACCAACTTCATGTTAATGCAGGTATCCACATACTTTTTCCCTTTCTACCAATATGCAATCCCATAACACAATTTATACAACCAGAATGCATCACACACCATGGTTGAGCAAGGATTGGCAAAAACAACATTCTATTTGACTCAATGTAAAGGAGTGTAAGATGGAGGGGGCTCAGTCTCTCCTCTACCCCCTAGAGAAACTAGATCTAAGATGGAGGGGGCTCTGTCTCTCCTCTACCCCCTAGAGAAACTAGATCTAAGATGGAGGGGGCTCAGTCTCTCCTCTACCCCCTAGAGAAACTAGATCTAAGATGGAGGGGGCTCAGTCTCTCCTCTACCCCCTAGAGAAACTAGATCTAAGATGGAGGGGGCTCAGTCTCTCCTCTACCCCCTAGAGAAACTAGATCTAAGATGGAGGGGGCTCTGTCTCTCCTCTACCCCCTAGAGAAACTAGATCTAAGATGGAGGGGGCTCTGTCTCTCCTCTACCCCCTAGAGAAACTAAATCTGCTCTCAAACTCTGTGGTTCTCTACCTTTTTCCCCTGAATCCAACTACCACTGTACAATCCTTACCCAACACCATAATGGACTTTATGGACCCTTTGGACAGGGACTGGATGTAAGGAAACAACTGTTTGACTCTAACAGTACAGGTGGACAAAGTGATCGAGGGTCGTATTCACTTGACATCAAACAGAGGAAATGGACAAAACAGGAAGGGACTGCAATAAGAAACTCTTGTATTTGTTGCAAAACATTTTTTTTTTAACTTTTGAATACGACCAAGTAAAGGTGGACTATAAGGGGATATTAGGCATCCCTGAGTACCGGTATATTACCTTAACACTTACATGTCCCCTTTGCAAGAATCTAGCCTATCCCTGAGGGGTCAAACTGACAACAGAGGAGAAGGACTATTTATTTTAGAACGTTTGAACAATGACTCTGGAACTTGCCCTCCTAGTGATTCTGGAATCTAGCTGAGGTACCCATGGTTACAATGGAGAGACAGGAAGCTGGGAGAACATACTCTAAAAACACTACATTGCCCATAATTTCCACACCTGCCGACATCTAAATTACAGTTAACTCTAGATACAACAAGTATGGAAACAGACATGTGCATGCAATATCTTAAATCAGTATAGAAATAAGGACATTCATTCCAAAAAGAATCACATTTTGTTATCATGAATGACCAAACTTTAGTTGGCTGCACTAACACAATGTAACAACAACCTTTCTGGTTTGGTAACTGAAAAACTAAATGGTTTGGCACAATAGGTGGAGGGACAGAACTTGCTGCGTTGTAACAAATGGTGTACTACATTTTACTTTCTCATCAGGCGCTACAAGCTAATTATTTCTATCAGAGAATCATAATCCAAAACAATGATTCCTTCCTCTCTACTCTGAGTGAAGAGATTGAAATAAGAGTTAGTCCCTAATCTGATAAGGTTTTGGTTAGGGGAAGCATCATTGCTTTCCTCTGAATGGGTGAGTGTGTACTACTGATTCCCTGGGCACCTTTTCCTCCCCTTGATTTGCAAGGATGAACTGATCTAAATCACTTTTTCCATTATCGTATGTCAATCCAAGAATTAAGGGCCGGGGGAGCTGGGTTGACTGTGTGCATCTATCAGGTAGGATTACCATTGACAAGGAAGAGTGGATGGTAAACGTTCTCAATCATTAACCTGGGACCATTTTGCAGAGTCTCGACAAGGGATATCCCATGAAGCTTGTGACTTTTTACTCCTTTACTTTACTTGGATCAAGAATGGACTTCTTTGGATTTCCGTGTGCTTTTCCCAGTTTCGTGGACATTCTGGTTCTAGAATAGAATCTTGGACATCATGATGTTCCACCCATAGAATTAGAACAGAGAAAAATAATATTCAGTGCTCTTAACTGAACAATAGTGGCTTCATCTATCTCCACACACTTAAAATCTTTAATGCTTATACCATATCAGAGTAGTCTGTCTAGACAGACAGGTTGAGGCTAGTATCAAAGGTTTTAAGGAGTTTGGATCAGTTGCTCCTCATCATCTAATAAAGACACTGTATGAGTTAGGTCTATAACCACAGATCTAGGATCAGATTACCATAACCCCCAGCACTAACCTTTACCAGTAGGCTAAATAAATCTGATCCTCTATCAGTTCTTAGAGGCAACTTCTATCTACTATGTGACACGCAAGCAGACGTGGGGCGCGTTCAGCAACGTTTTGGAGAGTTCAGATAGAAATATGCTATGTAGAACGCACGTGCCTCTGTGGCATGTAGAATAAGGTTCCACGTCGACTCTATTTGTGGCATTTCTATCTGCAGCGTTCGACAATGTCAGCTACTGAACGTGGACCAGCAGTTGCTTAGCCTGATTGAACCTGACTTAACGAAGGGAAACAAAAGAGACGTGTTGGGAAATCAGTTGGATACCAGGCTAGCTGTTGCTCATCAACAATATAACACGCAAGTACAGCATTACTAGGGTTGTGTTCATTAGGCACCAAACGTAAGACAACAGACTGAAACAGAGGGAAATACCTGAAGTCTAATAAGAAAATATTGTTTCCATTTTCCGTTGTAAAAACATTTTGCTACGTTGTGCCCTAATGAATACGACCCAGGATGAATCTTTTCATTTTAAATCGACGGCATCTTTGACTCTTCTTCTCTCTATCTCCAAGCTGTACAATACCATGTAACTACTGTTCATTCAATTCAACATCTATGGAACTGTCTGGGCCACTACTATTCTATCAAAACAACTTGAAATGTACTCAAAAATAAAATACAAATGTTACTGGTAAAACACCCCAGTTTTGCTCTTTGTCTAACAATGCAGCACCCCTGTGCGTGGGTAAAACAATGTAGTCTTGGCTTTGTCTAGTGGTTAGGGTGTTGAGCAAGTAACTGAAAGGTTGCTGGATTGAATCCCCAAACTGACAAGGTAAATAATCTGTTGTTCTGCCCCTGAACAAGGCAGTTAACCCACTGTTCCCCTGTAGGCCGTCATTGTAAATAAGAATTTGTTCTTAACTGACTTGCCTAGTTAAATAAAGGATAATAATAATAATAATAATAATAATAATAATAATAATAATAATAATAATAATAATAATAATAATAATAATGGGTTACTCATTGCAGTACCATACACCAACCACTAGATGAAAATACAAGGCAAATAGGTATCATCGTCAAGCAGCTTGCATGGTCTGGAGTGGTGTCTAGTTATACCTAGACCATAGGTGTTTTCGCTCCTCCCTTGTACTTGATTTATTAATTAAGGTCACTGATTAGTAAGGAACTCCCCTCCCCTGGTTGTCTAGGTCTTAATTGAAAGGAAAAAAACTAAAACCAGCATAGAATGAGTTTGACACCCCTGCATTTAGAAAATTGAGAAATTAAAAACTAGGGTATTGAAGGGAATTATCCAAACTGCTAGATCAGGTCAAACTCTCTAAAGTCCCGTGTTACTTTCCTAATCCAATTAATCCATTTAGGCATCAGTTCAGATCAAATTGGTTCCTCATAGGGAATAGTTCACCCCAAATACCAACATTTGTCAAACATAAAACCTAAAAAATGATGCCAAGCATTCCAATCCTTTGGGATTGAGGCCTGTATATTTCTCCTCTTGCATAACAGTCACAACAGATGGTGTGGAATTACAGATGTTAACATCGGATAGTCTTTGACATTGGGAGGAACTATCCTTCTACCAGGTTGCTAGAGATCAGAGCAGTGTAAAGTCACCTTACCACACGCCACTGGTAGGCAACTCTGTGGTGCTGTAGATTAACTGGAGGACTATTACTTTTAGCTTTATATCTGAAGCATGGTAACAATAACACTGGACACAGGCACACTTCAAACTGCAAGACCGTTCATTTACATATCCCCTTGACCTTCAACCTCAAGAGTAATACTGATTGGCTGTTAAACACAAGGGAGTTATGAACTATCATTTAAAGATGTATAGCTCCATATATTACACAACCCTGGAGTGCCGCAGGTACTGCAGGATTCTGTCCCAACTAGGTACCACACTGAGCTACTTAGCTAATTGATCAGTTCAGTTGTGTCTAAATTCAACACTTAGTATTCCAGGTCAGTTTAATCAAAAACAGGAAGTGCCTCCTACCCCAGTCATACATGTTTCTCATGTCACACACACACACACACACACACACACACACACACACACACACACACACACACACACACACACACACACACACACACACAGACGATAACCTGGTCCCAGGTCTGTTGGTGCTCTTGACATCTCCATTGATGTAACTAGGCAGATTTCCATTGACCCAGGTTTATTCGACAAAAGCAGTCTTCCCCTTAAAATCAGTTCAACACCATGTGTAATGGAAACGGCAGATATAGAAGACATTTTCTAAAGCTCAACATTTTTATCCTTTTGACAGTTGGATTTTTCTTTATTCAAACTTTCATTATTGTGACAACCGATGAAATAAATGATTTGGGAACTACACCGGCCACGTGATGTCATGACATAACTATAAAGTTCCATTCTAGATTTAATTCTAAATGGCCACTGCTTTCTAAATAAGTTTTTTAAACTATAAAAATGTTTCTTTGAGGACAAGGATTGTCCTGACTTTCAAGAATGCCTGAATTGCTTCGCCTTGCTTTTCTGGTTGGCTGGATGCAAGTTTAACCATCCAATTATTTAGTCGCACCGTGGCACGGACCTTGGCGATTTGTTTGCACATGGTCCCGTGTAGCTCAGATGGTGCTTGCAACGCCAGAGTTGTGGGTTCGATTCCCATGGGGGACCAGTACAACAAAGTATGAACATGTATGCACTAACTAAGTAGCTCTGGATAAGAGCGTCTGCTGAATGACTAAAATGTCAAAATGAGAATTATTAGAATATGCAAAATGTTGTCAATTCTTGGATTCTATCCATGCCGGCTTTTGCGAGCTACCTGAGAAATGAAGCTGTTGCCAATGTAACAATTTGCCTAGATGGGTAATACTGTAGAAACACTTAATTTTTATTAAACAGTCACCACATTTCTATCCACAGTTTTTATGCGAGTAAAGTCATATCTTATAATAAAAAATCATTACAACTGTGATGGAAACAGGTAATTTGTGTGATCTTTTTATGTTGGTAAAATGAATTATGCTGGAATTGTCAGTGGAGATGCCTTCATGCACAAATATTGATATATTGATACACTGAACAGAAATATAAACGCAACATGTAAACTGTTGGTGCCATGTTTCATGCGCTGAAATAAAAGATCCCCGAAATTTTCTGTACGCACAAACAGGTTATTTCTCTCAAATTTTGTGCACAAATTTGTTTACATCCCTGTTAGTGAGCATTTCTCCTTTGCCAAGATAATTCATTCACCTGACAGGTGTGGCATATCAAGAAGCTGATTAAACAGCATGATCATTACATAGGTGCATCTTGTGCTGGGGACAATAAAAGGCCACTAAAATGTACAGTTTTGTCACACAACGCCACAGATGTCTTGTTGAGGGTTTTGAGGGAGCGTGCAATTGGCATGCTGACTGCAGGAATGTCCACCAGAGCTGTTGCCAGATAATGGTATGTTAACTTCTCTACCATAAGCCGCCTCCAATGTAAATTCAACCGGCCTCACAACCACAGACCACGTGTAACCACGCCAGCCCAGGACCTCCACATCTGGCTTCTTTACCTGCGAGATCGTCTGAGACCAGCCACCCGGACAGCTGATGAAACTGTGGGTTTGCACAATATAAGAATTTCTGCACAAACTGTCAGAAACCTTCGCAGGGAAGCTCATCTGCGTGCTCATCGTCCTCACCAGGGTCTTGACCTGACTGCAGTTCGGCTTTGTAGCCGACTTCATTGGGCAAATGCTTACCTTCGATGGCCACTGGCACGCTGGAGAAGTGTGCTCGTCACGGATTAATCCCCGTTTCAAGTGTACCTGGCAGATGGCAGACAGCGTGTATGGTATGGGGGCGAGCGGTTTGCTGATGTCAACGTTGTGAACAGAGTACCTCATGGTGGGGTTATGGTATGGGCAGGCATAAGCTACAGACAATGAACACAATTGCATTTTATTGATCCCATTGTCGTGCCATTCATCCACCGCCATTGTTTCAGCATGATAATGCAAGGCACCATGTCGCACGGATCTGTACACAATTCCTGGAAGCATACTCACCAGACGTCACCCATTTAGCATGTTTGGGATGCTCTGGATCGACGTGAACGACAGCGTGTTCCAGTTCCCGCCAATACTCAGCAACTTCGCACAGCCATCGAAGAGGAGTGGGACAACATTCCACAGGCCACAATCAACAGCCTGATCAACTCTATGTGAAGGAGATGTGTCACGCTGCATGAGGCAAATGGTGGTCACACCAGATACTGACTGGTTACAGTCATGTGAAAAAGTAAGTACACCCCCTGGAAAGTTCTATTTTTTTTAACATATTTGGACAGATGGATTTGTAATCTTCACTTCAACACTATTGACAGATAAAGGTTACCCAATTGAACAAATCACACAAAAAAAGACGTTAGTACACCCCTACCTTTACCATCACATAAAATGGCTAGTGCAAATGATTAGAAAACATTAGAGAAACTTAGGAGGGTCCAGCCTTCCATAAAGATAAGACAATTGGTCTGGTTTGGTCTTTTTTTATGAGTGTGTGGTAACACATCATTCAACGATCAAAAGACCTACCCGAGGCCCTCAGAAGAAAGATTATTGATGCCCATGAGTCTGGGAGGAGTTACAAATCCATTTCCAAGCAATTCGAAGTGCATCATTCCACTGTCCGACGAAAATGCCAGACCACTAGCAAACTACCTAGGACAGGTCGTCCCACCAAAGTCAGCCCAAGAGCTGACCGAAAGATGCTCATAGAAGTCTCTAAGAACCCCAGGGTAACATCAAGGGATCTACAGGCCTCTCTTGCCACAATCAATGTCGAAGTGCATAGGTACACTGTCAGAAAGAGACTGCACAAACTTGGCCTACATGGGAGGTCAGGCAGGAAGAAGCCTCTGCTCTCAAAAAATAATATCAAGACAAAACTGACTTTACCCAGGTGTTGTCTGGCCTGTAGATCCCTTGATGTTTTCTAATCATTTGCACTTGTTTTGGTACCTAATTCAAATTTGAGCCATTTTATAGAATGGTAAAGGTAGGGGTGTACTAACTTTTTCCCCATAAGGAAAATGAATTTTTGTTTATTTTAATTGCATAACATTTTCAAAGGTTTTTTATGGAGTGATTTGTTAAAATGAGTGACCTTTATCTGTCAATAGTGTTGCAGTGAAGATTACAAATCCATCTGTCCAAATATGTTAAAAAAAATATATATCTAACTTTCCAGGCGGTGTACTTACTTTTTCAGATGACTGTATATCTGTATTCCCAGTCATGTGAAATCCATAGATTAAATTAATTAATTAGGACTGATTTCCTTATAATGACATGTAACTCTTCATGTTGCGTTTACTGTATTTTTGCTCAGTGTAGATATAATTTGTGTTTCCAATATATAACTCTTATTTTGTATTTTGACTGTAATTTAATATATTGTGAAACTTAATCCCCAAAAAACATTTCCACTGCATTTCAGTGGAACAGACTTTAAAAGGAGGGTGGTGCTTGAAATCATTGTTCTTCCTCTGTCAACCATGGTTACCTGCAAGGAAACACGTGCCGTCATCATTGCTTTGCACAAAAAGGGCTTCACAGGTAAGGATATTGCTGCTGGTAAGATTGCACATAAATCAACTATTTATCGGATCATCAAGAACTTCAAGGAGAGAGGTTAAATTGTTGTGAAGAAGGCGTCAGGGCGCCCAAGAAAGTCCAGCAAGCGCCAGGACCGTTTCCTAAAGTTGATTCAGCTGCGGGATCGGGGCACCACCAGTGCAGAGCTTGATCAGGAATGGCAGCAGGCAGGTGTGAGTGCATCTGCACGCACAGTGAGGCGAAGACTTTTGGGGGATGGCATGGTGTCAAGAAGAGTAGCAAAGATGCCACTTCTCTCCAGAAAAAACATCAGGGACAGACTGATATTCTGAAAAAGGTACAGGGATTGGACTGCTGAGGACTGGGGTAGAGTCATTTTCTCTGATGAAAGTGTAGACTTTCCGGAAAAGACAAGGTGAGCGCTACCATCAGTCCTGTGTCATGCCAACAGTAAAGCATCCTCAGACCATTCATGTGTGGGGTTGCTTCTCAGCCAAGGGAGTGGGCTCACTCACAATTTTGCCTAAGAACACATCCATGAATAAAGAATGATACCAACACATCCTCCAAGAGCAACTTCTCCCAACCATCCAAGAACAGTTTGGTGACGACCAATGCCTTTTCCTGCATGATGGAGCACCTTCACATAAGGCAAAAGTGATAACTAAGTGGCTCGGGGAACAAAACATCAACATTTTGGGTCCATGGCCAGGAAACTCCCCAGACCTTAATCCCATTGAGAACTTGTGGTCGATCCTCAAGAGGCGGGTGGACAAACAAAAACCCACAACTTCTGACAAACTCCAAGCATTGATTATGCAAGAATGGCCTGCCATCAGTCAAGATGTGGCCCAGAAGTTAATTGACAGCATGTCAGGGTGGATTGCAGAGGTCTTGAAAAAGAAGGGTCAACACTGCAAATATTGACTCTTTGCATAAACTGAATGTCATTGTCAATGAAAGCCTTTGACACTTATGGAATACTTGTAATTATACTTCAGTGTACCATAGTAACTACTGACAACACAGCAAAGCAGCAAACTTTGTGGAGACCAATACTTGTGTCATTCTCAAAGGTTTTGTCCACGACTGTAGGTTGATGTCATTAAAACTAATTTTTCAACCACTCCACAGATTTCATGTCAACAAACTATAGTTTTGGCAAGTCGGTTAGGACATCTACTTTGTGCATGACAAGTAATTTGTCCAACAATTGTTTACAGACAGATTATTTCACTTATAATTCACTATATCACAATTCCAGTGGGTCAGAAGTTTACATACACTAAGTTGACTGTGCCTTTAAACAGCTTGGAAAATTCCAGAAAATGATGTCATGGCTTTAGAAGCTTCTGATACGCTAATTGACATACTTTGAGTCAATTGGAGGTGTACCTGTGGATGTGTTTCAAAGCCTACCTACCAAACTCTACCAAGTGCCTCTTTGCTCGACATCATGGGAAAATCAAAAGAAAACAGCCAAGACCTCAGAATCAACCCCAGAACAGCAGCAAAGGACCTTGTGAAGATGCTGGAGGAAAAAAGGTACAACATAATCTATATTCACAGGAACGAGTCCTATATCGACATAACCTGAAAGGCCGCTCAGCAAGGAAGAAGCCACTGCTCCAAAACCACCATAAAAAAGAGACTACGG
Organism: Thymallus thymallus; assembly: GCA_023634145.1. NCBI lineage: Eukaryota > Metazoa > Chordata > Actinopteri > Salmoniformes > Salmonidae > Thymallus > Thymallus thymallus. The sequence goes on from CM042423.1 coordinate 4,294,367, forward strand.
TTTGCAACTGCATGGGGACAAAGATTGTACTTTTTGGAGAAATCTCCTCTGGTCTGATGAAACAAAAATAGAACTGTTTGGCCATAATGACCATCGTTATGTTTGGAGGAAAATAGGGGAGGCTTGCAAGCTGCAGAACACCATCCCAACCGTGAAGCACGGGGGTGGCAGCATCATGTTGTGGGGGTGCTTCGCTGCAGGAGGGACTGGTGCACTTCACAAAACAGATGGCATCATGAGGAAGAAAAATTATGTGGATTTATTGAAGCAACATCAGTCAGGAAGTTAAAGCTTGGTCGCAAATGGGTCTTCCAAATGGACAATGACCCCAAGCATACTTCCAAAGTTGTGGCAAAATAGCTTAAGGACAACAAAGTCAAGGTATTGGAGTGGCCATCACTAAGCCCTGAACTCAATCCTATAGAAAATGTGTGGGCAGAACTGAAAAAGTGTGTGCGAGCAAGGAGGCCTACAAACCTGACTCAGTTACACCAGTTCTGTCAGGAGGAATGGGCCAAAATTCACCCAACTTATTGTGGGAAGCTTGTGGAAGGCTACCTGAAACGTTTGACCCAAGTTAAACAATTTAAAGGCAATACTACCAAATACTAATTGAGTGTATGTAAACTTCTGACCCATTGGGAATGTGATGAAAGAAATACAAGCTGAAATAAATCACTCTACTATTATTGTGACATTTCACATTCATAAAATAAAGTGGTGATCCTAACTGACCTAAGACAGGGAATTTGTACTAGGTTGTACTGAGTTTAAATGTATTTGTCTAAGGTGTATGTAAACTTCCGACATCAACTGTATTTTCTATGCAAACTTTTTAAATAAAAAAAAGAACACTGGACAAGTTAATGGAAACATAGCTATTGTTGCATGACTATTCCATAAGCAATTAGCAAGAGCACAGATACTGACTGGCACCATACAGAGATCACAAATAGAACACAGGGCCAAGCAGGTCAAGAGAACACAGGACCAAGCAGGTCAAGAGAACACAGGACCAAGCAGGTAATTTCCCCAAATTTGTATATATTTTTTCTCATTTATTTTTTTATCACTCAAGTGTATTAATGAATACAAATACATAGAGGAAGCAAACAAGACAGGAGGAAAATTAAATAATGAAAACACAGGCAGGCTGCAGAAGAGCTACATCTGAAATGGCACCCTATTCACTATGTAGTGCACTGCTTTTGTGAATAAGGGGCCATTTCAGATCCAGTCAGGGGACTAGGAGTGAGGGACGGAACCGAAAAGAGAGTGGGCTCGACATTTGAACTTCTCATAACATCACAGGAACTGAACTGGTGAGATGCTCTTCCTCCTCCTCCCATTTCCTGCCCAGCGAGGATTATGGGTAATGTAATAGCAGATTATCTTCTGAAAGCAGTACACAATGAATAAGAGTTTTGAAAAAGAAGCAGTACTGGACAGTTTAGAGGAAGAGAACACAATGAGAGGAAGAAGATGTGGGACAGTGACAACCTAAAGACTAAGCAGGGGATGAAAAAACATTACTGCTTAATAACCAGAATAAAAGAATACAAAAAACTACCATAGTAACTTTCGTTTTGTCTTTTTTTACTTGAAAAAATACTTTAAAAAGTAACAAATCAATAGAATAACGCTTGGTCTACATCCCAAATGGCACCCTATTCCCCATACAGTACACTACACTACTACTGACCAGAGCTCTTTGGGCCCTGCTCAAAGGTAGTGCACTATATAGGAATATTGTGCCATTTAGGTCGTAGACTCGTTGTAGAGACTAGAGATGTGATTTGGGGCAGGTTGGCGGTTGCTAGGGCGGGTTACTAAGGGGGGTATTTGTTGGGGGGGGTCCCCTCTCTCAAGACTTCTCGACTGATTTAAGGAGGTTGTCCTTGCTCCTCTTCTTAACGTCAAAGTTGTAGACTCGTGCCATGTCTGAGGGGGTGATGGGTTAAGGATGACACATTTCTCAGTCTGACATTTTTCTGACACCAGTCTATCAAAACAGTACTAACAAACAGTTTGAACAAGATCCAAAAGAAGTATGTAACTCAGTTTAAAAAATATATTTTCTCCTGGTTCGAGTCAACTGAACACAACCCTACTTTCCCTGCTTTGACACACCTGTCTGCCACAGCTGTAGCCCATCTGTACCACATATATCAAACACCTGCACCAGTAACATGAACTGTCTCAAGTTGTAAAATCACAAGACAAGGCAGCACCCAAAGACCAGTTACCCATCCCTGACACAGAACATTGTATCACAGCTTTCTTCACTGAGGTTATCTGCAGATTCCATCAGAGAGAACATTGTATCAACATTTTCATCACTGAGGTTATCTGCAGGCTCCATCAGAGAGAACATTGTATCAACATTTTCATCACTGAGGGTATCTGCAGATTCCATCAGAGGGAACATTGTATCAACATTTTCATCACTGAGGGTATCTGCAGATTCCATCAGAGGGAACATTGTATCAACATTTTCATCACTGAGGGTATCTGCAGGCTCCATCAGAGGGAACATTGTATCAACATTTTCATCTGCAGATTCCATCAGGTTGAATGTAAGACTTTTTAAAGACCTCTTTAATGCCACATGAAATGCAATTTAATACCATTTTGAGGTCTGCGCCACAAACCAGCTAATATTCACAGATTTTTTTCACGCCGTCACCAATAGAAAATATTAGTAGGCTACTCATCTTGTAATGGCATCACTCACAGTGCTTTAATAAAGAAGTACAATAGACTACTGAGATGGTATTCATCTAGGCGGGAATGCATGATTTAATATATTTTGATGTGCAACCTAATCCTGTTATTGTCATGAATTCTGGGTAGAAAATGTGACTATTGTTTAGTGTTAAAATAGGTTTCAATATTTAAAGTTAAATATAGATTCATTTGCTTACATCTTTGTGCAAGAATATCACAGACTAATATATTTGGTGTGAATTCACCAGCTGGGTAAGTGGAAATTCAATACACATGAGTTAGATCACTACCTCTAAATATAATTTACTGGAAGTAACCATGTTTTAATCTAACAGTAAAGCAATTACTAATGTCCTAAAAATGTTTCGCTGTCATAGGCTAAAACCAATCTCGGTTGTAAAATAGACAGCTGAGAAATGAAAATGTATACCTGCACGAAACTGAGAACATCCTCTCTTCAACAAGTATTACCTTTTTTGCATGCCAGACACTGCGATTTTTTACCAGCCAAAATATATATTGTTGCCATAATTACACAAAGAAACACAATAAAACGGATGTGCATGCTTAGTAATGTTTCTAAAACAAGAAATGCATTAGTAGTAAGAAGTAATGTGGTATATTGCTCGATTTCATTAAATATTCTGTGACCTGAATATTTTAACAAAAACATCTGACAAAAATGTTTAGCTGCCCCTTTAAGGTTACCTTAGTAACAGGGCCACTGAGCCTGTGAGAATGTCACAAGTAGAGGCCAACTGATGTCTCGTTTTGCTAGCAGTAGGACAAAACTGAAACATTGAAACGCAACCCAGCTTGTGAACAAAACAATGTAAATAGCCAAGAAACACGTTGACAAAGTCTCACCTTAGTACACTTTAGAGTAAATTAGACCAACTTTTAGTGCGGCAGGTAGCCCAGCGGTTAGAGCGTTGGGCCATTAACCGAAAGGTCGCTGGTTCGAAAACCCGAGCCGAGCAGGTGAAAAAACTGTCGATGTGTCCTTAAGCAAGGCACTTAACCCTAATTTACTGTAGGTAGGCCGTCATTGTAAATAAGAATTTGTTCTTAACTGACTTGTCTAGTTAAATAAAGGTAAAATAAAAAAAAGTGTCCATTGGTTCTAAAAACAAATATTTCAATACTCACAGCCCCCCAGACAGGCAGTGTTCCAGCGCAAGGTAGGATAGCTATATCGTTAGGATTCAGATTTCTCAGTGCATCACCAGAAATACTTTGAGTAAAACTATATGCAGCATATAGTTTTACTTTAAATTGCACTTGTGCCCATACTTTACTATTTTTATTAAAACACTCATATCGTTCAGCCCGGAGTGTTACCACGCTCCAAACTGGCTGGTGAATGAAACATTCTTAACCGCCAATGCTAAAATATACCCGTCACACGCAGGTGGCTGGTGTTCATTTTAGGCTCTGAGTATTACACCGGATAGTGGTGTTTTTCTTAGAGCTAGAATTCAATGTTTTTGTTTTCTACAGGATCGCAGTTGGAAAGGCAGTAAAGTGTCTAGCTCATTATCACTGCAGCAGGCTCCAGCAAACAGGCATGAGCAGGGCAGATGCTTTCATTAGAGGAATTGTGAAGATAATTAACTTAATCATTTAATAGCTAAATAGTTAAATAACTGGCTAACGAATGAGCTAACTAACCAAGCAACGTTTCTAATTGGCTATCTATTTTGTAGCCTACCTTACTCTCTGTGCTGTCTCAGCTGTGCTCTCATCTGGCCACGCTGATTTTGCAGTGACACACACAGTCGTAAACTACATGTGGAGCTCCTGTAGCATATTGAAAATCTGCCTCTGTATGAGTAGGCTATAATTGGATGTTAATTTTATTTGTTATTTTGCAGTGATGGAAACAGTTAAGCAGCTGCATAACATAGTGGAAACACTGTAGTCATCTCAGGGCGCATTTTTTAAGACCATTTAAAACAGAATTTGAGACAATTTAAGACATTTTAAGGCCTTTAATTTAGCATATAGCCTCCAGGCCTATTCACCCATACTTCCTGGGCCTCCAGGCCTATTCACCCATACTCCCTGGGCCTCCAGGCCTATTCACCCATACTTCCTGGGCCTCCAGGCCTATTCACCCATACTTCCTGGGCCTCCAGGCCTATTCACCCATACTTCCTGGGCCTCCAGGCCTATTCACCCATACTCCCTGGGCCTATATGCTGGCTTCAGGATACAGTAGACATCTCGACTAAATCAGTTTTTCCCAACTCTTGGTTTTTACCACCAGACTGACACATTTTTGCAATGACACCTGCTTTTGGCAGGACTTGTCTAACAGCATCACATACTTCTCCAGCCTCCAAGTCTGTTCACCCTATATTTAGGCGTAAGGATACTGACTTCGGTGGTGGTGAACTGGTCTCTGAGGAAGTCCAGGTCTTCCTCCAGGGAGTCCAGGTTGCGTGATGCGGTCGCTAGGTTCTTCTCCAGAAGAGATTGGGCCTCGTCGATGTCATACTCCAACATCACATTGGCCTGGAAGAGGAGGGGGATGGAGGGAAGAGATGGAGGTTAGAGTACTGAATGGTAGTATAGTAGATTTTACTATTGCTTGCTTAATGGTTCTGTCCCAGGAGACCGGGAATTGTACCTAACAAGGCTCCATCTAGCCTTCATTTGAGACATATTGACTGTACTCCAAGCTTTAATCCGGGGGGGGTCGTCAGGTTGGAGTCAGTCCAAAGAACGTCACTTTTGATATACATGCACAGGCTAAGGAAGTGCCATCCCAAAGTACTCACCCCTAGCCACAGGCACACTTTGTCGGTGGGCGGGACTGATGCCTTGCAGTAAACATTGTCAGCCAACAGGAAGTGTGTCTCCATTGGGTCTGTGGTTTCCTATTGAACGAGAGGAGGGGGACACAGGGTGAATCCCAATACTCTACAGTGGTTTCCTGTCCTCAGTCCCTACCCCTCTGAATGGTCTGGATAAGCAGCATAGTTTCCACCATATTGTTTACATGTCTTCAAACATTGAACAATTGGGGCCAAGGAGGAGTCGGGAGAGAACGGGGCCAGCTGGCAAGGTCTGAGAAGAAGACAAAGTAAGTAAACAGCAGCACCACATATGTTTGTTTGTTTACCTTCTTCTTCTGCATGTGTCGTAGGATTTCTAGAGTCTGCTTGATCTGTGGGATCTGGCTTTTCAACCTGAGAATCGCAGAGAGAAACACCATAGAAGAAGAATTAGAATCATCTCAGGGTTTCCTTTAGCCACTAATTGACGGCTTTTGGCTGATAAAATACATTTAAAGCAGATAAATAAAACTGTAAGCTGGCCGGGGCTGCATATCGATTTTACACTTCGGCTCCATTCCCTCACTCCTTGTGGCTGACCTGCCCATACCGTGCCTCTCCCCTCTCTCTCCGTCCCTCACTAGCTCGCTATGAAAGATGTGAGTGTTTGTGTTCTCGGAAGAATGGCAACTAATCAGTCTCCTACATTTCAAAAATACTGAATCTTAGGAGTTTACATTTTGACCGTCAGAAATGGGAGTCGACAAATCATTTATTTGGAGTCGACTCTCTACCACTACGTTATCATCGTTAAAGGTTGGGAAAATGGCACAGAAATGCAAGCAACCGCAACGAAGTACTGTGCTCAGCGAGGTAGTGCTGCTGTATTACAGGGGAGTGTCGCTCCCTCACTTTTTTCCATTTGAGAATACACCGAGCTGGTTCAAGTATTGCCAGAAAATGTACTCTGATAAATCATATTTAAATTTGAAAATTCCTTGAAAACAATAGAATGACAAACAAAATAAATATGCAGTCTAGCAGCCGATAGGTAGGTAAATGGTGGTGGAGTGAATTATTAGGTAGGTAAATGGTCGTTTCTTCCCTCTCTTCTCTCTCTGGTGGTGGAGTGAATTATTAGGTAGGTAAATGGTGGTTTCTTCCCTCTCTTCTCTCTCTGATGGTGGAGTGAATGATGAATAGCTGTAGGTGTGTGTGCAGAGGCCCGTCGGTTAGAGGCTTGACCACTGAGCGGGCCAAATCTGAAGTATCAAGAACAGACACAAAACTCTACCAGGGGTTGCTAAAACAGCTATCGTCCATGCACAACGCACTTGAACTCACCCTAATGTCAGAGCTTAGCTTATAGAAACGTATTGCGTATGCAGACAAACTGATCCACCGCACGAACCTTATCACACCAACGAGATCTAGGATCCAAATTCACTGTGTGTCTACCTTGATGTTCATAAAAACTCCATGGACTCGCTCTGCACAGTGGAACCCAGAATGATAAAGGGGGATAACTTTAGGGCGGCAGGTAGCCTAGTGGTTAGAGCGTTGGGCCAGTATATGTGACCAGTTGGTTACAGTGCTGTCCTATCAGGACCATGATTTGAAGGGCGCTCAAATCGATTAAAATAGTCATCAAGATCTATTGCCTAAAAGTCCTACTCATTGGCCCAGCGTCGTCCGAGTTTGGCCGGTGTAGGCCGTCATTGTAAATAAGAATTTGTTCTTAACGGACTTGCCTAGTTAAATAAAAAACTATTAAAAAATTATATTCAATAGGCTACATCTGTCAGTAAGAACTTTTAGAAATGTTTTGGCGCTCCCTCGCTAAAAAAAAATAGCACTAGACCTCTGCCTGTATGGCAGTATGTATGGCAATACTTTGAAAAGTTAATAAGGAAATGCAAACTTTGCAAGGTGGAATTGAGGTACACTAATGGTAGTACAGGTGTGATGCTTAACCAACTGAAAGGGACGTACCGTGAATCACAAACCGTTGCTTGCAGCAGGGCATTGTTAATTCATGTGGAATGTTATGAATTGCATTATCTCTTTGATGTTAAACCGATTGAAAAAAATACATTGGCAGTTTAAACGTTAACGTTAATGTAGGCGTACTGTACTAGCTAACGGCCCTGCTACACTGTAGCCATCGGCCATTGAGGAAATGCTTCCTTTTTGAAAATCAAAAGTTGCTATACAATTATGTTCACTTCGGGGCCTGAAACGCCCCATAATTCAATTCGCGATGCTTGTACATCAGCTAAGAAAAGTCCGTCGAAACTTAAAACCTCAACGTCAATATGGAGAAGTCAACATACAAGTGGAAGTAAAACCTAATGTAAATAAGTTAGAAATTGTTCTACTAATGCACATGGCGGCACAAACACGTCTCGTAAAAGTAATGTTTCAGCTATGCAGGCTAGCGTTAGTTAGATAATTAATGTGCTAGTTATCATACAGTAGGCGTATATGAATAATTATATAGTTAATGTAAATAAATATGCAATTTTAATTTTGGGGATGAAAACACAATTACGTATTTCCGGTAAAGGGTGAGCACATTTAAATAGAATGCCTTGCAAGTCGTCAGGAACCGTAATCAGAAGTGTTACCTGTGGATATCACACATCAACTTTACCTCCCAAAATCGCCAGACAACAGTAAGTTGAAATTAAGTTTACTCAAAATTCTGACTTGTAATGCGACTGTACGGGAATGCTGAGTTACATGTTAGAGAAGAGTGTGTAAGTATTTTACTTTTACTTTCTATTCAGCTGTTTTTACATTTAAAGTAGCGAACATGCCTACCTTTGTTTCTTCTGCGCCAAGTTGAGCTCCATATATTTGTATTTCTGGTACTGTTCATCCAGTTTCCTCAGTACGGCGTCTGCGGTGTCGTTGCCTGGCTGTTTCATAAACGACTCGACATCCTCCTATATCGGTGGACAAAATAACGTTACCTATCTTAGCTAATATTAACGTTATCAGACGAGTCATTTTCACACCAAACCATTGTGACATACAAGGTAGTTAACGTTTATATAACTGATAACTGTATAATTGGATGTTGGATAAGTATCCAGGCCTGAACATAGCACCACTTGGCTAGATAACGTTAGTTTCCTAGCATTAGCGTAGTTAGCATTGGTGACACGCTAGCATTGAGGCTAGACAATGGCGAGTACGTTTGAGTTATTTCACTAAGTAACGTTATAAGCGACACTGTACATAATCCATATTTTACCCACCACAAATATTGCTTCGGGAATACCGAGATGTTTTTTTTTTGTCGCCTGTACGGCATTGCTGCTGTCTGTGGTCGTTGCCATGTTGGAAAAGACCACTCCCTCCCTCGTGACGTAGACGCGGGGCGCCAGCCCGTCAGAGACGACAGAGGAAGCGAGACACCCCACTCGCTGTTTAGTTTAGTTCCGGTTAAATTAAAGTCAATGAAATAAGTAGACCAGACCCCGCAGCGATTGCGTGTGTATATGGGAGACTCACCCGTGACGTTAAGTTGTAACTTAACTCCATGGGTGTAAGTAGTAACTTACATTTTTTTTCAATAGTAAACTGCCAGAGTGTACCATCTTTGTTTATCCACCATCTTTGGTTCCCGTCTTGAATGCTTGAGTTGAGGCCCTGGCTGCGCAGTGGCTTACTTCCTTTCCTTGCGTCCTCTCCTCGATCACTAGGCTGACATGGTTAAATAAATATTTTGAAAGGCCATAAACATTTACTATTTAGTAGACTAATATAACAGTAAAATCTACTTTGCAAGGCTTGGGAACTGTCTAACAACCAGTTTGATTTGAATGCTGGGGAAAACACAAAAATACTTAAAAGATGACTGGTTAAGAATTTATACAGCTTCCATTTCACATCAAATTATGGGTACATCCTTGTTATTCTTCAACATAACACACACAAAACAACAGACAGAGAACCAAACATGGTTTTTCCCACAATGTGTTATGATTGGCTACACACATGGGTTCTATGAGTTAAATCATTTAGATGTGTAAGACTGTGCATTTTCACATTTATTCAAGGAATTAAAATAATTTATCTTGGAAAGTATATATATATTTATTTATTTATTTATTTTCTCAATGAGACTAATCTGGTAAAAGAAAATCAAATGATGTAATTTCGATAATACGTTCATTTATTTTTGGGGGGTTGAGTTTATTTTTAATGTTATTTTTTTCCTACCCATTTCACCCCTGCCTACAACTAAGGACTGGATACCAATCTGATGACCTAGCAACAAACAGCAGCTATAGTTGCTGAGGAGATGAGAATACTGTCTAAGCCTATCCACCAGACTGTATTTCAACAGAGCTGGAGAAAGGAAATTACCAAAAGGTATGTAACAGCCTAAAAAACTTGACTTGATAATTTGACAGAAAAAAAATCATAGGGGATGGGGTCTTTATCTTATCTAGAAAAATGTTTTCTCTTTTTTAGCATACAGTATATCTTAGATGTTCACACTGGTATGGTGCTGGAGATTAGGTTGAAACTTGGTGAAGTGTCCCTTTTAATATCTGTCCTATGAATTATCTTTCAGATGGCACTCCCAACATCACTGTGCCTATGAAAGTGAGACTGCCTACCTACTGCAGCTCAATGATTTTAGCTTTGGACAAACTATTCTTGAACAGAAGCCAACAACAACATTCAGTTGAAATAAGTCTGTCACATATTGAACAATCCAAAAGAAGCATTCCTTACCCCAGTAAAATAAAGGAGAACTGTCTGGCTTCATAGATCTGAGATTATTCACTGGGCAAACAAACAGGTTTACGTTCCGGATGCCTTGTATTGAGCACTGCCAGAGAGGTAACAACCATGGCTTGGAAGGCAGCTGGAGTCTTTGTTTTACTACTCCTCATTGCAAAATCCTCCTCATCTTCTCTTCCTATCAGTATGACAGCGTATTTGAATGACACTGTTACACTCCTCTTCTATGGACCATGCAATGGTCATATCATTGAATGGAAGCATCGTCAGAAGATTGCAGAGGGAGAATTTAAGCCTACCACATTGGTCGCTAAACTTGATCAGCGGCTTTTGGTATTCACACCTGGAGTGGGCTTTGAGAACAGGGTTAAACGCGGGGAGAGAGACCTCGATCTCACCATCAACTCTGTTGTATTTAATGACATGGGATGGTTTGAGTTTCACTGCGGTAAGACTCAAGAAGATGTACAATTGGTCGTTTTAGTCCCCGTTGTGGTAGGCCAACCTGCTTACGTCGGATCTAATTTTAAACTCAACTGCTACGGATTAACGGAAAAACAAACTCCTAACAGTGAGGTACACGTCTATTGGAAAAGAGATGAAGAGAACGTTTTGTCTGTCAAGGGACATAATTTGGCCTATGGCCTTGGGTATGAGAACAGGGTATCGGTTTCCAAAGATGCTTACCGAAAGGGAGACCTTTCCATCACCCTATCTGACGTACGCCTGTCAGATCAGGGGACCTACCACTGCTTCTTTGGCTCTAAAGAGCGGGGAACACCAGATGCTGTCACTCTCACTGTTACTGTTCAAGAAGAGTGGTCAACATTGATTAAAGTGGTAGTAGGGTTTGTAGTACTCTTAGCAGGGTTTACTATTGGTGTTCCTGTAGACAGAATGAAAATTGTGCGCTTTCTGAAATTTTTCTTTGGTTGTCGCAACCAGTAAGTGGAATCATCACACTTAGTGTCTTCGAGATAATCTGAGGCCTTCTACATTTTAGCCATTTAGCAGACGCTCTTATCCAGAGTGGCTTACAGTTAGCGCATTCATCTTTAAGATAGCTAGGTGGGACAACCACATATCACAGGCTTAGAATGTATATTTATCCGCAATAACGTAGCTATCAGTAGAATCTGAGCTAGAAGGGAGGGTGGGGGGTCAAGTGCAAGTGCTGGTTACCAAAGGGTTATTTTTGTAATTATTTTATTTTTGGGAGGTGGATTATTTAAGATACTGTTTGAAGAGGTAGGGTTTCAGATGTTTTTGGAATATGGGCAGGGACTCTGCTGTCCTAGCTAGGTCAGAGAAGAGCTTGGACTGGGCTGAGCGGGAGGGCCAAAAGACCTGAGGTAGCTCAGGCTCAGGTTGGGGTATAGGGTTTGAGCATAGCCTGAAGGTAGGGAGGGGCAGTCCCTCTTGCTGTTCCGTAGGTAAGTGCCATGGTCTTGTAGTGGATGCGAGCTTCAACTGGAAGCCAGTGGAGTGTGCGGAGGAGTGGGGGCTGGCTGCTGCGTTCTGGATAAGTTGCAGGAGTTTGATGTCACAAGCGGGGAACCCAGCCAATAACGAGTTGCAGTAGTCCAGACGGGAGAGGACAAGTGCCTGGATGACAACCTGCGCCACTTCCTGTCTGAGGTAGGGCCATACTCTATGGATGTTGTAGAGCATGAACCTGCAGGAGTGGGTCACTGCTTTGATGTTTGCAGAGAACTGGGTGTTATCCTGGGTTACGCCAAGGTTCTTTTGCACTCTGGGAGGGACTGACACTGTGGAGTTGTCAACCATGATGGATAGGTCTTTCAGACAATCAGCGACCCCCCCTCCCTCTGGACTGATTCTCAACACCCCCCTTCCCCCAACCTCCCCACTTGGGCTGGCTTTCACCACCAACCAAGTGAAGAGAGAGCTGGAGAGACTACATCAGTGGAAAGGGGTGGGCCCTGATGGCATCAGCCCAAGGGTGCTGAGGAGGATGAAAATGGAAGCACCCTTAGTCTCCTGGGTTATGGACTACCTGACCGGTAGGCCACAATTTGTGCAGCTACAGAACTGTGTCAGTATGGGCAGTGAGCAACACGGGCCCCCCAGGGAACGGTCCTGTCCCCCTTCCTGTTCACCCTCTACACCTCGGACTTCAGATATAACTCTGAAACATGCCACCTACAGAAGTTCTCGAATGACTCTGCAATTGTAGGGTGCATCAGGGGTGGGCAGGAGGAGGAGTACAGGAGCACAATCAGTGACTTTGTGTTGTGGTGTGAGCAGAACCACCTTCAGCTCAACATCAGCAAAACAAAGGAGATGGTGGTGAACTTCAGGAGAACCAACTCCAGTCCCTATACAGAAGGGACTCTGTACAAAAAGGGCCAGACGCGACAACTTTCTGAGGAGGCTCAGGTCCTTTAACGTGTGCAGTAAACTACTGTATACTTTCTACCAGTCTGTGGTGGCCAGTGCAATCTTTTTTGCAGTGGTGTGCTGGGGTGCCAACATAAAGGCTGGTGATGCTTCTCGGCTAAATAAGCTGATCAGGAAGGCTAGCTCTGTCCTGGGGATGAGCCTTGACACTCTAGAGGAGGTGGCAGAGAGACGGATCCTGGCCAAACTGCTGGCCATCGTGTACAATGTTACCCACCCTCTGCATGCCATGGTTATGACGCAATGGAGCACCTTCAGTCACAGACTGATCCCACCACGGTGTGCCAGAGAGAACTACAGGAGGTCCTTCCTGCCAGCGGCTATTAGACTTTTTAATGCCTCACCGGGGTGCTGTGGCATTGGCAACATAGACCTGGAACTGTTGGGGTGTTAGGCCCTAGTTTTTAACAATTAGGCATCCATCCATCCATGAGTAACTCTCTGGTCTGTAATCTCTCATTCACTCAGGACTTATTCATTCAGCACTCATTCATTCAGGACTGTATGTACATATTAATGTACAGTTGTTATATCAAATCACGTGCAATATTGTAAGTCATTCTTGGACTGAACTTATGTAGTCATTCTCTCAGGACTGTATACTAGTATCCTGTCAGTATCTAAAATATAATTTTTTTTCATTGCATTTAGTATATCGAATGTGTGCATTTGTCTGTATTTAACCATGTTCTAAGGACTGTATTTTAAGGGATTATTATAATTATTACCCTAAATTATATTATACGCACATTTAGCTATTTAAGTATCTTTCTCTGCCATCGACCTGCATAGTTAACCATGCAGATATCAACGTGCAATAATTGTAAAATGTTTTCACTTAACACTATAACAATGTATAGTGTACATATTCAGTCATTCACTCATACTATGCAGTGCGTTTCTATAGCATTTTGCACTCCAGGATCGTGTATTTTTACACTTTTTCATACTGCCGCACTACGTATCGTGTATCTGTCTTTTGTGTATTTCGTTCTGGCATTTTGCACCTGCCCTGTGTTTTTTCGTAGCTACTTTATAAAGTAATTTCCCCACGGGGATCAATAAAGTACCTATCTAGAAAATGACTCCAGTAAATGTGAAACTCACCCAGTAAAATAGTACTTAAGTTGAAGTCAAAGTATTTGGTTTTAAATATACTTAAGTATCAAAAGTAAATAGAATTGTTAAAATGTACTTAGGTATAAATGTCAAATTCCTTATATTAATCAAAACCGACAGCAGCATTTTCTTGTTTTTATGTATGGATAGCCAGGGAGAACAGAGAGGCAGTGCGCCTGTTAGAGCACCGGGTCCCCAGAACGACGACGAAGAGGTAGGTGAGATCCACGGAGACTGGGTGAGGAGGCGATGAAGAGTACTTAACGAGCTGTAACCGGAAAAACAACTGGTATTTGGAAAGTTTAAGGTGAGGGAGAAAGTGTGGTGGGACAAGTATTATTAGCCTTGTTAAATATCTTGCTAGCTGGATCGGATTCTCTCTTAGCTAGCCAGAGAAATGTTGAGCAACATTAGCCAATTTAACGGATTAAATAATTGAGTTTATGGTGTGAAAATGATCTGGCTAATAAAGTCAGACAGCTAACGTTAGCTCATCTGGTGTTGTAAAGTTAGCTAGCTAACGTTAGTAACCTAACCAATTCGCTATAGTATTAACTGGTACCGTTATACGAGTCCTTGCCGTTCCTCACGTTATAACGCGTTAGTTGCTTACTGGACCCTGGCAATCTGTGAAATGTTAACTAGCTAACTACTATCTGTGAACTAATGTTTTCCCACTACAGTATGTGGTTAATTTTTTAGAAATGAGATAATTAAATGAAAATGATGCTCTGCTTGTTAAACAAGTGGATTCGGGGATCAAGTGTAGCTGGAGCTGGGCCTGCCTTAAGATGGATACCACTATAGAGGATACCACTCTTTCTCACTTTGCCAATACAGTGGATAAGAAGGGGTATGCCAGGTTTACTCTCTTCCTGAAAGATACCCTTTTATGGCATAATTGATATCATGCTCTGCTGGCACATTGTAGAACAGATGTCCACAGGCAGAAATTGTACAATGTAATAATGTGCAGTGTAGCCCAAAGATATTGATTTTTGTTGTGTTGGACTTGACAGTAACACTTGTGTGAGTGAGAGGGAATTATTACATTCTTAACTCAATGTTATTTTTTCACACATGTAGCCTTATTCACTATAGTGCTGAATGTCACAGCAGGTTATTTTGTCTTTGGCCGTGGGTTTAAGGACAGGGCATCTGTATCCTTGGATGGTTACCGACACGGAGACCTTTCCCTCACCGTCACTGACTTGCGCCTCTGATAAGGGGATATACCGGTGCTTCTTCATCATCGCTGCTGATAGGCATAGACAGTGGGGACATCCAGACTCTTTCAATCTAACCTTTACTCCCGAAGTTAAAGAAAAGCAATCCGAGGAGGCTGGAACATGTTCCATATATAAAGTGGTTGAAACGGCTTTGGTGTTGATTCTACTTTGGGTCATATGTGTGGTTATTGTTTTTGGTGGCAAAGTGTCTGAGTGGTTCCAAGGGATTTGTTCAAGATTTCAATCCAGTTACTGAGTGGGACAGGGCCAAGTGTAAAAATGTAATTGTTTTCCACTGCTGGCACATTGTAGAACAGATGTCCACAGGCAGAAATTGTACAATGTAATAATGTGCAGTGTAGCCCAAAGATATTGATTTTTGTTGTGTTGAACTTGACAGTAACACTTGTGTGAGCGAGGGGGGATTATTACATGTTTTACTCAATGAATGTTATTTTTGCACACATGTAGCCTTATTCACTTGATCCATGTCTACTATAGGGGCCAATTTAATAGTGCAAAAATAGAATGCCTGTTTGTTTCATTCTCTTTCCCCCAAGTGAAATATTTAGATGTGTGTGTGTGTGTGTGTGTGTGTGTGAGGTCACAAGCGTTCTATTTTAAAAGCTGTCATGGATAACTGCAATATTAGTGTATTGTTTTTTGAGTGTCATTTGCAGTAAAGTTTAGGCAACAAATAACATTGGATTGCTTTACATTTTTTTTAGCTGTGAATTAGCTTCACATTAACCACTTTATTTTACACACATACTTATCATGTAGATAATATTCTTTGTTTAATTGGTTAAAACCTGCATTTCCCCCTAGCAGGGATTTTTTTGCATGTGTCGGTGCAAAAAGAAAGTGTCACCTTTTTGGGCCCTCACCAGTTTGCATCCCTGGTTAAACAGCCATCACTAGCATATCAGAGGCTGGTGCCTATAGACACAAACTCGAAATCAATGGCCACTTTAAGGAATGGAACACCAGTCACTTTAATAATGTTTAAATATCTTGCATTACTCATCTCATATGTACATACTGTATTCTATACTATTCTACTGTATCTAAGTCCATGCCGGTTCTGACATTGCTTGTCCATATATGTATATATTCATAAGTCCATTCCTTTACTTAGATTTGTGTGTATTGGGTATATGTTATGAAACTGTTAGATATTACTGCACTGTCGGAATGCTACACCCGCAATAACATCTGCTAAACGGGACCAGTATGAAAATTGGATGCACTCACTACTGTAAGTCACTCTGGATAAGAGCATCTGCTAAATTACTAAAATGTAAATGTCTAAACACGTATGTGACCAATAAAATTTGATTTAATTTAGATTTATAGAATGAAGCTTCTAGAGGAGCCCCGAGAGTCTGATTATGTTAGTGGCTGTTATAAAACACTGTCAGCGAGTTGAATGAGCCCACATGGAAATGGAGGAACGCATGAAGGCGGTTGTGGAAGAGATAGCCGACGCCCCACTTTAATATACAAGAGATAAAACTGTTTAGAGTAGTAGACTTTGTGTTGGCCTATCGCCTGTGCGCTGAGTGTTAATTGAAGGATACGGTTAGATCATGTGCCACCGGAAATTAATGTGACATTTACAGTAAGTGAAGAGGAAGTATATGCAAAATCCTATTTATTTTCCTATATTGTGCACGTTCTACAGGGGTCCACCTGTCAGTCACCCTGCTGTCTACCAATCACTGTAATGCCTATAATGAGCTGGGAGGGGCTGGGGCTCTCCATGTTTGCTTTATAAGGTTTAAACCTACAGTCGTATGAAAACGTTTGGGCACCCCTGACGATTTCCATGATTTCCATTTATAAATAATTGGGTGTTTGGATCAGCAATTTCATTTTGATCTATCAAATAACTGATGGACACAGTAATATTTCAGTAGTGAAATGAGGTTTATTGGATTAACAGAAAATGTGCAATATGCATCAAAACGAAATTAGACAGGTGCATAAATTTGGGCACCCCAACAGAAACATCACATCAATATTTAGTAGAGCCTCTTTTTGCTAAAATAACAGCCTCTAGACACTTCCTATAGCCTCTAATGAGTGTCTGGATGAAGGTACTTTGGACCATTCCTCCTTACAAAACATCTCCAGTTCAGTTAGGTTTGATGGTTGCCGAGCATGGACAGCCCGCTTCAAATCATCCCACAGATTCTCAATGATATTCAGGTCTGGGGACTGGGATGGCCATTCCAGAACATTGTACTTGTTCCTCTGCATAAATGCCCGGGTAGATTTTGAGCAGTGTTTTGGGTCGTTGTCTTGTTGAAATATCCAGCCCCGGCCTAACTTCAACTTTGTGACTGATTCTTCAACATTATTCCCAAGAATCTGCTGATATTGAGTGGAATCCATGCGACCCTCAACTTTAACAAGATGCCCAGTACCGGCACTGGCCACACAGCCCCACAGCATGTGTGGATAAAGGTCAAATTTAGAGTACAGTGGCATATCCCATCCCTGCATTGAGGTACGGTTTCCGAACCATATCTCGCGCCGACTCAATAGTGTCTTAAAGTAATCATGATTGCGTATCCGACCCCAGTTCAGCGCAGTGTAAACAAGCGTAACGGTATGGTCGGTATCTTCAGGCAACCGTTACCTTAGCTAACCAACTGAACTTGGTACTTGTTTCACGTAGATTGTGGATGTTTGAGAAGTTGTAGGTATTCTTTTATTTTAAGGATTCAATCGAATAGCTAGCTACAATCTTGCTCCAATGCCAGTACCCCATTCCGAGTTCTACCTGCAGTTGTAGAACAGTTCCAGAACCCTGTGTTAGCTAAGTAAATAGAATGTGCTATAAGACTTTCAGTTGTAGAACAGTTCCAGAACTCTATGTTCCGTAAGTAGATTGTTCCAAAGCATTCTGTCTATCAGTGTCTGTTCGGTTTATCTCTGTGTTGTGAAGGCCCATGTTGCGACCATTGAGGAGATGGCCAAGTTCCACATAGAGACAATGATTAGCCCCAGTCCGGAAACTTTGGCCTGGGTAAGAGGAGAGGGAAGGACAGGGTCCCTGGAGCTTAGTTTGACAGACATCAATACATGAGCAAGAGCGAGAGAGATGTGAGAGAGTACCATTGTTATTTTCATGTAATGTTGTTTTGCTGGCAGTAGAGGGTGCTCTAACACCAGATAAAACGACCCGCCTCCACTGGGCAAATAGTTTATTGACAACACATAAAATATTGTTACTTTATGAATCAACATTACAAACCCTCCAGTTATATATTTGAAGATATAAATAACAGATTGATGCTGACAGTTAGATGCTTCTTTCCTTTGCCCCCATAGGTTACTTACACTACCGTTCAAATGTTTGGGGTCACTTAGAAATGTCCTTGTTTTTGAAAGAAAAGCACATTTTTTGTCCATTAAAATAACATCAAATTGATCAGAAAGAGGACAAGTACATTAGAGTGTCTAGTTTGAGAAACAGACGCCTTACAAGTCCTCAACTAGCAGCTTCATTAAATATTACCCGCAAAACACCAGTCTCAACGTCAACAGCTGATGCTCCAGATACTCAACTAGTCTAAAGAAGGCCAATTTTATTGCTTCTTTAATCAGCACAACATTTTTCAGCTGTGCTAACATAGGGTTTTCTAATGATCAATTAGCCTTTTAAAATTATAAACTTGGATTAGGTAACACAACGTGCCATTGGAACACAGGAGTGATGGTTGCTGATAATGGGCCTCTGTACGCCAATGTAGATATTCCATAAAGAATCTGCCATTTCCAGCTACAATAGTAATTTACAACATTAACAATGTCTACACTGTATTTCTGATCAATTTGATGTTATTATAATGGACAAAAAATTGCTTTTCTTTCAAAAACAAGTACATTTCTAAGTGACCCCAAGCTTTTGAACGGTAGTGTATGTTATCTATGTCTGTGGGTGGGAGCCTGTGGGAAGGATGCAACCCCAGTCTGGTATCATAGGATGGGGAACACTCATCTTCTGCCAACCTTTCTATTAGAAGCCGTTCTCAATATCTCCATATCCCCCTCCAACACCCTTCCTTTTCATTGTCTCTCTCTCTCTTCCTCCCTTTGTTTCTCTTCCACACCTCTTTCTGGTCCTTCCTCCCACCCCCCCCTCTCTCTCTCTTTGTGTTTTTCACTGTCACTTATCCTCCCTCTCACCCATTGTCTCTCTCCCCCTCTCCTTTTCCATCTCTTCCTCTGTCCTTTACCTCATCTCTCCCTCCCTCCATCTCCCTCTTCCTCCATCCCCCTCTTCCCAGGTTATGACTGTCCGGTGGTGGAGGGTATCTATGACTATGCTGCAGCGGTGGGTGGTGCCTGCTGGACAAGAGGGGTGAGGTAGCCATCAGCTGGGCCGGAGGCTGGCACCACACCAAGAAGTAAGAGGATGGGAAGGACCAAGAGAAATGCTGATGTGTGATTTATATTAGAAAAACAGTTAAATTAGGTGCTCTAATTCTTGGTACTTTCTGTGCTCACACTTTCTCACTTCTCTTCCTTTCCTTGTCTTTCTCTCTGTCTCTTACCCTCTTATCTCTGCATCTGTCTGGGCCTGTTAACCCTCTCTCTCTGGGATGAGGCACCAGGGTTCTGTTATGTGAATGATGCAGTGCTAGGGATTCTCAAGCTGAGGGAGAAATACGAGAGAGTTCTGTAAGTTGACGTGGACTGTCACCATGGAGACGGTAAACACACACCTTTCCCTGTCTCTCACATCCACTGATGGACAAACACACCTTTCCCTGTCTCTCACATCCACTGATGGACAAACACACCTTTCCCTGTCTCTCACATCCACCGATGGACAAACACACCTTTCCCTGTCTCTCACATCCACCGATGGACAAACACACCTTTCCCTGTCTCTCATATCCACCGATGGACAAACACACCTTTCCCTGTCTCTCACATCCACCGATGGACAAACACACCTTTCCCTGTCTCTCACATCCACTGATGGACAAACACACCTTTCCCTGTCTCTCACATCCACCGATGGACAAACACACCTTTCCCTGTCTCTCACATCCACCGATGGACAAACACACCTTTCCCTGTCTCTCACATCCACCGATGGACAAACATACCTTTCCCTGTCTCTCACATCCACTGATGGACAAACACACCTTTCCCTGTCTCTCACATCCACCGATGGACAAACACACCTTTCCCTGTCTCTCACATCCACTGATGGACAAACACACCTTTCCCTGTCTCTCACATCCACCGATGGACAAACACACCTTTCCCTGTCTCTCACATCCATCGATGGACAAACACACACATCTGAATGTGCATTGATATTGTGTACATCATTACACCAAATTACTACTGTAAGTGGATACAAAAGTTTCAAGTTTGACTTCAACTTCAACTTCAATAAGATAAGTTACTGTGTATTTTTAAAGAATAATGTAATGTTTCTCTCAGGTGTGGAAGATGCCTTCAGTTTTACCTCTAAAGTGATGGCCGGATTCTTCCCAGGTCAGTGGCTACTGCTAATTCTGATCACCATTATACTACAACTGTCCAGGACCAGGGTTGGTGACCAGTATTCCTCAACCTTTCCTGTGCCAGTGAAACTATGGCCCTTGGTTTGCCAGTAACTACCAACAAGCTATGGTCCTTCCTCCTTGTGGGACTGCTAAACTTAGAAGTAGCATTTGAAAAATGACTACATGACAACATCTCTGTCTGTTAACCATGGGAGGGATTGGTACGGCCCACCAACTGGAGTTTGAGAAACATTGATACCCAATGCATTTGAAACACACTCCCACACACCCATAGTAACCCTACTGCCCTGTTGAAGGTACGGGAGACCTGTGTGACACAGGGCTTGGTAAAGGACGCTGGTACGCCGTCAACGTCCCTCTGGATGACGGCATCAAAGACGACAGCCTTTTTGAGACAAAACCATTTCTTAACGATTAACATTGTCAGTAACCTACATTTTGAAAAGCAACTGTAGAGAAAATAGAAATGTTTGGTTTAGTAAAATGATAACATTGTCCATTCTATGGTTTATATCTTAGATTACATATTGCATTGGATTAAGTTGTTGGTCTGTAATAATTGTAATTGTTAATGGTTAGATTATAATATTATGTATTTTACAGTATACAGTATGTTAGATTAGGTTAATTAATGTTAGATGAACTATTAAAGTTGTGATTGTTGTTTTCATCATCAGTGTGAGGAAGGAGGTGCAGGAATTGTTTAACCCGGAAGCAGTAGTGATGTAGCTGGGAGCTGACACCATGGCTGGTGATCCCATGTGTTCCTTCAACTTGACCTCTGTAGGGGTGGCAACAGTGTCTACGACACGTACTAGATTGCTACTGGGAGGAGGTAGCTCCAGACTGCTACTCGGAGGAGGTAGCTCCAGACTGCTACTCGGAGGAGGTAGCTCCAGACTGTTACTGGGAGGAGGTAGATCCAGACTGCTACTCGGAGGAGGTAGCTCCAGACTGCTACTCGGAGGAGGTAGCTCCAGACTGCTACTGGGAGGAGGTAGCTCCAGACTGCTACTCGGAGGAGGTAGCTCCAGACTGTTACTGGGAGGAGGTAGCTCCAGACTGTTACTGGGAGGAGGTAGCTCCAGACTGCTACTGGGAGGAGGTAGCTCCAGACTGCTACTGGGAGGAGGTAGCTCCAGACTGCTACTGGGAGGAGGTAGCTCCAGACTGCTACTGGGAGGAGGTAGCTCCAGACTGCTACTGGGAGGAGGTAGCTCCAGACTGCTACTGGGAGGAGGTAGATCCAGACTGCTACTCGGAGGAGGTAGCTCCAGACTGCTACTGGGAGGAGGTAGCTCCAGGAGAGCCTAGCTCCAGACTGCTACTGGGAGGGGGTAGCTCCAGACTGCTACTGGGAGGAGGTAGATCCAGGAGAGCCTAGCTCCAGACTGCTACTGGGAGGGGTTAGCTCCAGACTGCTACTGGGAGGAGGTAGCTCCAGACTGCTACAGGGAGGAGGTAGCTCCAGGACAGCCCAGCTCCAGACTGTTCAGTACAATGAAGCCCTTATACTCTACAATCCTTCTATTTTTCCTCCCTTGCTCTCCCTCTCTCGATCTCTCTTTACTGCTTTTCTCCCCATAGGGCGGCGGACAATTGGCCCAGCGTCGTCCGAGTTTGGCCAGGGTAGGGCGTCTCACCCCCCCTCCTCTCTCTAGGAGGGTATATCCTAGCCAACACGGCTCGTTGTTGGACCTACCTGACCATGAGGTAAGACTACATAGCACAGCCCCTAACACATAAACCATACATAGTGCGCCCACACACACACCTTGGATGGGGACACACCGTCCGCCTTTGCTGAGTCATTCCCTCTAATCAAAGATGGCTGCCAGCCCTCAATAAAGGGGTTTGTTTCCAGGTGAATCGGGAGGGATGAAGTGAGGAGACGAGAGAGGGGGAACAATACCACTCTGTCCCCTTTAGACCGGACAGAGAGGGGCACTGTTCTTCTTTCACTCTTCTCCTTGCTCCCTCTCTCCTTATCTTTTTCCGTCTTCTTAGAGGAACCTTGTGTATTTTATTCGGGGGGGAGGAGGAGGGGTTTCTTTTTGGTGAATTCCGAGAGAGAGAGAGAGAGAGAGAGAGAGAGAGAGAGACATTTGAAATGTCTATTCCTTTTGGAATGTAATGTTTACTGTTTATTTTTGATTGTTTATTTCACTTTTGTTATTATCTATTTCACTTGCTTTAGCAATCTAAACATGTTTCCCAAGACAATAAAGCCCTTTGAATTGAATTAGAGAGAGAGAGAGAGAGAGAGAGAGAGAGAGAGAGAGAGAGAGGTTCCATATACAGATTCCATATACAGTGAGGGGAAGGTATCTATCTCTTCTGAGACAGAGGATCTTTCTGTAGTGTGTGTTGGCCATGATAAAGGATCCTCTTGTCAGGCTGGGACCTCATACGACCTTTACACACACACCATTACACACACACCATTACACACACACCATTACACACACACCATTACACACACACCATTACACACACACACACCATTACACACACCCACACATCACACACACCATTACACACACACACACCATTACACACACACCCACACCCACACCCACACCCACACACACACCATTACACACACGATTACACACACAACCAAAAGTCTCCCCTCTTTTGTCGATCTTGCTCTGGGCATCAAACACACACACCACTCAGCCAGCACCTCCTGTTACTGTTACTGTGTCTGCACACTTTGGAACTCTGGGCTGTTGTGGCTGGGAAGAGAGAGTGAGAAAGACAAGGATGGAAAGAGACTAGCATCTCTCTGTGTGTGTGTGTGTGTGTGTGTGTGTGTGTGTGTGTGTGTGTGTGTGTGTGTGTGTGTGTGTGTGTGTGTGTGTGTGTGTGTGTGTGTGTGTGTGTGTGTGTGTGTGTGTTCGTATCTGTGTGTGTGTGTGTGTTCGTATGTGTGTGTGTTCATATCTGTGTGTGTGGCCGTATCTGTGTTTGTGTGTGTGTGTGTTCGTATCTGTGTGTGTTCATGTTCGTATCTGTTTGTGTGTGTTGGGATCTGTGTGAATGTGTGTGTGTGTGTGTTCGTATCTGTAGTAGTGTGTGCACAAGAGAGGAATATTTACCCACGATGACCGAGCGACGTGAGGTCCAAGGAGAAGGGACAACACAAAACCCTTTGTTGTACCTGAGACCCAGAGAGAAGCCTCTCTCCTTCCCAGCTGTCTGCAGCCTCTCTGGGCCCTGTGAGCCAGGACAGCCCCCTATCCTCCCTGGAACAATGGAGCTAGAGCCAGGGCTAGGGGCTATCGACCGGGCACACAAGGGCCTCCTTTCAGACCATCACATACACACACACACACACACACACACACACACACACACACACACACACACACACACACACACACACACACACACACACACACACACACACACACACGCACGCAGACACACACACGCAGACAGAGAGGACTAGTGATATTGCAAAAAGAGCCGCCCCCCAACAGTTCAGATCTGACAGAGTAGATATACAGTATAGAGAATGTATTGGTTTGGTGTGTGGGGACAAGGAGCGTGGTTGTTGAAGAGGGTACACAGAAGACCCTAGATAAAAACTGACTGAAGCCACAGTAATTGTATGTTAGAGGTCAACCTGTAAAAGGAACGATGGAAGATCATCAGGATTAAGAAATAGGCCAGAGAAAAAAGGCCAGAGAAAAAAGGCCAGAGAAAGTATTCTCTCCAAGTTGTCTTAGTGCTATAGGAGTTGGCAAGGCAACACCAGCTACTTGACCTGTATTGTCAAAGGTCACCTAGTCTTGATTAGCTGAGTCGAAAGGTTTTGAAGGTTGTGGGATTCTCCCAAATGGCCCCCTATTCCTTACGTAGTGCAATACGTAAGGAATATTTAAGTCTATGAAAATGCCCTAGTGTTACAAATTTAGCCAGAACCATGCATAATGCACATTCACTAATAATGACCAACTTCTGGTAGCAGGCATTTTAGAAAATGAACACAGGTCTCATAAACAAGCATGTGCTAGTGATTAGCCTGCTAATGTTTATATTTCCAGTTCAGCCAACTTGGATCTATTTGCTAGCTAACAAAGTAGAACAGTTGAATTGTTATGAACACACCCTTCTGTCTCCAACTGTTTGAACAGCATGTTAGTCTGTTCAGATGTTGAAATCAAGTTGCCTACCTTATTTCTCAGGATGAGAACCAGTTGCCAATTCCTTATATAATAGTTTTTTATTGTACATTTAGAAAACACAGACTAGACAGCTAGTATAACGCCCGATGTCTACCAGATGCATATGTGTTTTGTTGTACCGGATGTCTAGCCTTATTTTTGTGCTTCGCTATTCAACTAACTAAAAGCTAGCTAGTTTAAGTTTGTGTGTGTACTTCCGTTTTGTACCACCGCACGGTAACGCAACCAGGAGTTGAAAATATTGAGTGCATGGGGTACACAGAACACACCGCAGACCCAACTTCCGCCGTAATGCAAAGAGTTTGATGCATCTGGTGGACTTGAGGCTTAACAGTCTTTGGCTCATTTGTGGTATGTGGAATGCCGCTCACGACGAAATGCATTAATTTGCAAATAGCGAGTTGAAACTGCTTGTCAGTGAAGTGATCTCTCATCTTTGTTGTTGTGAGTTGCAAGGGGAGGGGCATGGTGAGATTGCCGCAGGAAGTAGGGCCTGAAAAACCTGAATTAAAAAATATATATAAAATGTTACTAGTATTAGCGGTTCGATGTAGACGTCTGTAGCGCAGCCAAAACACTTTTTTCAGCAGCTTGCAGGACTCAATAGCTGGACATGTAGGAGTTGTTGCCCTGTCCCTTTCTCTGAGATTGTCATTCTAATACAGGGTTCCCCAACTGCGGGACGAATGTGGTTTAATTTTTTCTGAGTCATACATTTGTTTTTTAAACACCAGGAAATCAGCACCAAGTGATTTTCATTTGGGAAATCTGTTCCCAAGTATTTCCACGCATATTAGAGAGACATATACAAATGTAAGCAAGGTTCAAAATGATGTCAAATATTATATATGTTAGGGCTTCTTGTGGTCAATTTGCAGTCTACAAATGTTTTGTAATTATGTTCTGGCCCCCTGACCATCAACTCAAGAAAAAAATCGACCCGCGGCTAGTTGATGATCCCTGAAGAACAAAACCCTGTCCTCAAACATTTACATCAAAATCCTGTCCTCAAACATTTACATCAAAACCCTGTCCTCAAACATTTACATCAAAACCCTGTCCTCAAACATTTACATCAAAACCCTGTCCTCAAACATTTACATCAAAACCCTGTCCTCAAACATTTACATCAAAACCCTGTCTTCAAACATTTACATCAAAACCCTGTCCTCAAACATTTACATCAAAACCCTGTCCTCAAACATTTACATCAAAACCCTGTCCTCAAACATTTACATCAAATTACATATTTTTCTTGGTCTGGAGTCTAAATTTAAGATATTTGTCCTCAAACATTTACATCAAATTACATATTTTTCTTGGTCTGGAGTCTAAATTTGAGATATTTGGTTCCAACCTCAACCAAATTTAGATAGAAAAGCAGCCAACAAGTGCTCAGCATATGTGGGAACTTCTTCAAGACTGATGGAAAAGCATTCCAGGTGAAGCTGGTTGAGAGAATGCCAAGAGTGTGCAAAGCTGTCATCAAGGCAAAGATGGCTACTTGAAGAATCTCATATATAAAATATATTCTTATTTGTTTAACATTTAACATTTTTTGGTTACTACATGATTGATTGATGTCTTCACTTTTATTCTACCTGTGGGCCACGTTCCGTTCAAGTCTTATCTTAGATTACAGTTTATTTTGGACCCAACCCACTTGAGTGGTTCTGTAGACCTGAACTTGGGTTGTGTCTGGGGAACCAGTCAGTTAGTCTGTCCGTCTGTCTGTCTGTCTGTCTGTCTGTCTGTCTGTCTGTCTGTCTGTCTGTCTGTCTGTCTGTCTGTCTGTCTGCCTGCCTGCCTGCCTGCCTGCCTGCCTGCCTGCCTCTGTCTGTCTGTCTGTCTGTCTGCCTGCCTGCCTGTCTGTCAACATCTGTATGTTCTCTCTCTCTAGCTGTCTCTCTCTCTCTCGTTCTCTCCCTTTCTCTCTCTCTCTCTCTCTCTCTCTGTTTTCTCAGATTTTCTGCAAAGCACAGCCCCGTGCAAAAACAAACACAGAAGTCCCCTCTTTCTCTCCCTCCTCCCTTCCTCATTAAATCCAATTGTCTGTCTCTAGTAAATCCTCTGTGTTCCAATACCAACATACCATTCAGTGTGAAGCAATGTATTGGGCATGCATTTGTAAGGGGTATGCTAGTATGTGCATTCAAACAGAGGATAGGTACAATAGGCTTAGCTTTGAGGAGAGAGATTTGACAGGACTATCAGGACACACACACACACACACACACACACACACATACCTAGCGCACATACACACACATACCCATACCTAGCGCACACACACACCCATACCTAGCGCACACACACACACACACAGTACCGTGGCCCTCTAACCTTCTCTCCAGTGTCCTCAGTCCCCTCCCAGATTGGCAGCTGAGTCACTTCCTGTCCCGCCCCTGTACTTCCTGTTTTCTGCCTGGTTCTTCCTCTCTGGGGTGTGTCTCTGTCCGTCTGCCCGTCAGGAAGTACTGGGATCAATCACCGGAAAACTGAACTGTGTGTGTGTGTGTGTGTGTGTGTGTGTGTGTGTGTGTGTGTGTGTGTGTGTGTGTGTGTGTGTGTGTGTGTGTGTGTGTGTGTGTGTGTGTGTGTGTTTGTGTAAGGTGGTGTCAATGTCAGAGCGGCCAAAAGGAGATGAGCAGTCAGTCACTTCTAAATGTGACAGAAGTCGTTTCATCCAAAATGGCACCCTATTTCCTATATAGTGCACAAAATGTTGAGCAGAGCCGTGTGGGCCCTGGTGGAAGGTAGTGCACTGTGAAGGAAATAGGGTGCCATTTAGGACGAGCAGCGATGGACAATGAGAGGATCAGTGGGCCTTGACCTGATTACTGACTGGATTGTTTTGTTCTAGTACCTTCTGTAGAGGGCCAGGCCACAGGAGAGAGGGATGGACAGACAGAGACAGAGAGACATACGGACGGACAGACAGAGAGACGGACAGACAGAGAGACGGACAGACAGAGACATGGACAGACAGAGACACGTACAGACAGAGACACGGACAGACAGAGAGACGGACAGACAGAGAGACGGACAGACAGAGACACGGACAGACAGAGACACGTACAGACAGAGACACGGACAGACAGAGACACGGACAGACAGAGACACGGACAGACAGAGACACGGACAGACGGACAGACAGAGACACGGACAGACGGACAGGCCGAGACACGGACAGACAGAGACACGGACAGATGGACAGACAGAGACACGGAGAGACAGAAGGACAGACAGAATGGCCAGAGTGAGATAAACATTAGGGGAGAGAGAGAGAGAGAGAGAGAGAGAAGCCTACGTGCATTATGGGTTGACATTTATTAGGAACTCTACATTTGTTTTGCCAGCGCTTTTTCCACAACTCAAAACATTGACTCTTCATATCTGGAGCAGTAGTCAGTTCTGATATGTAGAGGAGAACTGGAACAATAAACAAGGGTCGGATTCCTTTTCTGTTCTGGCCCGGGCTAATCTCTCAAAACACATACAAAAAGAGGGAGAGTGATGGAGGGGAGGGACAGGGAGAGAGAGAGATGGAGGTGAGGAGAGGGACAGAGAGAGATGGAGGTGAGGAGAGGGACAGAGAGATTGAGGTGAGGAGAGAGACAGAGACAGAGAGAGATGGAGGTGAGGAGAGAGACAGAGAGAGATGGAGGTGAGGAGAGAGACAGAGACAGAGAGAGATGGAGGTGAGGAGAGAGACAGAGAGAGATGGAGGTGAGGAGAAAGACAGAGACAGGGAGAGATGGAGGTGAGGAGAAAGACAGAGAGAGATGGAGGTGAGGAGAGAGACAGAGACAGAGAGAGATGGAGGTGAGGAGAGAGACAGAGAGAGATGGAGGTGAGGAGAAAGACAGAGACAGGGAGAGATGGAGGTGAGGAGAAAGACAGAGACAGGGAGAGATGGAGAGGAGGATTTAGTTGCCGTATGGTATATTATCTGGATTACGATATGACATAACTTGTCTCTCTATTTATCTTGTCTTTCTGTCAATTTATCTGACTCTCTTCCTTTCATCTTTCTGTCCCGTTTCCCAGTCCATTCCCCTCCCCTTATGATCCAGTCCAATCTAAGCAGACTGTGTGTCGCTTGACCTCACCCCTCTGCCATGACCCGCCCCATCTCTTCTCCTCCCGTCCCACCCTCTCCTGTTTCCCTCTTAGTGTCCCTTGCCACCCCCAATCCCCTTCACCCTCGTCTCCCCTCATATCTCCCCCTCCATCTTCTCTAATCTCAGTACTGTAGTTCCATTCCAACCCAAACATGCAGACAGCAGGACACACCACACACACACACACACAATACACACACTCTGCCTAAAACAGCTATTTCCCAAAGACAAAGCAGGCTGTGTTTTTCAAATGATCAAAGCTCTCTCTGTGTGTTAAGGTGTGTGTTTAGTACACTCCATGCCTCCTGGCATATCTGTGTTCCCCTGTACAGACAACATCATGTATTGTTAATTGGAACACAGCTGTAATTTATCAGTATTTTCCATGCAGAGAAATGTTAACTGCTCTCCGGTTTGTAGTGTTGTCTCCAGCAACACTACATCAGGGGTTTACATGAATGTTCCCTAGAGAGGTCAGCCAGGGTCTTATCAAGACATTACTCACGTGTGTCTTGTTTTTCTCATAAAGAAGGAATCTCTTTTCTCTTTTCTGAAATCAACACGTCTTGCTTCATCACTTCATTCACTTGAAAAACTCAGAAAAAAAGTTTGTTTCTTTGGTTTAGTTAGTCTTTCCTTTGGTTTAGTTAGTCTTTCCTTTGGTTTAGTTTGTCTTTCCTTTGGTTTAGTTTGGTCTTTCCTTTGGTTTAGTTGGTCTTTCCTTTGGTTTAGTTGGTCTTTCCTTTGGTTTAGTTGGTCTTTCCTTTGGTTTAGTTGGTCTTTCCTTTGGTCTTTCCTTTGGTTTAGTTGGTCTTTCCTTTGGTTTAGTTTGGTCTTTCCTTTGGTTTAGTTGGTATTTCCTTTGGTTTAGTTTGTCTTGTCTTTCCTTTGGTTTAGTTTGTCTTTCCTTTGATTTAGTTGGTCTTTCCTTTGGTTTAGTTGGTCTTTCCTTTGGTTTAGTTTGTCTTTCCTTTGGTTTAGTTGGTCTTGTCTTTCCTTTGGTTTAGTTGGTCTTGTCTTTCCTTTGGTTTAGTTGGTCTTGTCTTTCCTTTGGTTTAGTTGGTCTTGTCTTTCCTTTGGTTTAGTTGGTCTTGTCTTTCCTTTGGTTTAGTTGGTCTTTCCTTTGGTTTAGTTGTTCTTGTCTTTCCTTTGGTTTAGTTTGTCTTTCCTTTGGTTTAGTTAGTCTTTCATTTGGTTTAGTTAGTCTTTCCTTTGGTTTAGTTTGTCTTTCCTTTGGTTTAGTTGGTCTTTCCTTTGGTTTAGTTGGTCTTTCCTTTGATTTAGTTGGTCTTTCCTTTGGTTTAGTTGGTCTTTCCTTTGGTTTAGTTTGTCTTTCCTTTGGTTTAGTTGGTCTTGTCTTTCCTTTGGTTTAGTTGGTCTTGTCTTTCCTTTGGTTTAGTTGGTCTTGTCTTTCCTTTGGTTTAGTTGGTCTTGTCTTTCCTTTGGTTTAGTTGGTCTTGTCTTTCCTTTGGTTTAGTTGGTCTTTCCTTTGGTTTAGTTGTTCTTGTCTTTCCTTTGGTTTAGTTTGTCTTTCCTTTGGTTTAGTTAGTCTTTCATTTGGTTTAGTTAGTCTTTCCTTTGGTTTAGTTTGTCTTTCCTTTGGTTTAGTTGGTCTTTCCTTTGGTTTAGTTGGTCTTTCCTTTGGTTTAGTTTGTCTTTCCTTTGGTTTAGTTTGTCTTTCCTTTGGTTTAGTTGGTCTTTCCTGGACTAGTTAACTCTCTCTCTGTTTGGTTTAAAGTGGTGTTCAGGCTGTTAACATGTTAGCTCTCCTTTCTTGTTTGGTTTAAATTGGTGCCTGGTGTTAGACTAGTGTTTTGTGTAAAATGGTGGTTGGTGTCAGACCAGTGTTTGGTGTAAAATGGTGGTTGGTGTCAGACAGGTGTTTGGTATAAAGTGGTGGTTGGTGTCAGAACAGTGTTTGGTGTAAAATGGTGGTTGGTGTCAGACCAGTGTTTGGTGTAAAATGGTGTCTGACACACTACACTCACTCCTCAACTCTCCCCCTCACTACACTCACTCCTCCACTCTGACACACTACACTCACTCCTCCACTCTCCTCCTCTCCTCCACTCTACACTCACTCCTCCACTTTCCTCCACACTACTCTCACTCCTCCACTCTGACACACTACACTCACTCCTCCACTCTCCTCCTCACTACACTCACTCCTCCACTCTGACACTCTACACTCACTCCTCCACTCTCCTCCTCACTACACTCACTCCTCCACTCTGACACACTACACTCACTCCTCCACACTCCTCCACTCTCCTCCTCACTACTCTCACTCCTCCACTCTGACACACTACACTCACTCCTCCACTCTCCTCCTCACTACACTCACTCCTCCACTCTGACACACTACACTCACTCCTCCCCTCTCCTCCACACTACACTCACTCCTCCACTCTCCTCCTCACTACTCACTCCTCCACTCTGACACACTGCTCCACTCTGACACACTACACTCACTCCTCCACTCTAATCCTCAAGTGGTGCAGTGGTCTAAGACACTGCATCTCAGTGCTAGAGGCGTCACTACAGACAACCTGATTTGAATCCAGACTGTATCACAACCGGCCGTGATTGGGAGTCACATAGGGCGGCGCACAATTGGCCCAGCGTCGTCCGAGTTTGGCCGGTGTAGGCTGTCATTATTAATAGTTTGTTCTTAACTGACTTGCCTAGTTAAATAAAGGTTAAATAAAAAAATAAACTCACTACACTCACTCCTCCACTCTTCTCCTCACTACTCACTCCTCCACTCTCCTCCACACTACACTCACTCCTCCACTCTGACACACTACACTCACTCCTCCACTCTGACACACTACACTCACTCCTCCACTCTTCTCCTCACTACTCACTCCTCCACTCTCCTCCTCACTACACTCACTCCTCCACTCTGACACACTACACTCACTCCTCCACTCTCCTCCACACTACACTCACTCCTCCACTCTCCTCCACACTACACTCACTCCTCCACTCTCCTCCTCACTACACTCACTCCTCCACTCTCCTCCTCACTACACTCACTCCTCCACTCTCCTCCACACTACACTCACTCCTCCACTCTCCTCCACACTACACTCTCTCCTCCACTCTCCTCCACACTACACTCTCTCCTCCACACTACACTCACTCCTCCACTCTCCTCCACACTACACTCACTCCTCCACTCTCCTCCACACTACACTCTCTCCTCCACACTACACTCACTCCTCCACTCTCCTCCACACTACACTCACTCCTCCACTCTCCTCCACACTACACTCACTCCTCCACTCTCCTCACTACACTCACTCATCCACTCTCCTCCACACTACACTCACTCCTCCACTCTCCTCCACACTACACTCACTCCTCCACTCTCCTCCACACTACACTCACTCCTCCACTCTCCTCCTCACTACACTTACTCCTCCACTCTCCTCCTCGCTACACTCACTCCTCCACTCTCCTCCTCGCTACACTCACTCCTCCACTCTCCTCCACACTACACTCACTCCTCCACTCTCCTCCTCACTACACTTACTCCTCCACTCTCCTCCTCGCTACACTTACTCCTCCACTCTCCTCCTCGCTACACTCACTCCTCCACTCTCCTCCACACTACACTCACTCCTCCACTCTCCTCCTCACTACACTTACTCCTCCACTCTCCTCCTCGCTACACTCACTCCTCCACTCTCCTCCTCACAACACTCACTCCTCCACTCTCCTCCTCACTACACTCACTCATCCACTCTCCTCCTCACTACACTCACTCATCCACTCTCCTCCACACTACACTCACTCCTCCACTCTCCTCCACACTACACTCACTCCTCCACTCTCCTCCTCGCTACACTCACTCCACTCTCCTCCACACTACACTCACTCCTACCTATCAATGTTTACCTGTGTTCCTAACCCAGAGAAACCAGTGTTCTCAACCCAGAGAACCCAATGTTTACCAGTGTTCACAACCCAGAGAAACCAATGTTTACCAGTATTCCCAACTCAGGGAAAGCAATGTTTACCAGTGTTCCCAACTCAGGGAAAGCAATGTTTACCTGTGTTCCCAACTCAGGGAAACCAATGTTTACCTGTGTTCCCAACTCAGGGAAACCAATGTTTACCAGTGTTCCCAACTCAGGGAAAGCAATGTTTACCTGTGTTCCCAACTCAGGGAAACCAATGTTTACCTGTGTTCCCAACTCAGGGTGTAAACAAGCCTTTTCTCCCAAACAAAGGAATTCCTTTTAATTATCCAACACGCCTGGAATACACATACATACATACATACATACATACACACACACACACACACACACACACACACACACACACACACACACACACACACACACACACACACACACACACACACACACACACACACTGAACATTTGGTCAACTCCCCTGAAATGCTAACACCACAAAGGCTTAGGTTAACACGCCATGGCCCGAGAGCTTGAGTCTTGACACATACACACACTGTGACCTGGCAATGTGGTCTACTGCCCTGGCATGCCAGCGTGTGTCTCGCCAGTGCACAGCGGCACAGTTATCAGGCCAGAACCATCAACACAGACCCTGTCTATAGCTTTTGAGTTTTCTATAGGTTTTAATTGGTTTTATGTGGAGTGATCATGGGAAGTTATGGGTCCCGCGGGGGTCCAAATAAAAAGTACATGTTTGTGTTTTTGTAAAGACTGATTTCTCTGCAGTAGGTCTGCTATCTGTGAAGGACACACACACAGTCACACTCCAACACATACACACAGTAATGTTGTTACTAAACTTTAATTAGATGACCCTTTTAAATCAGCTGTCTGTCAATATGTCCTTGGTGGCCATTTTGGAAAGACTTCAACGATCAGTAGAGGGATTTAACAGTTACCTCTGTTCCGATGGGCGGACGGCCAAATTACAGGCTGAGATTAATTAATTAAACAGGGAGTTTTCATTAGAGTTCTACTGCAATGGCAGCTGGCAGGAACAGTCTCTCTCCACTGTTTATCGGTTTATTTACGGCATAGTCGCATGTTTACGAGCGGGGGAAAGGTTTTTATTTCCAAAGGCACGTATAAAGCAACCGGGCCTGCACCCTAAATGGCATCCCTTGTACAGTGCACTACTTTTGACCCCTAAGGCACTACATGGCTAGGGTGCCATTTGGGCCATAGACATGGAGATCCGAACGGCAGCAGTGCGCACGAACAGCTTGCTCATTAATCCCCCAGGAGATGAGAAGTGTGTGTGTGTGTGTGTGTGTGTGTGTGTGTGTGTGTGTGTGTGTGTGTGTGTGTGTGTGTGTGTGTGTGTGTGTGTGTGTGTGTGTGTGTGTGTGTGTGTGTGTGTGTGTGTGTGTGTGTGTGTGTGTGTGTGTGTGTGTGTGTGTGTGTGTGTAATGACAAATGCTTTGCCCCCCCCAAAAAAATCACAACACTCCAATCCAGTTCGTCGGCGAGCTGCAATTGATTAACACAGTTGGGTAGCAAATACCGGGGGCCGTCGTCACCGCTCACTGCTCACCACTTTACCAGAATCGCCAAGCCACATCTGGAGGACATTTTACTGAGCTATGTTTAAAAACCGAGTGAGAAAAAGATACAGGACATTAAAACCAGGGATGCTTTTCTCCATGCGTCCTGATTGGAGTGGATGCTCTGGCAATACACACAGCAATGCAAACATCTAGTCGGTTGGCTCATGCTGGCTTTTAGGCAAACACACACACACACACACACACACACTGTGATGAAAACAAACAGGAAACCAAAGCATGCCTCTATAAAATGGTTGTTTGTCAAAAACAATATATCTGAGTGTATTATTATTATTGTACTTGCAGCTTGTGTTAGTTAAATGTGAAACAGCCTGTTGGTGACAATAGGAAATCAAGGGTGCATTGTCTCTATAGACACTGACCCATTTATTCTACACATAGTCCATCATCACTATGCATTCAGTGTTGGTTTTACCATAATCCATCACATACAGAGTATACAGCTCTCTCTCTCTCTCTCTCTCTCTCTCTTTGTTTACATTTGCCAAAGCAAGTGAAATAGATAATAAACAAATAAATAAACAATAAAAAATGAATAATAAACAATAAACTCTTCCAAAAGAATAAAGACATTTCAGATGTCATTATGTCTATATACAGTGTTGTAACGATGTGCAAATAGTTACACAACTAAAGGGAAGATACATCAATATGGGTTGTATTTACGATGGTGTTTGTTCTTCACTGGTTGCAATGTTATTGTGGCAACAGGTCACACATCTTGCTGCTGTGATGGAACACTGTGGTATTTCACCCAGTAGATATGGGAGTTCATCAAAATGTAATGTTTTCCAATTCTTTGTGGATATGAGGGAAATATGTTTCTCTAATATGGTCATACATTTGGCAGGAGGTTAGGAAGTGCAGGTCAGTTTCCACCTCATTTTGTGGGCAGTGTTCACATAGCCTGTCTTCTCTCGAGAGCGGCCTTTCTCAATATCAAGGCTATGCTCACTGAGCCAATTTTGGGACAGTCAGTGGTCAGGTATTCTGCCACTGTGTACTCTGTTCAGGGCTCTCTCTCTCGCTTACCATGTCTCTCACCATTTCTCTCTCGCCATCTCTCGCTCTCTTTCTCTCGGTCTCTCACCATCTCTCTCTCTCTTTCTCTCGCCATTTATTTCTCTCTCTCTCGCCATCTCTCTCTCTCGGCCTCTTACCATCTCTCTCTCAGTTCTCTCTCCTTCCCTCACTCTCTCTCGTTCTCTTTCTTTCTCTCTTTCTTTCTTTTTCTAAAGTGGTTATGCATTCTGAATTGTAACAACAAAGACATCAAGTCCTGAAACATAATATTCAAGACAACAAAGGCCATGGTTGTGAAGGTTGGTTATTCATTGGTTGGAGAAGAGCAGCATCACTATGTTGTTATGCAAATGAGCACCCTGTCACCATGTTGTTATGCAAATTAGCTGTGTTACATTGGTCTATTTACCTATTCTGTTTCCTCATTTGCATATCTGTTCTTCCTGAGGAAGTACATCACTGATGCATTTTGATAACAAATAATATGTTCTTCAACCCACAGGTCCATTATTGTCATTATTTGTCTCTCTCTATCCCGCTCTCCCTCCCTCTCTCTCTCTCTCTCTCTCTCTCTCTCTCCCTCTCTCTCTCTCTCTCCCTCTCCCTCCAACCCCCTGACAATACATGATGTTTTAAGAGCTAAATGGGCATGGATCAACATTAAATTCAGACAAGTAAACTCTTAGCCACACTAGTCCACAGACACATACACAGAGACACACACCCCTAACTGGCCTCCCTCCTCTTATCTAAACCAGGCTAACAGGAGGCTAACCCTCCTAGTCAGATGTATCAATGACAGGCCTGATGTCCACACTTAGCGTCACTGATCACACCCTGTGTGGGGGGTCCTGTGTGTGCTGTTCTGTATGGACTCAGAGAGATTTCATGTTTAGATAAATGAACGCTTCATCGTTTCTGTGTGTTTTGACTTTGTGTGTGTCGTGAGTCATGATTTCATTGTGCGTATATGTGAACGTATCTAAGATTAATGTGACCCAGGTTTTCCCTCCCCTAACCCTCAATCCCTCCTCCAATCCCTCCCATCCCTCCTCCCATCTTCCATCCCTCCTCTTTGTTGTTTACAGGGAATCAGAAGAATGTGGTTTAAGAGCGGCGTCTCGTCTCATGTTTCCAATCAGGTCCTCCTGGGGTAATGAACACACACACACACAGACACATCGGGCCAGGCTAATGAAGACAGTATGTTGGAGCTGTGTGTGTGTGGAGAGGAGAGCAATGTTGGAAAACAATGTTTCCTGGGGGGGTTAATGTGGGGGCTGACTGACGAAGGTAGGGTGCTAATGTTGCCTCTTTGCTGTTGGTCTGTTTCTGTTTCATTCTGTGTTTTGGGGAGGTAGGCGGTGCTAGACTGGGACCAGACTGAGAGGTAGGCGGTGCTAGACTGGGACCAGACTGAGAGGTAGGCGGTGCTAGACTGGGACCAGACTGAGAGGTAGGCGGTGCTAGACTGGGACCAGACTGAGAGGTAGGCGGTGCTAGACTGGGACCAGACTGAGAGGTAGGCGGTGCTAGACTGGGACCAGACTGAGAGGTAGGCGGTGCTAGACTGGGACCAGACTGAGAGGTAGGCGGTGCTAGACTGGGACCAGACTGAGAGGTAGGCGGTGCTAGACTGGGACCAGACTGAGAGGTAGGCGGTGCTAGACTGGGACCAGACTGAGAGGTAGGCGGTGCTAGACTGGGACCAGACTGAGAGGTAGGCGGTGCTAGACTGGGACCAGACTGAGAGGTAGGCGGTGCTAGACTGGGACCAGACTGAGAGGTAGGCGGTGCTAGACTGGGACCAGACTGAGAGGTAGGCGGTGCTAGACTGGGACCAGACTCTTGCTCCATAAAATGGCTTCCAGGGCCCGTATTCACAAAGCGGATAAAGCAGAAGAGTTTTGCCTTTCAGATAATAATGAATTAAGATGAATGGAATTAAAACTAAAGGTTTTGTTCCATGGTTATGGGGAGGGGAGGGTGTAATATTACACATAAATATGTACATATTAAGTCCTGGGAAACATGTAGGGTGGGGAGGAAGAGGGCATAAGATGCATAAGGTTTGTGTTAAATGGCTAAAGCAGACATGTTGGGGGCTCGTGTTACCCTGGGTGCACGTTTTGAATCAGCTGTGCAGTGCTAGGGCAACAACCAAAACGTGCATCCAGGAGGGAACCGAGTTTGGGAAACCCTGATCTATGGTAACATGTTAACACCCCCTGGATAGATAACCTCTTAAAATGTTTTGGTACTTATCTATCCAGGGGGTGATAACCTCTTAAAAAGTTTTGGTACTTATCTATCCAGGGGGTGATAACCTCTTAAAATGTTTTGGTACTTATCTATCCAGGGGGTGATAACCTCTTAAAATGTTTTGGTACTTATCTATCCAGGGGGTGATAACCACTTAAAATGTTTTGGTATTTAACACCCCCTGGAGGGTGGGGGACTTTAGCGACTGAGCTACAGATCTGTTATGATCTTAGTGCTAAAGATGGTCTTTACTAAAGATTTTACATTTTACATTTGAGTCATTTAGCGGAAGATATTATCCATAGCGACTTAGTTAGTTAGTGCATACATGTTCATGCTTTTATCATTCTGATGCCAGAACTGAACAATAACCTGACACCCTCAGCACACAGGGGGACAAATACATACCTGGTGTTGAGAACATGACACCCTCAGCACACAGGGGGGCAAATACATACCTGGTGTTGAGAACATGACACCCTCAGCACACAGGGGGACAAATACATACCTGGTGTTGAGAACATGACACCCTCAGCACACAGGGGGACAAATACATACCTGGTGTTGAGAACATGACACCCTCAGCACACAGGGGGACAAATACATACCTGGTGTTGAGAACATGACACC
Organism: Thymallus thymallus; assembly: GCA_023634145.1. NCBI lineage: Eukaryota > Metazoa > Chordata > Actinopteri > Salmoniformes > Salmonidae > Thymallus > Thymallus thymallus. The sequence goes on from CM042423.1 coordinate 4,332,748, forward strand.
CTCAGCACACAGGGGGACAAATACATACCTGGTGTTGAGAACATGACACCCTCAGCACACAGGGGGACAAATACATACCTGGTGTTGAGAACATGACACCCTCAGCACACAGGGGGACAAATACATACCTGGTGTTGAGAACATGACACCCTCAGCACACAGGGGGACAAATACATACCTGGTGTTGAGAACATGACACCCTCAGCACACAGGGGGACAAACACCTACCTGGAGGTGACAGTATTCCTCCCAAATATGCCACCCTACACACAACCACGACAACATAACCAACAAAAACGGGTCACAACTCCTGCAGCTCTGTCTCACGCTGGGTCTGTACATGGTCAATGGTAGGCTTTGAGGAGACTCCTATGGTAGGTACACATATAGCTCATGTCTTGGCAGTAGTACTGTAGACTACTTTATCACTGACCTCAACCCAGAGTCTCTCAGAGCGTTCACAGTCAGTCCACTGACACCCCTATCAGATCACAGCAAAATCTGTCTAATTGAACAGAGCAATACTCAATCATGAGGCATCAAAGCCAAAGGAACTGAATAATATTAGGATGTGCTATAGATGGAAGGAAAGTAGTGTGGAAACCTACTAAAAAACTTAGGCAACAACCAATTCAATCCCTTGTAGACAATTTCCTGGACAAAATGTTTCACTGTAATAGTGAAGATGTAAACTTGTCAGTAGAAAACCTAAACAGTATATTTGACCTCTCAGCTTCTCTATTAAATATAAACATTTCAAATAGAAAACCAAAGAAAATTAACAACAATGACAAATGGTTTGATGAAGAAGGCAGAAACCTAAGAAAGAAATTGAGAAACCTATCCAACCAAAAACATAGAGACCCAGAAAACCTGAGCCTACGCCTTCACAATGGTGAATTTATTATATTTAAATGTTTAACCTTTATCTAACTAGGCAAGTCAGTTAAAGACAAATTGTTTATAATGGCAGCCTACACCGGCCAAACTCGGACGACGCTGGGCCAATTGTGCACCGCCCTATGTGACTCCCAATCACGACCAGATGTGATACAGCCTGGATTCAAACCAGGTTGTCTGTAGTGACGCCTCTAGCACTGAGATGCAGTGCCACTCGCCATCAGTCTGTGTGCTAAGACAAAGTGTCAATGATATGATCTCCTGTCTGACATGCCAAGTTAAATAAAGGTTCAATAAAAAAATAATGAAATGTTTCAGGTGTAAGCAAATGTGTATTCTGTCCTGTTCCTATTCAAACGGCATGTTTAAATTCAACAGGAAGAACTGTAGGAGGTAAAATTATATTTACTTTAACTTTAACTTTTATATGGTGTAAATAACATGTTTTATTATAAAATACTTTCTGTATCTGAGTATGTTGTTAAATTGTCTTATTTTTTTATTGTTTTATTAAAACGTGAGCATCAATAACATCCTAAGAGGAAACTGGCAACAAATGTTAAGATGTGTCCCGAATGACACCCTATTCCATATAGTGCACTACTTTTGACCAGAGCCCTATGGGTAGTGCACTAGAAAGGGAATAGGGTACCATTTGGGATGCACACTAGGAGTGGTGAATCAAAGTGGTATCCATGTGTGGAACAGAAGTTGTAACGTTCTGTCTGTGATATTTATGGATTTCATTTAAACACCACGACCAGAACACACACACCCACTCACACACACTATGGATTCCGTGGTCAGTGTTGTGGTTTTCCTCAGAGTGAATGTGAAAGTAATTTAGTGTTTTTATGGGTTAGTAGGGAAGACGGAACTGACTTGAAACACTCTCTTAAACGACTGTTTCACAAAGACCCTAGAAAACGGATCATCTTAGACATGAGAGCAGTGTGGTTCAGTCTTCCACCTCCTCCCCCAAACACCCCTTAAGGTGACCAAAACAAGACAACTTCATGGGGCCGAATTCACAAAATATTTTAGAACCTTTTAAAATAACTCTTTACTTCTTGAACTCCTCAGATTTCTTCATAATAGTTACCAATGTCTTGGGCCATGCCATCCAAAAAACAAGTTTATCAATCGACCTCAATGCATGGTTACCATACATACCCTATCTGCCTGACAGCTTCTCTAAAGAAACTCTCAGATCCTATAGAACGTTGCCTCTCCTCCCCAGCCTGAAATCAAACTCCAATCTCTCTATAGTCTCCATTCATGCTGTTGAATAGCACACCTGCCTGCCCTGTCCCGTATGGAGACTAGACTGACTGCATCAGGACTTCCCAACGACATTTTATGCAAAACATCATGTTTCCCGCTAGAGTGACATGGCATCATTATTTGAATAGAACATCAGTTGACGTTTTAGATAAATAGATAACATTTCGGTAGAATTTATATCGTGTTATGAACTTATAAATGTTTGCTCAGGCTATACTTCTATGGGAGGCTTGCTAAAATTATCCCATGGCAGAGTCATTGAAAACTTCAAGCTGACGTTAATGTGCGCATACGTCGGTCCTTCTGTGTTTACCCATTTTGTCTAGTTTTACATTCGAGAGGCAACTTGAAACCCGTTCGTCTCATTTGCATAATGTTTTCCCACGGGGGAAGACTGCACGAACTTCCATACATCGTGCTCGAGCCTCATCTACATGTTAACTGTCCCCGCGCTCTGACGGGACTAGACCACAATAAAGACAGATGCTCGTGGGCCTTTATGTGGTTAACTGAAAAGGAATTAAGGCGCGTGGCGTTCTAAAAGAAGGCGCCTTGAGACGTTACCCATAGCGGTCTGTCTAGGTGGGCTATCCAATAGGCTAGGCCAATTGTGTGCGCGTGCGTGCGTATTGGCCCATATCCACGCGGTTTTCTATTTGGTTCCTCCCATGAACATTGTTTTTCTCGTGAAAATCAACAGTTATTGTTTCAAGTCCATTGAAGAGTGTTGAGGCTGTGCGTTCTCTCATGAATGATAATCAGTGAGTTTTCTGTTTGGAGTAGAATGGAATAGACAATAATAGAATAGGCTACTATTTGATCTGTGATTGCAGAGAAAGGCGCTCGCTCTTGAGAATATAAAACATCTGCCTCCGTAGAGCGCTTTCATGATCGAAACTCCGGAAACTGGGTTCCTCCGATACTGGAATGAACTGTTTTGTTGTGCGATAACCGTGGTGCGTCAGTCCGATTCCTCTCTAAATCCACGCCGTGATTTGAATGCTGTCCCGCCACAAACGCGCCTCACTTTTGAGGGTCGTGTGTGTGTGTGAGAGAGAGAGAGAGAGAGAGAGAATAATACTTTATATTCAGTAACAACCACATTGAGGGAACACTCCCGGAGTTGGACAGTCTATTATTGCGCACAGAGAGAGGAGAGACGTAGCACAAGGACAATATTATGACTCAATCGTTTACTTTATGGCTGTAGCTCTCAACAGGAACCGGCGGATGCCTTACTAAACAGTTGTCATAAAGTTTTTGTCAACAAACATTTACGGGTGTGGTGTTGTCCTGCGATTTGTTGGTGTAGATTTTATTTTTTATATATATGTGTATATATATACATTTGGACTTATAACTTTTTTTTTTTTTACCATGAATTGCCTTCCTCAAACGGACCTACTGCTGTGTTAAAAGTGGCTTTCTAAAGGGTATGTTATTTTACATTTTAATTGTTCCGTTTTAAACATTATGGAAGTTATTCACAATTGTTTGTTTGATTTCACAAAGCAATAGGGGGAAATGTAAACGTATTTGCCACATGCTTCCAATAACTTTTCTCATAACATGTAGCCAAAAATTGTATTTTTAACCCTTTTGTGATTTGCCTCACTTTTGAACTGGTGAATTTCATGCATTTTAAACTGGTGCATTACATGCATTTTAAACTGGTGAAGTACATGCATTTTACGCACTTCTTGGATGATTTCGTAACACAACTCCATAACATTAATGTCCAAAAAGTATGACTTTTTTTAGCAAACTATTCAGCCTATTTTACCAAATGGGCATTTGACAAAGTGGTACTCTGTTGGCTATAAATGTTTGTTTGGTTTTCTCCATCCCATACATGCGCTGATTCAATTAATGTAAAACAAGTGGCCATGCTCAGCCTCCCCATATGGCCAAGGTGTGTGTGTATCTTGGCCGATTGACGTTTCAATTGGCTCGTCACACATGGTAATTGGGTAATTGACACCGACGTTTTATAGAAGCAGAGGAGTTCTATGCTCACTTTCAGGTCCGAACCACGTCCGCAGGGAGGCCGATATGATATGTAATCAAGTAACTTCTATTGTGATTGTTTGACATCATAGTGTGATTAGTTTATAGGCAAAATAAACTAGCCATACTATAGTTGAATAGCCTACCTTTGTCTGTCGATCGATCAACAAAGTTTGTCATTTTGGCAATAGGTTAAGAAACGGTTTAGCGAACGAAACCTACCACTTCAATAGGCTTTGTTCAATACAAAACTCATTTTTTCTTCTTGAGGTAATCATTGATATGAGGAAGGATACATTTTAGAAGTATTTGAATGCGGCCCATGGTCTCCTTGAAGGGAGATGCATTTAACAGCAATTGTACAGGGCCCATAGTCTCCTTTCTATGATGCATGTGAACAGTACAGGAAGGAAGGAAGAATGGAGGGATGAATTTGAACATAGCCCATGTCTCCTTCATAAGGATGCATTATTAAGTTTTTAAACAGGGCCTAATGTCTCCTTCCTAAGGATGCATTTAATAACAGTATTTGAACAGGGCCCAATGTCGCCCCTTCCAAGGGATGTATTTAATAACAGTATTTGAACTGGGCCCAATGTCTCTCCTTCCTAAGGATCCATTTAACAGTATTTGTCTGACAGTAATCAGCCAATGAATAATGAACACAAAGGACCAAAGAACACACACACATGGTGATAAATACCAAACAGCTGTCAATGGCAGGACGCATGAGATGATGCTGGTGTGTGTGTGTTCTATGCCTAGTGCAGCTGCATGCCTGCCTGTAGCAATTACCCTGTCCATAAATATGGGCTGGGGCAGGAAGAGGGTCAGAGGAGAGTGTGAGTGGATCAGCACATATAATATGTATGGTATCATGTGACTCAGTCCTCAAAGGTCCTGTTATCTTTAAGCCCTATTATAAACCCCAGTCAGTCCCCTCTGAGCCTCTATGGTTAATTTACTTAGTTTGTGTCCCAAATGACACCCTATTCCTTATAGTGCACTACTTTTGACTTTAGAGAACATGGTCAGGGGCAGCGGTTCCCAAACCATGGTTTGCTCTGATCAAAAGTAGTGCACTATGTAGGGCATAAGTTGCTATTTGGTATACAGACCTTCTCTCCGCACTGTGACATACCTAAAGATTTTTTTTTAGTTTTCTTGTGACCACCCAATTAAATGAGACCATTGTTTTTAGCAAGGCAGGACTGTGTCTCTAGTCTCATTCCACTATTTGGAATAGGATACTAGTGAAGCAGTTGATTTCAAGCTGTTAAAGCCAAGCAGGCTTATCATTCTGTGATCTAAACACTATGATGTCATAATATGTAGACCGTCATTGTAAATAAGAATGTATTCTTAACTGACTTGCCTAGTTAAATAAAAATAATCCTGTATGTTTTCAGTATTCTCTTATCTCTTCCGCCTTGTGTGGCAGTGTCCCCATTTGATGATGTCATCGTAACACAATTTCTCCTTCCTTCCCAGGTGTCCCCAGGTGATGACCTCACTGCTGTTCTCCAGCCCCGCCCACATTGTCATGAAGGATCGAGAGACTCTGCCATCCTCCCTCACCCACTACCCTGGGATGACGGTTACCGCCAAGACCCCCGGGGATGACCCCTTCCCCGCCTCCACTCTCCACTCCCCCACCTCTCCATCCCTCTCCAAACCCCAGCCCTTCTGCCTGCAGACCCTCCAGACTGGCCCTCACCTCCTCGCCAGCATGCAGCTCCAGAAACTCAATTCCCACTACCAGAGTCTGGCTGGAGGCAGCGGTGCCTCAGGGCCCAACTCAGGGCCTCAGAAGGGGTTTGGGGGCTCGTCACTGGGCTCGGCTGGGCAGCTAGTTGGGGGTACCCCTGGAGGTGGTGGAGGGGGGAACCAGTGTTGTGGATCTGGTGGGATTATAGATTCTGACCCGGTGGATGAAGAGGTTCTGATGTCGTTGGTCATAGAGCTGGGGTTGGACCGGGCCAATGAGCTGCCTGAACTTTGGCTGGGACAGAATGAGTTTGACTTCATAGCGGACGTACCAGCTGGATGTTGACCCGCCCGGATAGAGGGATGGAAGGAGGGGATCTGTGCTCTCTCTCTCTTTATTTTCTTCAGTTAGTCTCTCGTTTGGATGGACACAGACTCTGCAACCCTGCCGGGTACTAACCCAACCACACAGACTCTGCAACCCTGCCGGGTACTAACCCAACCACACAGACTCTGCAACCCTGCCGGGTACTAACCCAACCACACAGACTCTGCAACCCTGCCGGGTACTAACCCAACCACACAGACTCTGCAACCCTGCCGGGGACTAACCCAACCACACAGACTCTGATGTCCCCGCCGGGTACTAACCCAACCACACAGACTCTGACGTCTCCGCCGGGTACTAACCCAACCACACAGACTCTGACGTCCCCGCCGGGGACTAACCCAACCACACAGACTCTGACGTCCCCGCCGGGTACTAACCCAACCACACAGACTCTGACGTCCCCGCCGGGTACTAACCCAACCACACAGACTCTGACGTCCCTGCCGGGGACTAACCCAACCACACAGACTCTGACGTCCCTGCCGGGTACTAACCCAACCACACAGACTCTGACGTCCCTGCCGGGGACTAACCCAACCACACAGACTCTGACGTCCCTGCCGGGTACTAACCCAACCACACAGACTCTGACGTCCCTGCCGGGGACTAACCCAACCACACAGACTCTGACGTCCCTGCCGGGGACTAACCCAACCACACAGACTCTGACGTCCCTGCCGGGGACTAACCCAACCACACAGACTCTGACGTCCCTGCCGGGTACTAACCCAACCACACAGACTCTGACGTCCCTGCCGGGTACTAACCCAACCACACAGACTCTGACGTCCCTGCCGGGGACTAACCCAACCACACAGACTCTGACGTCCCTGCCGGGGACTAACCCAACCACACAGACTCTGACGTCCCTGCCGGGTACTAACCCAACCACACAGACTCTGACGTCCCTGCCGGGTACTAACCCAACCACACAGACTCTGACGTCCCTGCCGGGTACTAACCCAACCACACAGACTCTGACGTCCCTGCCGGGGACTAACCCAACCACACAGACTCTGACGTCCCTGCCGGGGACTAACCCAACCACACAGACTCTGACGTCCCTGCCGGGGACTAACCCAACCACACAGACTCTGACGTCCCTGCCGGGGACTAACCCAACCACACAGACTCTGACGTCCCTGCCGGGGACTAACCCAACCACACAGACTCTGACGTCCCTGCCGGGGACTAACCCAACCACACAGAGCACGTTCTCTCTTTTTTTGCGCTGTACCACCCTCTAGTTTTTTTTATCTCTGAAGGAAAGACAGCAGACACTGGGGTTCTGCCTTGTGTTTTTCTGTGAGTCTGTGTGTCACAGAGAGGATGATGATGTCAGGGGGAACTTGTGTTGACCAGTGAGTCATCTTTATTTATTCCTTGGTGGAGCGCAAAGAACTCTGAAGTGGCATTAAGGGTTGTGAACATACAATGGTTCAACAGAAACCAAGAGAGGACAAAACCCATAGGGTCAGCCCTATCTATATTTAACAGTAGGGAAAACACTGAGGGATGAAAAATATCCATTCAGAGACAAAAGCCTTTTATCTGAGCCTGCGGCCTGTCTCATTGTACATATCATGGGCCTTCTACACACTCGCACACATGTACACACATCGACGGACGGATGGTATTACGATTCGGTAATGGAAGTTGCAGCCGTGAAACAGGCACTTGTTCAGTTACCCTAGCATTCAGGAGAGTTCAGGGGGTTTGATGCGACACTAGGGTGTGAGAGAACGCATGCGCGAGAGAGCTGAGTGATGTGTGTGCATGCATGTGTACCTGTGTGTGAGAGGTTGTATGAGACAGGAGACAGACATGACAGGAGGCTTGTGTAGTCTCTATGGACCAGTAGACCAATGTAACCTGACCTGTATGGTACTGTCTATCTAAATACATTATTGAGTCTCAACGTCAGTGGTCTTCATGTAACTCTGTAGGAGGAACGAATCAGTTTCCCCCTTCTGTCTTTCTCTGTTTCTCCCCGATCTCCCTCTCGCTTTCCCGCTCTCTGTATGTATTGTAAGTCTCTCCATCTCTCGCTCTCTTTTGCTCTGTCTAAATCAAGTAGATGATGTCTGATGAAGCAAGGAGAGCTATGAGTCTCTGTCTCTCTCTCTGTCCAAGCCAAGACACTCTTTCTACTCTGCTGTGTTTACTGTCAGTCAATGGTTACGTCCCAAATGGCACCCTATTCCCTATATAGTGCAGTTCTTATGAACAGAGCCCTATTGGTCCTGGTCAAAAGTGTGCACTATATAGGCTGCCATTTGTGACAGACACAATCTATTAGTTAATGAGGGTGTAGGTTACAGTTAAATGGCTGACTTATTATTTTATTTTTTTTCTGGGGTGAAATGGGAGCACTGAAGATTACAAATGAATGATGAACTGATGATTGAGTCATTGACTAATTACTTACAGTACCTTTTTATGATGCCTGTAACCCATTTAAGAAAAAATATTAAGACAAAGTTTCCATTGACTAAGTTCCCAGGTTCCAGTGAATAGAGCCATAAGCCTGAATTACTTTGCATCAACATGCTGTGAAAGACAGTTTTGACACCCAGGAAATTGAAGATGACAAATGGAATATACCAACTTGTAATTTCCTGAACAGAAACCCTTTGAGCTTACTGACTGTGGCAAGAACATTTACTTTCATTTATTTTTGTTTGTTTTTCCTATCTGACATTTCACATATTTTTGTGAATATTTTGTTTTAGGGTGAGAAACCTCTCGCTATTGATTTTGTAAAATAAAAAAATGGTGTCAGTTACTAATGAATCACTTGTCTAGTAGAGACTGCACTGATTGTATGATCCTAAGTTTCTTTCTTAAAATCACACCTTTTCAATTGAAGCCTCTCTATAGTTTAAGAGAAGGGAGGTGGACCTATTTCTTATTTTCTTTGACTTTAGTATATATCCGAGGTTGATCTTTTTTTTTTTTGCACTTTGACTCTTTGCATCTCATTTGCATTTCTATGTAAATTACTAGATCATATTTAAATGATTGTATTTTTGTTACTTCTCTGCATGTTGGGGAAAATAAAGAATACAAAACTGAATATTCTCTCCTTTTCTCATTGTACTCAAACAGTACGTTATAGTCTACCATTGATTTTTACACAATTTAGTTCAAATCAAATTTTTTTATAAAGCCCTTTTTACATCAGCCGATGTCACAAAGTGCTTATACAGAAACCCAGCCTAAAACCCCAAACAGCAAGCGATGTAGATGTGCGGTGGCTAGGAAAAACTCCCTAGAAAGGCAAAACCTAGGAAGAAACCTAGAGAGGAACCAGGCTCTGAGGGGTGGCCAGTCCTCTTCTGGCTGTGCCGGGTGGAGATTATAACAATTCATGGCCATTAAGGCCAGTTCTTTCTTCAATTTATACGATATTGTAGCTGGGAACAGTTCACACACGAATGAAAAGGTTTAGTCATCACTTTCTTATAAAATGTCGCCATCTAGTGGCAACTTTTCAGATATGCCTAAAAGTACGCAGGTCGAGTACAATAAAGAATGAATGAAAGCGATATGGACGATGTATAACAACAAAACACTGCAGATAAAGATTATTTGATAATGCATAACTTTGTTTCTTTAAAAAGACAGTCATATAAACTTATGAAAACATAAGCTGATACAACAGACGGCATACACTTGTTGCGCAGTGGTCTAAGACACTGCATCTCAGTGCTAAAGGAGTCATTACAGCCAACCTGGTTCGAATCCAGACTATCACAACCGGCCGTGATTGGGAGTCCCATAGGGCGGCGCACAATTGGCCAAGCGTTAAATTAAGATTAAATAAAAAAGTATACACTGTTGCATGTTTTCCCTAGGTCACTCGTCTTTTCAGTTTGCTGCAGCTAGCGACTGGAACGAGCTACAACAAACACTCAAACTGGACAGTTTTATCTCAATCTCTTCATTCAAAGACTCAACCATGGACACTTACTGACAGTTGTGGCTGCTTTGCGTGATGTGTTGTCATCTCTACCTTCTTGCCCTTTGTGCTGTTGTCTGTGCCCATTCCCAATAACGTTTGTGCTGCTACCATGTTGTCATGATATGTTGCTACCATGTTGTGTTGTCATGTGTTGCTGCCATGCTATGTTGTTGTCTTAGGTCTCTCTTTAGGTAGTGTTGTTTTGTCTCTCTTGTCGTGATGTGTGTTTGGTCCTATATTTATATTTTATTTATTTATTATTTTTAATCCCAGGCCCCATCCCCACATGAGGACTTTTGCAGAATTCAAAGTATAGGAAAGCAAGCTGCAAGACGTCATTAGGGTAATTTGGCATTGGAACACGCGGGATAACGGCTTGATTATCTTGCGCCGCATAAACAGAAGGGCTCTGTCCCGCGCGCTGGTATTTCCTGACAGAGAAAGCAGGAGGAAATCTGAGAGAGGCTCAGGGAATAGCAGAACATACCAAAATGTATTAATTTAGTACCGATGAAGACATTTAGGCAAGACTTGAGAATAAGAAAAATAAAGTACGTTGCTTAGGCCTAATATAGATTTCGAGAATATGTTTGAAATGTATATATAAATATGTACAATCATATAATAATCACAGTGTGTATGTATTGATATGTAGGCTATGTGTGCCTTTAAAAAAATGAATGTAGTTCTGTCCTTGAGCTGTTCTTGTCTATTAATGTTCTGTATTAAGTCATGTTATGTTTCAAGTTTTGTGTGAAGCCCAGTAAGAGTAGCTGCTGCTTTTGCAACAGATAATGAGATCCTAATAAAATACCAAATACCAAGTGTATTTGTACCATTCAATACAATACAAATACTGACTTGTAATTCTGAGAGGTTCAAGGAACATCCAGTTGCAGTTATTCTCCTCGACACTAGAGAGCGGACCAAATAAATTATGCTCGGTATGTCCCTCATCGTCCACCGTACTCGGTCTTATTTTCCAAGGACTAAAAGTGGGAGGTCCTTTTCCCCGCAGACTCCAACATGGTGAGCCGTATTTCCTTACGATTTTCTCCCGAATCATCATCAAACATCACTTTTTCTGAATATAATATAGCACATATAACTGAGATTGTCTGAAAATACATACTTTGTGCGATGGTTAGTCCCTGTATTGAAATAATCAGTTATGTCTGAGTCCATGAAACGATATTAGAAAACGGACTCGTTTGACCATCGTAGCCACCGGATAGCTAGTTAGCATAAACGCTGCCAATTTCAGCCAAATATATTTCCGTTGGTACAACTTCTACGTCCAAACGTCTATTTCCGAAGCTTATACCAGCCTTGACAATTGAGCACACATTTTGCGTAGATAATTCGTGTACAAAATAATGTATTTTGCTTTCATCGAGTAGGCCCCAGCCGGAACTCTCGTTCGTGGACAGTGTAGCAAATTACTAACTTGTCTTCTAGCCAGAATTTCGTATGATATCTCCAAATGAACAGCCATTTGTCTGGTAGGCTGTTGTAAATTTTTTCTACTCTGTTGCTGGGTTGACTAACGTTGTTTTTCTGTTACCAGGCACGAGGACCGAAGAAGCACCTGAAGCGCGTTGCAGCGCCCAAGCATTGGATGCTTGACAAGCTCACCGGAGTGTTCGTAAGCACCTAGTTATTTCTTTCTATGTTGAAAGACTAGACTAGAATACATTATTACCAAAATGGAGGTCATTCATAGTTATCCACCAGTGTTACCTTTGCTCAACAAACATGTCATTCATTGTCTTGTGTCCTACCTGTATCTCCTCAGTTGGGCTGTTGAACAATGCTCCCCTACCTAACTTAAGGCATTTTGACGCTTCTTGAAAGAACATTTACTTGCTTGTCAAGTTTTATTTTCAATATTCAAGTTAGCGTGGCAAACAATGTTCATGCCATTGCTTAAAGGTGCTACACGTTGGGCCAGTAACCGAAAGGTCGCTGGTTCAAATACCTGAGCTGACAAGGTGTAAAACCTGTCCTTGAGCAAGGTACTTAACCCTGATTTTCTCCAGGGGCTGACCCTGTAGGTAGGCCGTTGTTGTAAATAATACATTTGCTCTTAACTGACTTGCCTAGTTACATAAAATGCTCAATCTGATATCTGCTGTTGCCTTTGAGCATTTACTGCAGTAGGATGTGGCCTCTCAGGGCCTGTGTGCTTTTAAGCAGAGCTGTTGTGAAGGAAGTTACAAAAGTGTTTGTTTATACTGGACATCACCTACCGTCACCCAATCGTGTCAATGCGGAGCTATACAGAGCCCTCCGGATTGCATCACACCATTCATACGGCGTCTCCGACCACATTTTCGGATCAAGCATACATTGGCTCTTAGATTTGCTAGATTGCTGCCCTATAAATGTTTTGAATCAATGAAGTTGTCATTTGTTGTTTGCCATGTGCATAGTTGTAAACATTTGCTATTTCATCTACTGAACAGTGGTGACCTTCCCTCCTATCCTAACCCCATTCCCCATGTCCTCCCGCTGTCCTAACCCCATTCCCCACGACCGCTCCTCCCTGTGTATAGTGGTCTGCTGTCCCTGCGTTGTCTATAGCCATCATTGTTAAAGGTAGACTCTGCAACTTGACGTTGGAAAACTTCACTCTGTTACATACGGTATCTGCGTATGAACATGGGTTTGCTTCACGCTGTTATGTGGCAGCTCCGGGACCTGTACCTAACACTATTGTCCCTCTAGGCTCCTCGTCCCTCCACTGGTCCCCACAAGCTGAGGGAGTGCCTGCCCCTCATCATCTTCCTCAGGAACCGTCTGAAGTACGCCCTGACCGGAGACGAGGTCAAGAAGATCTGCATGCAAAGGTTCATCAAGATCGATGGGAAGGTCCGCACAGATATCACCTACCCCACTGGCTTCATGGGTAAGTCTGGCTGGGGGATGGGTGAGGAAGGAGAATGTTTTCAGTGAAGAGGACAAGGGGTAGAATTTGCAGTTATGTCACTTACCTTACTGGCTTTATGGGTGAGTCTGGTTTGGGGAACGGGTTGTATTAGGAAGGGAACCATAGGGACAGCAATGGGAGGAGCCAAGGTGTACATAAGGGTGGGTAAATGTTTGGTTTGTTCCTTTCAGGGCTAGGCGCTGTTAATGTCTGTGCTTCTCATACTCCCTTTAGAGACCTTGAAAAATTAGAAAACAACAGTAATATTAGTGTCCCTTTGAGACATTGTAGCAACACCATAGCAAGTATACACTTCCACCAAATAGTAAGAATTAATTTAAGATGATGTCAATGTCAATGATTGACATTTTTGCAAATAATTGCACAAACTAGTATTTAATTGAATGACAAACACTTCATTCAATAATCACGTCCATAGTTCCCATAGTGCTGTTGACCAATTCCTGACAGAGGTGTAGCCTTGGCTATTTAACTTCGACTTAATTCAAGAAAAAATTTGCTCGAACAGATGGGGGCAAAAAAACCTGCCAAACACCAAAACAAACAAATGCAAATTTCGTCATACAGCTTGGTTGTTTTCCAAAAAAACCAATGTATGCACCACTATGGGGAAATTGGACCGGATTGGCTTAGACTTTTGACAACATGTAAACTATATTTAGTCTCAATGTTTATTTGAAAACTCATACATTTTGCACAATGAGCACTTGTCTTTCAAATACACTGCTGCAGTTGGTTAGCAAGCATTCCTTTTTTTTTTTGTTGCAATATTAGCATTGACATGAGGTCAGTCAAAACGCCTCAAAACAAATCATGGCATCAAGAATAAGATACGAGCCACTTATGATTCCTACATGGCAGCGTGTCATTGTTGCTAGCTATCTTGACTGTTCAGAATCATAACGTACGCCTTCCGGTGTCATTTTCGTTGAGTTGTCTGCCAACCCGTCTGTATGTGCAAACTGTTTAAACCGGGAAGCGTGCGAGAGTGGAGGAGTGATGCTAGCGAAATCCTATGTGCGTCCTCTCCTTGACGTAATCACTAATGTTTAGGTAATTGAGCAGGTGAAAGCAAAGCTAGAATGATCTGTTGTTCACCTAGCCAGTGATGGAATAGAGGGCGATGAAGATACTTTGGTTTTTATCAACAAGCTGAAATAAATCTCACCAATACCTCTAAGAAGTTCTGAGCTCTAATCAATAGGCTGTGTTTTAAAAAAATATATATATTTTAAGTATTCAAACGGTAAACATGGGGCCATATCTCCCTTATTGGTCCACAGGAACTGGATTTGCTGTAAGGGCACTTAAGGTAAAGGCTGGCTTGTTCTGGGCTTTTAGGACAGATCCCTATGGTGAATGATTTTTCATGAGCTTTTTGATATAATAGTAGTGGTGCTGCTTGGAGTTACTGGTTAGCTGTAGTAACACAAAATGAATTGATCTCTGGTCACTTCTAGGAATTTAATTTTTGGGTTTACACCCATTTCTTCCCATGGGGCTCACACACCATACCAATAGACATTTGCAGTCTTAAGTTTGCACATTTCCTAACACAGACCTTTATCCCTGCCAAGAGAGATGATGACCGTGTCGTGGATTAATTTCCCAGACCAGATGAAGCCTGTGAACCTGCCCACCATGTCACACCTTTCCTTCACTGGACCATATCACACTGAAAATCTCTATTCCATTTCCTTGTTTCTCAAGTCCTCTCGTCTCCTCAAAACCCACTGAATGAAAAGGTCAGATGGGAGGGTCTGAGATGTAGTCTTGCTTGCCAATGGAATAGATTGTGCTTTTCACAAGAATCTGAAAGGACAAAATGTTGACTTTCATTCCGTTGGTTCAACTGTCATTGGAGATCTGAAGTGTTTCCAACTGTATGAGAATGTGATGGTGACCGAGACGGACAAATCTTTCATATTGGATTTGATCTCATGCTGAAGTTTTCTATTTTGTTCTAGCTCAGCCTTGAGACTGAATCTTGTTGTGGTTTTTGTTTTGTTCTGGATGTGATGATTGACTAATGCATGTTATGTCTGTCTGTAGATGTGATCAGTATTGAGAAGACTGGAGAGCACTTCCGTCTGATCTACGATGTGAAGGGACGTTTCACTGTTCACCGCATCACTGCTGAGGAGGCTCAGGTATGACCCGTTATTCAACGCTCAACCCTACCCTTTTAAACTGAGCAGTACCATATTGTCTGAATCTTCTGTATGGAGGTTTGACGGTGCAATGAAGACAATCTTTGGTTTTGATCAATGAGCTGAAAAAAAAACCCTACCAATACCTCTAAGAAGTTCTGAGCGCCAGCCAAAATAAAAAGCTGAATCCTAATGTGAAGGGTTATACTGTATATTCTACCTTTCTGTGTAAAATAAATGTCTTGTTAATTCAGTCAGATCACTTGTGCTTGTTGCGAGACTGTGGACACGCCTTCAAATGAGTGGATTTAAACACCTGTTGCTGACAGGTGTTTAAAATCGCGCACACAGCCATGCAATCTCCATAGACAAACGTTGGCAGTAGAATGGCCTTACTGTAGAGCTCTACGTGGCCTTTCAATAGGATGCCTGTCACCTTTCCAACAAGTCAGTTTGTCAAATTTCTCCACTGCTAGAGCTGCCTGGGTCAACTGTAAGTGCTGTTATTGTGAAGTAAAAATGTCTAGGAGCAACAACTGTTCAACCGTGGAGTGGTAGGCCACACAACCTCACAGAACGGTACCGCCGAGTACTGCAGTGCGTAATGTGTATAAATCGTCTGTCCCTTGGTTGCAATACTGCCTCTGGAAGCAACGTTAGCACAAACTGTTCGCCGGGAGCTTCATGAAATGGGTTTCCATGGGCAAGCAGCCGCACGTGAGCTTAAGATAACCATGTGCAATATCAAGTATGCTGGAGTCGTGTGAAGCTCGTCGCCGATGTACTCCGGAGCAGTGAAAATGTGTTCTCTGGCGTGATGAATCCGGCTTCACCGTCTGGCAGTCTGATGGACCAGTCTGGGTTTGGCGGATGCCAGGAGAACGCTACCTGCCCGACTGCATAGTGCCAAACTAAAGTTTGGTGGAGGAATAATGGTCTGGGGCTGTTTTTCATGGTTCAGGCTTGGACCCTTTGTTCCAGTGAAGGGAAATCTTAACACTACAGCATACAATGACATTATAGATGATTCTGTGGCAACAGTTTTGGTAAGGCCCTTTCCTATTTCACCATGACAATGCCCCTGTGCACAAAACAAGGTCCAACATCAGTGCCCAACCTCACTAAGCCTCTTGTGGCTTAATGGAACCAAGTGTCCACAGCAATGTTCCAACATCTAGTGGAAAGCTTTCCCTGAAGAGTGGAGGCTGTTATAGCAGCAAAACGGGGTCCAACTCCATTTAATACCCATGGTTTTGGTATGAGATGTTCGACAAGCAGGTGTCCTCACACTTTTTGTTGTGCTTCAGACCCCAAAACCTAGCAATTTTCAATCAACTTCAGACATTTTTACATCAAGTTGTAGCTAAGTGCTTAAGTTACCTGGCCTATACTCTAGAAACTTGCCTTGGAGAGCCCTGCCATAACAATCACTCACATTTTCCTCTCCCCTTTTCCTCCTCCAGTACAAGCTGTGTAAGGTGAAGAAGAACCTGATGGGCACCAAGGGAGTCCCCGCGCTGGTGACCCATGATGCTCGAACAATCCGCTACCCAGACCCCCTCATCAAGGTCCACGACACAGTCCGCATCGACCTCGCCACCGGCAAGATCACAGAACACATCAAGTTTGACACAGGTAACATGATTTTATGAAACTTTAAAGAAAAACTTCTAGTGGTTAAAAAGAAACTGTTTGATAACGGTGAGGAAATGGGTCTAGAGATTGGGAGAATTACTTGTCTTGCATTAAATCCATTCATATATTTTACTCGCACTCAAAGCACTTTACATGGTAAGGGCTGAAACTCATCCAACACCAATGTGGGGCAACGACTTGGATGATGTGCGGCAGCCATTTTGTGAATATTAAGTAAAATATTAGGCAGGGTTAGTTGATGCAGCTGGTTCAGTGTTGTTCTGTCAGTTCCCCTGCACACCATCCGTTTTCCTACTATTCCTGTCTGCATCCCATGGCTGACAGGGACTCTTGACACCTTCTCCACAGAAATGGTACTAAAATGAGAATTTTGCGGAAACTAAATTGACGACTGGTTGTCTTTGCAGAATGGATAAACTTAAGTCTCTTCTTTCAGACACGTGGATCCTTAAGCACGGTCTTTTGAAACTTTTTTGCGGATTCGACTCAAGCAAAGCAAAAATACTACCCAATCCAATTAAACGTTTTTCTGAAGCAGGCCTAACCCCTCCTCCCTTTTCTTTGAACCCCACTTTCCTCCTCGTAGGTAACCTGTGCATGGTGACTGGCGGTGCCAATTTGGGGCGGATTGGTATTATCACCAACCGGGAGAGGCACCCTGGCTCGTTTGATGTGGTTCACGTCAAAGACAGCGCCGGAAACATCTTTGCCACCAGGCTGGGAAACATCTTCATCATTGGCAAGGTGAGCAGAGGAAGAGTAATGTAGACGCACAGGGAGCACCAAATATGCAAATACACCTTGAAGACAACTCAACCCCTCCATTTCTTGACACGCATGTCGTTGCTCAGTACTCGTGTGTGGTTGTATGGAGGTAGAACAAAGCCAATGCTATGTCTTCGGTACCAGTGTGATATCGTCTGCTGGTTCTATCCTCAATCGCTGGCACACTTCACAGTGATGAAGAGCAGGTTTACGTCTATCCCAAACCAACTAGTCTGCAAACCATGTTTAGTGTTATACTCTTCTGTCTGCTGGGGGTGGAGATTCGGATCAGGTTCTGACCATACTTTCTCATTCTGACCTTTTTTACAGACCTGCATAATCATTTCCTATAAAGCATAATCTCACTTTTCATAGCAATTTATTTTGTCCCGTCATTGAATGCATGCATTAATCTTTACTTATTATCTTAGTTCTGATGGTTGATGGCTAAAATGTAATGTCTAATGTCAGTTTGAGAGTTGCACCTATTCCCTCCCAATGTCCTGATCTTTTTTTCCTTTCCTTCCAGGGCAACAAGCCGTGGGTGTCCCTGCCCCGTGGAAAGGGTATCCGCCTCACAATCGCAGAGGAGAGGGACAAGAGAATCGCTGCCAAGGCCGGCAGCAGCTAAGTCCTATATGTAGGTCTAGGCATCCTGGCTTTGAAATAAAAAATGATATTTACAACAAAAACCAACCGCTGACTGGACTTGTGTTTTCCATGTTTATGTTCAGTATATTATATTTTAAGAGCAGCTTCTCCAACAAATGGACTCACTTTCACTAAAACCACTATTCAGGTCTCTTTGTATACAAGTCATATTTTAGGTCTCCCAGAATCTCATCTCAAGTCTTTCATGCACTGGAATTTCGAGGGTGGTGTTTGGGACAAATGGCAATGAGTCCATAGAGAAGAATTACAATATGGTGTAGCAGACGTCAGTGTGTTCCCCCAAATGGCACCCTGTTTCCTATATAGTTAACCACTTTTGACCAGGAGTCACAGGGCTCTGGGGCCTCATTTATAAGCCTCGCTTATGTACAAAAATATACCTTAAAACACGTGTGCCAGTTCACACAATTTGGCGTTTATATTAACTTGACGTGAGATCTCTTCACAAACCTTCGACCATGCGTAGTGGTTGAAGTAGCCCAGTGTTTTGTGCAAATGGGAGATATGATTGGTACTCTTGTTCATACGAAAGAAAGGGGTTAATAACATGAAGCCATTTGCCGTTAGTGAGAATCTTTTGTTTACTTACTAATTAATTTACATATCGGTTTATGGGACATACGGTATTGGTTTCTGGGTCACGGAGGGAGGACCCCCGTGTCTCCCATCTTTTCTGATCTAAAGATCGGCAGGTAGCCCAGTGGTTAGTGTTGGGCCCGTAACCGAAAGGTTGCTGGATCGAATCCCCGAGCTGACAAGGTAAAAATCTGTCGTTCTGCTCCTGAACAAGGCAGTTAACCCACTGTTCCTAGGCCGTCATTGAAAATAAGAATTTGTTCTTAACTGATTTGCCTAGTAAAATAAAGATCTGATGTGTCCCAAATGGCACCCTGTTCCCTGTAGTGGGCTACTTCCAACTGGCCCCTATGTAGGGAATGGGATTCTATTTGGGCTGCAGTCCTCATCCTTTCTTCCCCCTCCCTCTATACCTTCCCTTTACTGGTGGCTGGTCACCTCATCAATCCCTCTATCATTCCTACCCCTCCCTCTATCATTCCTACCCTCCTCCTATCCCTATCTTCCCTGTTCAGGAGGCTGGTCACCTCATCCCCTGTTCCTGAGTCCTCCAGAAGGCCATATGGGCCCTGCTGAGAGAAGGCCTGTTCCTCCCACTCTGCCTGCACACTCACCTAGGGAAGGAAGTGTGTGTGTCACTGTTTGAGAGAGAGAGTGTGTGTGTGTCACGGTCTGTGTGAGTGTTGCGCCCTGATCCATCAGCAGGAACTTGGCCTACAGACTCACCTCGCCACTACACACCACAACACACCCTGCATGAGAGGGTGTGCCTTGTGGGTATGGACGACGGGACACATGACTGACCGTATGATCTCTGACACACCACTACAGCAACGTCCTCAGCTGGTGTATTTTATGGACAAGAAGTGTGTGGGGCTAGATTTGAGAGGGAATAAGTAAGTTCTTCTGACTTGTAGATCGATGTTTAGGAGTTACTGTCTGACACTAGATTCTACTGGATTCTGCAGTCTGACACTAGATTCTACTGTCTGACACTAGATTCTACTGTCTGACACGAGATTCTACTGTCTGACACTAGATTCTACTGTATGACACTAGAGATTCTACTGTCTTACACTAGAGATTGGGGGAAAGTGCATTTGTTTGAATGAAATCTGTGCAGGTGTGTTATTTATAGCTCTGTCAAGTCAACTGTATTTGTGTGTGACTTATCATTCAATTACAGCATTAATTTACCTGCCACCAATATAACTGACCATTTTGAATGTTCTTATCACAGGCTTTGATGCTTGAAGTCGTTCCAAACTTTACTTTACTTCTGGAAGTTTGTTTGCACAAAGGCTTTTCTGGCGTTGTTTACTGTCCAGCATCAGCTACTTTTTGCTTTATAGAATTTCATCCTATGATCAAAGAGCTCATGGATTAACTATAAACCGAAGAAGTGCTCCTCTCTCTTAATTCCAAACTTTATTGACATTGTTTCCTGGGACAAAGGGTAAGTAATACACAGAAATATCCTCCTGTCTTTTGAGATGCAGAACTGTACACGTACACACAGTGTTTGAAGGGTGCACTGTGAGCTTGGCCAGGCTCCTGCTCTGCATCCCCCTGTGAGTAGAAAGAAAACAATATATTTGATGTGAACAGAACAGAACTAGGATTCACCAGAGACCCAGTTGGCTTTAGACCAGACCTGGGTTCAAATACTATTTGAAATCTTTTGAGTGTTTCTTTTAGCCTGCCTGGAGTGCCAGGTGGGTGGGATTTACAGTTGTGGGACTATTCTATTGGTCACTTGCGCCAGACAAGCGCAGTCAAGCACAGATAAAATATTTGTAGGTATTTCAAATAGTATTTGAACCCAGGTCTGCTTTAGACTGGAACATTTGGCAGATGGCAAGGCAGAGGAATAATGGGCCAATCAGAAAGAAAGAAATAACATGCATTCAAAAGAAAAACAAAATAATACTGTGAGGGAGGGAGGAAGAAAAGGAGGAGGGGGATGGAGCGATTCTGGAAGAGTTTTAGCTCATACGTTAAGAGCAATGAAGTGGGTTGGGCAATGTAGAGAAACAATGAACACAGTCATGGAGGGAGAGTGAGAGGGAGTGGGGTGGAGGGAGGGAGGGAAGGAAGGAAGGAGGATTGGGGACAGATGTTTCCAATCAATTGCGCTTCCATCATGTGATGGACGGACGGTGTATGCGTTCTTGTGGTCACTGTTTATGGAACTCGCATCAGCACGTCCCCCTGATAAGATTAGTGTACATGACATGGTGTTCCTTCTTCCAATAACTCTCTCTCTCTCTCTCTCTGCTGTTGATGTTTTAATTTGTGCCAATTCAAAGGCCATGCAGTTGAGGGGCTACAGTATACTATTGTGGAAACTAAGGACTCAAAGTCAAAGTAAATGAAGCAATCTTTATTTACGTGCGGAGAGTCAAGCTTCATATCAGTCAAGGATCATATCACCCTAGACTCACTTCAATTTGCTTACCGCCGCAGAAGATCCACAGACGATGCAATTGCCATCACTCTGCACACTGCCCTATCCCATCTAGGGAATTTCTATGTGAGAATGCTGTTCATTGACTATAGCTCAGCATTCAACATAATAGTACCCTCCAAGCTCATCATTAAGCTCGAGGCCCTGTTCTGTGTAACTGGGTCCTGGACTTCCTGCCGGGCCGCCTCCAGGTGGTGAAGGTTGGAAACAACTCCTCCACTTCGCTGATCCTCAACACTGGGGCCCCACAAGGGTGCGTGCTCAGCCCACTCCTGTACTCCCTGTTCACCCAAGATTGCGTTGCCAAGCACACCTCCAACTCAATCATCAAGTTTGCAGACGACACAACAGTAGGAGGCTTGATTACCAACAATGACGAGACAGCCTACAGTGAGGAGGTGAGGGCTCTGGGAGTGTGGCACCAGGCAAATAACCTCTCACTCAACGTCAACAAAACGAAGGAGATGATCGTGGACCCCCCTATCCACATCGACAGGACCGTAGTGGAGTAGGTGGAAAGCTTCAAGTTCCTTGGCGTACACCTCACTGACAAACTGAAATGGACCCACACAGACAGTGTGGTGAAGAAGGAGCAATAACCTCAGGAGGCTGAAGAAATTGGGCTTGGCACCTAAAACCAGTGATGGAACAAGTACCCAATTGTCATACTTAAGTAAAAGTAAAGCTAAGTTAATAGAAAATGACTCAAGTAAAAGTGAATATCACGCAGTAAAATACTACTTGAGTAAAAGTCTTAAAGTATTTGGTTTTAAATATACTTAAGTATCAAAAGTAAATGTAATTGCTCAAATATACTTAAGTATCAAAAGTAAAAGTATAAATAATTTCAAATTCCTTACGTTAACTAAACCAGACGGCACAATTTTCTTGTTTTTTTAATTTATGGATTTACACAGCACTGACATAATTTACACACAAAGCATGTGTGTTTAGTGAGTCCGCCAGATCAGAGGCAGTAGATGACCAGAGATGTTCTATTCATAAGTGTGTGAATTTGACCATTCCTGTCCTGCTAAGCATTCAAAATGTAAAGAGTACTTTTGGGTGTCAGGGAAAATGTAAAAATGTACATTATTTTCTTTAGGAATATAGTGAAGTAAAAGTAAAAGTTGTCAAAAAAACTACTTAAGTAGTACTTGAAAGTATTTTTACTTAAGTAATTTACATCACTGCCTAAAAACCTCACAAACCTTTACAGATGCACAATTGAGAGCATTCTGTCGGGCTGTATCACCACCTGGTACGGCAACTGCACCACCCGCAACCGTAAGGCTCTCCAGAGGGTGGTGCGGTCTGTCCAACGCATCACCGGGGGCAAACTACCTTCCCTCCAGGACACCTACAGCACCCGATGTCACAGGAAGGACAAAAAGATCATCAAGGACATCAACCACCGAAGCCACTGTTTACCCCGCTGTCATCCAGAAGGTGAGGTCAGTACAGGTGCATCAAAGCTGGGACGAGAGACTGAAAAACAGCTTATATCTCAAGGCCATCAGACTAAACAGCCATCACTAGCACATCATAGGCTGCTGCCTATAGACATAGACTAGAAATCACTGGCCACTTTAAGAAACTGTAATAATGTTAACATATCTGGCATTACTCATCTCATATGTACGTACTGTATTCTATACTATTCTACTGTATCTTAGTCCAATTCCGCTCTGACATCGATCGTCCATATGAGTGAGTTCCTGATAGTCCTCATTATGGAGAACATGGTTATACTCTTCATGGCCTTCAGTGAGTTCCTGATAGTCCTCATTATGGAGAACATGGTTATACTCTTCATGGCCTTCAGTGAGTTCCTGATAGTCCTCATTATGGATAACATGGTTATACTCTTCATGGCCTTCAGTGAGTTCCTGATAGTCCTCATTATGGAGAACAATGTTATACTCTTCATGGCCTTCAGTGAGTTCCTGATAGTCCTCATTATGGAGAACATGGTTATACTCTTCATGGCCTTCAGTGAGTTCCTGATAGTCCTCATTATGGAGAACATGGTTATACACTTCATGGCCTTCAGTGAGTTCCTGATAGTCCTCATCATCTTCATCATTCTCATCAGCAAATGGCCTTACATTAAGCCCAATCAAACTAACAATCAAACTAACTAGTTGCTGAGACCCATGAGACATGAGACAAGCACAGAGACTTACAACACAAAATCAATGTTAACGCACACACACACATACACTCCCAACAAATACTCCCAACATAGTCTGTGAACTTAGCAAAATGGGCTATGATCCAAACATAGTTGGCAGCCAAGCTGTCACCTCCCACTCATTGTCAGAGTGGCTTCTAGCTGTTCTGCCCGTCTCCAAATCATGAACTGTCAGTGAACAATTTGATTCTCCATCAGAGTCCATTGCATTAGTATGGTTAGGGGGACAGGTTTTATTTTTACAAGGTCTTTTATAACTACCTTTCCAAGTTTGGTTATAAAAATAAAAATATGTCATAAGGTCCGGTCCTCGAGGAGAAGCCACAGTGCTGGGAGCATGGACAAAGTCTCATTTACACCATCTGGGACACCCAATAAGTTATTCACCTACCCTCAGTAGACCTTGCCTACAGACCCAACAGGAAGTGTTCGGGGGAGAGGCCATTCACCACCATCTGTGCTGTGGAAAGGAATTAGTTCATAGTGTCTTTTAAGTCTTGTTTTCCTCTTGCAACCTTACCGGCTTCTTCTGGACCTCTACTCCGAGCCTGCGGTGGTCCCGTTGGCTGAGTATGGTCCCTGGATCCTTCTAGGTCATTACTGGCTAGCGGGAGGCAGACGACGGTCTGCACTACCACAGTGATACTAATCCAGAAGCAGATCCTTTCACATTCGCCAATCCTACTCTCCGTTCTGATTTCCTTGTTCTGGCACCTTCCTGCATTGGGACGCCTGTATCCACGTATCTTGTTCTGCTACCTTGACAGCAGAGGACGTGGTCAGGAGCACCTGGTATGGTCCCTTCCACCTGGGGTCTTTCCAACTTTTTACTTAGAAGATCCTTGACCAAAATAAAATCTCCTGGTTGCAGGTTGTGGTGAGCACCCGTGGGAAGAGAGTCATAAGAACACTTATGTCATGTGTCTTCTTCCATTCCCTGAAGAGTTAACCTATTTTAGGGGAAAGGAGTGTTAGTCATTCTCATGGGGTGTCCAGTTAGTACCTCGTGTGGGAGTGCCAATGGGAGTGCTCTTACCCAGGTCAGACTTGGAATGATCTCTCAAAGGAAAGCTTTGGCCACAGTACACACTGTGGCTCTTCGACGTGGGAACACCTCAACACCCTTGGAAAACATATCAACAGTAACCAAACTATATTAGTTTCCTTCCTATGGGGTTCATTCAATAAAGTCCATCATCAAATGTTCAAAAGGTCCTTCTGGCCTTGGGCGGGATGCGGGGGTTATAGAAATACCACATCCTACATTGTTAGTCATAAACATAACATATAAAATAATTATAATAATCAGCAAACACAGTAAATCCCACAGTACTCCAATATTAATTTACAAGATCTACCATCCCTCCTTTTGACACATGGTCTTGACCGTGTGACAACTTTGCAAAGAATTGGAAAGTACAACGGGGCGTGGCTGGTCTGCTCCAATCATCCAGCCACACTCCAGAGGTGTCCCCATGACAATGTCCAGTCCACCTACGTTTCTCTGATGCATCAGCCGTTTCCTGCAAAACAACAATATTAACAGAGAAAGGTTTATTGGAAACAGGAACTGCTGCCATCTGCAAAAGGGGGAAACAGAAGAGGAAGCAGTTAGTTTCGCTGAATAGTCTGCTTCAGCATTCCCGCTGGTATGAGCCTGACACTTCACCACAGCAACAGCGGATGGTAACAATATTGCTTTTAGCAATGATGCAACTAACTGACCATGAGCAATTGGCTTAACAGAAGAGGTTTAAAACCCACGGTTCTTCCACAGTGCCCCAAAGTCGTGCACCACTTCAAAACCATACCTACTGTCAGTAACAATGGTTGCTGATTTCCCATTTGCCAGAATTCATGCATGCGTTAGACCGAAAGTTCTGCCTCTTGGGCAGACATGGGTTATTGAGTAATTTAAATCAAGTCTGGGACTACAGTCAATTTCTATGGTCAGCTCACAGTCATGTTCTTCATCTGAAGTAGGGAGAAGGGTAGAAGGGTTAAGAGTGGTACATCTGAAGTAAGGAGAAGGGTTAAGAGTGGTACATCTGAAGTAAGGAGAAGGGTTAAGAGTAGTACATCTGAAGTAAGGAGAAGGGTTAAGAGTGGTACATCTGAAGTAAGGAGAAGGGTTAAGAGTGGTACATCTGAAGTAAGGAGAAGGTTAGAAGGGTTAAGAGTGGTACATCTGAAGTAGGAAGAAGGGTTAAGAGTCGTTTTCGAGTGACATGAGACATGGTTAGGAGGATGTTCTGATTATCCAGAAAGTGTAGTAATTGTGTGCACTGTATGCTGGGGCTATAGTACATGGATGGTGCTATACGGCTGGGGCTATAGTATACTGATGGGGCTATAGTATACTGATGGGGCTATAGTATACTGCTGGGGCTATAGTATACTGATGGTGCTATAATATACGGCTGGGGCTATAGTATACTGATGGTGCTATAATATACGGCTGGGGCTATAGTATACTGATGGGGCTATAGTATACTGCTGGGGCTATAGTATACTGATGGTGCTATAATATACGGCTGGGGCTACAGTATACTGCTGGGGCTATAGTATACTGCTGGGGCTATAGTATACTGCTGGGGCTATAGTATACTGATGGTGCTATAATATACGGCTGGGGCTACAGTATACTGCTGGGGCTATAGTATACTGATGGTGCTATAATATACGGCTGGGGCTATAGTATACTGCTGGGGCTATAGTATACTGCTGGGGCTATAGTAGACTGATGGTGCTATAATATACGGCTGGGGCTATAGTATGGGGGATTGTTGTGACTGGGGAGGCTGTGGCTGGGCTGGGGGGGATGAGCTCCTTTAGTATAGGAGGGGTGTTCACAGTTGACATGGAGAGGAAAAGGGAGTAGTGAATTGAGAGTTTAAGTGCAACGAAAGGGGGGAGTGTGGGTCAGGGAGAGAGGGAGAGAAAGAGAGAGATGGGAGGGGTGGGATCAAAGAGAAAGAGAGTCGCTCAGTGGTGAGTTACTGAAGTGTGTTCCCTAAACCTGGGTGAATTACAGTATTTCCAACATTCTCTCCGTGCTTGTCCATGTACAGCTGTGAAAACTCCACTCTGCCCCATAAAGCTTATTGTTCCAACACTGAGAGAGAGATAGTAAGGGAGAGAGAGAGAGGACAGAGAGAATGGAGAGAGAGAAAAGAGAGAGAGAGAGAGAACAGAGGGAGAGAACAGAGAGGGAGAGAACAGAGAGAGAGAGAGAAAAAGAGTAACTTGTTTTCAAGTATAAGGGTCAGTGGGTGTGGGGGTGTGTATGTATATGTGCCTGCTTGTGTGTGGACAGAAATGTGATGGAGAGATGTGATAGGTCTATGTCTCTGAAAAGATTAAGACTCAAAGTTGTGCACTTGATGCATGAAAGAAGGAAGATAGATGGAAAGGCTGCCTCTGTGGCATTATTAATAGGGGCCTAAAAACTTTATATAATCAGTCTTAGTCTCAATTTCCAGAGTCTCTGTGCAAAGTGCGGGGTCGGGGTGACGTCTTGCTGTCCTCAGATCAGACCAGAGAATTGGATTCCTCTTCCTCCTCTCCGCAGCAGGTTTCGCTTTGGGAAGACGAGAGACAAACAACCCTAGCCCATACTGGTGTGCCGAGGCGGAGAGCACCGCGTCGTGGACAGTCAATCGCAATGCAAAAAATGAACGCACTGTACTCGCAACAACTCTTACTACGGTTCTTCTTCAACAACAAAGACAATAACAGAGTTTGCCGCACGGATTACACGCTTCTTTAGAAGGAGGGTAATATTTCGACTTGTTTGCGCGTTTGGAGGGAAAATGCCCTTCCACAAGCGCACAGTAGTTCCCAAAGATGTCTGTAAAAACGACGCGAAGAGGCCAAATGCGATTTTCGGGGACTTGGTGGACGTGTGCGGGTTCTCTCTGTGTTCCGTTCTCCGACAGCTCTCGGATTTATCCCGACAGTCCGTAAGCTTATTGGAAGACCTCGAGGGCGAGCTCGTGTCTATCTGTCTCCGGTCGGGAACGCTCGAGGGCAAGGTGGTTAGTTTACAACGGCACATCACCGCGCTCGCCCAAAAGCCACCGCCAAAAAGTAAGAAATAAATCACACTGTATACTTTTATATCGCTTGTGTGGCCGTAGGAGTGAGCCTCAACTCACTGAGGCCAACTTCTAGTTGAGAATGTGTGGGAGAGATATTCACATTTGGCAGTTATTGTTTGAAGTAACTTGGACATGGTGGAGGAAAGACATCATGTTACGTTTTTACCGTAAAGGGTGCGTTTCTTAGCCATAACCGTGCATTCTGCGGCTTTCAATAGTTGTTTGCAAAATAGGACTCTTCCGCTTTCTCACTCTGTTTTTAACCCCCTACTCATATTCAATTAATGTTACAAAAAATTAGTATATTGTCTATATTTGTAAAGGTATGGGCTACCCTTGATCAATGACGCGGCCACTTGGAACGCTGCGCGTGCCACAACATTGTGTCACATTGCCAACCCAACCAGCTATTTTTTTGTCGACAACTCACTTGAGTGCGACACGCGCTATAGGCTATTACGAATATCGACAGCGCACATGATTACAGATTTAGATGTCACACCAGATAATGATTTCTCCGATAACGTGACGAGGGCAGTGTCACGGATATATGTTAATTAAAGTAGAAATAGGCGCACAGCACGCGATACACGATTTGAAGTCCCAAATGGCACCATATTTCTCTTGGTCAAAATAAGTGCACTATAAAGGAAATATGGTGACATTTGGGACTTAATCAAAGTGACAGCAGAGCACAGTTCTGTCTGAGGCTTAGAAAGAGACATGCCGCGTGTTACCGTCGGTCTCTGCTCTGCACTCTTGGCTTGAGTTCAGCCATACCAAACCAAGGCAGCTACTAGATAGAGACTGAAGACATGGCCCAGAACAGAATATAACAAAATATTATTAGAAATTGTTTCCTGTGAGAAAGCGATTGTAAGTTAAGCAGCTCTCAGTTTGAGTGGAACCTCCGTCAGACAGAAACAGTTTTGATGTGATGCTGCTTGTGGAATAACGGGTCAACCTCAGTAGACAGAAGTGCCATGGTAACTGACAGTGAAGTGCCATGGCAACTCACAATAGACACTTGTGATTTACTATGTTGGTATGACAGTAATGAGATTGTAAATTCAGCAGCTCTCCAATTGGAGAAAGGAACCTGAGTCATGAATGACAATGATAAACAGTTAATAATGTTATCTTTGTGTAGGCCTAACAACATTATAGACCAACAATGACTCAGTACCGGTACCCCTTGTATATAGCCTCATTATTATTATTTTATTGTGTTATAAAAAAAAATCTATTTTGAATTTTTTAAAATAAGCTAATACTTTCTTACTTAAAGAAAATGCATTGTTGATTAAGGGCTTGTAAGTAAGCATTTAACGGTAAGGTTTACCTACACCTGTTGTATTTGGCTCATGGGACAAATAACATTTGATTGATTTGATTTGACAATTTAACATGGAGGTAACATAACAGTAGCCAACCACAGTACATATGGTAACTCAATGGCATCACTCTTATGACTCACTACATTTTAATGTCAGCTGTTTTGACAGACGAAAGTTGTGCAAAAGACCCAACTATGCACCATTGACTGGAGGTCTGTGAAACACATTGAAGAAGCTCATGCTACATTTATTTATTTAACCTTTATTTAACTAGGCAAGTCAGTTAAGAACAAACTATTATTTACAATGACGGCCTACACCGGCCAAACTCGGATGACGCTGGGCCAATTGTGCGCCGCTCTATGGGACTCCCAATCACGGCCGGTTGTGACCCTGGAATCTAAGGGTCTGTAGTGACGCCTCTAGCACTGAGATGCAGTGTCTTAGACCACTGCGCCACTTGGGAACCCTAAATGGCATGATGTCACTAGACTTTGTTTACCCACTCCCTCATCTTTGTAGAGGAAGAGTGTGTGTGTGTGTGTGTGTGTGAGAGAGTGAGAGAGAGTGTGTGCGTGTTATTCTCTGTAGAGAACAGAAACAGACCAGAGAAACAGAGATACCCCCGCGGAACCGTGGCAGTAGTTTGCTCCACAGAACACTTGCT
Source organism: Thymallus thymallus (assembly GCA_023634145.1). Taxonomy (NCBI): domain Eukaryota; kingdom Metazoa; phylum Chordata; class Actinopteri; order Salmoniformes; family Salmonidae; genus Thymallus; species Thymallus thymallus. Next base: position 4,362,535 of record CM042423.1, read on the forward strand.
CTGGCTTTGCCTTGGCATTGTCCACAGCTGGACCGTCACCGGGGCAATGAGCTGAGCAGCGGAGGGGGAAAATAACATGATTTAAAAGAAAGAGAAAAGTTGAAGTTACATAGCTGTAGAGAAAAGGCTGGGCTTGCAGTCAAGAACAGGAAGTTAGAGAGATAGAGAGAGAGACCAAATCATATAATAGTTTCTAAGTGGACTAAAGATGAGTAGCAGTTTCCTTTTCAAATTTTCCTTCTCCTTATCGTATCAGTTTGTCTTTGACCTCTTTGTGTGTGTGTTGTGTTCCATCACTGGAAGCTGTCAGTCAGTTGCCGAGTGTGATGGAGTGGACTGAAGAGCTTGTCCTTCCTGTGGAATTCACAGATCTCTCTCTCTCCCTCCTCTATCTCTCTCCCTCCTCTCTCTCTCTCTCTACTGTCTCTCCCTCCTCTCCTCGCTCTCTCTCCCTCCGCTATCTCTCTCTCCCTTCTCTATCTCTCTCCCTCCTTTATCTCTCTCACCTCTCTCATCCTCTCTCCCCTTTAATTTCCTCCTCTCTCTCGCTCTCCCTCCTCACTCCCCCCTCTCCCTCCTCTATCTCTCTCCCTCCTCTATCTCTCTCCCTCCTCTATCTCTCTCACTCCTCTATCTCTCTCACTCCTCTATCTCTCTCACCCTCCTCTCTCTCCCTCATCTATCTCTATCCCTTCTCTCTCTCCTATATCTCTCTCATCTCTTTCCCTTCTCTCTCACTCCTCTCTCTCCCTTCTCTCTCTCCCCCTCCTCTATCTCTCTCCCCCTCCTATCTCTTTCTCTCTCCCTCCTATCTCTTTCTCTCTCCCTCCCTTCTCTCTCTCATCCCTCTTCTCTCTCTCATCTCTCGCTCTCTCTCTCTCGCCTCTATCTCTATCGCCTCTCTCATCCTCTCCCCTTTTATTTCCACCTCTCTCCCCCCCTCATCTCTCTCTCCCTCTATCTTTCTCCCTCCTCTCTCTCTCTCTCTCTTCATCCCCCCTCTCTCTCTCCCTGTCTCCCTCCACTCTCTCGCCTTTATCTCTCTGCCTCTCTCATCCTCCCCCTTTTATTTCCACTTCTCTCTCCCTCCTCTCCCTCACTCACTCTCTCCCCTCCTCTATCCCTCTCTCCCTCCTCTCCATCTCCCTCTCCCCCTTCCTTTACACCTCTCTATCTCACTCTCTCCTCTCACTCCATCCTCTCTCACTCCATCCTCACTCACTCTATGCTCAGTTTAAGACAGAGTTTTTAGGTCTATTCAAAACATTGACATAACACTAGGGCTCACAAGCATTTGGTGAAACATTCACTGAAAAGTGTATAGTGTGCGTACGCCTGTTCCACTGTTGTGACTAATAACAGATGATTTTGAGATGAAAGCAGCGGTTGTGCAACAAGTCTGCAGTGTTGCTGACTGTCATCCTAATGCTTCTCTACAGCCTTTCTCAGCTGGCTGGGCTTGTGTGTATGTCTTTCTAACTCTCTCTCTCTTCCTCTTTCTCTCTCTCTCATTCTTTCTCACTCTCTTTCTCTTTTCAATTCAAAGGGCTTTATTGGCATGGGAAACATATGTTAACGTTGCCAAAGCAAGTGAATTAGATAATAAACATGTGAAATAAACAATATAACGTAACAGTAAACATTACACTCACAGAAGTTCCAAAACATACATATGGGTTGTATTTACAAAGGTGTTTGTTCTTCACTGATTACCCTTTTCTTGTGGCAACAGGTCACACATCTTGCTGCTGGCCCTGGTCAAAAGTAGTGCACTGTATATGGAATTGGATGCCATGTCAGAATGAGTCAGGATCTAATGGAATTAGAGCTCTTTGTGAGGTCAGCAGTTCACTGAAATAGGAAGGAGGAGACATGGAATGTTTTAATTCGAGAGAGAGAGAGAGAGAGAGAGAGCGAGAGCGAGAGAGAAACCTGTTGATGTGCCCTTGAGCAAGGCACTTAACCCTAATTTGCTCCAAGGGCTGACTATGTAGGTAGGCCGTCATTGTAAATAAGAATTTGTTCTTAATTGACTTGCCTAGTTAAATTAAGGTTAAATAAAATTTAAAAAAAATAATTGTATCTGAAAGATCTCACCAATCTCATGATGTTGGGCGGCAGGTAGCCGAGTGGTTAGTGTTGGGCACGTAACTGAAAGGTTGCCGGATCGAATCCCGGAGCGACAAGGTAAAAATCTGTCGTTCTGCCCCTGAACAAGGCAGTTAACCCACTGTTCCTAGGCCGTCATTGTAAATAAGAATATGTTCTTAACTGACTTGCCTAGTAAAATAAAGGTTAAACTTTTTTTTTTACCTCATGCTGTTGTCAAAAGGAGTCTTGTAAACTTAGGTGTTCCTTAATATTTACAGGGAAATTAAAGTTTGGAGGCTATACAGTGTTTGTTTACATTTATGTTGTTTACAAACATCGGAGTAAAACAATCTTAGAGTTTGGGGTTCTGATGGAGTACGACAATTAGACGAAGCTCATGAGGCATTTATAAGTTAAATTATTCCAAAAAATCAAGGTGTGGAATCATGAATTTATAAATCCCCAAAATGGATATAGCAACTGCTGATTTCTCCTTTAAATGCAGAGAGATGAAAAGAAAGGACTCACAGAGAGGAAAGGATGAAAACAGACAAGAAAAGGGACTATAGAAGGAAAGGATGTTATTTTAGTGAATAGGGACGTAGCCCAGCCCCCACTGCCAATCACTGTGGTTAAAACTAAAGTATTGTGTGTGTGTTTTGCTAGGACACAACAACAGAACAAACAGTTCTGCCACCCGCTGCATGCATTCTGGCGCCTCGATGTGTGAGATCAGAGTCTGGCAGGCTCTGCTGTGTGTAGGCGTAGTGTTAGTAAACATACGGTGTGTGTGTGTGTGTGTGTCAGAGAGTGTGTCCGTGTGTGTGTGTCTGTGTGTGTCAGAGAGTGTGTCCATGTGTGTGTGTGTCTGTGTGTGTCAGAGAGTGTGTCCATGTGTGTGTGTGTCTGTGTGTGTCAGAGAGTGTGTCCATGTGTGTGTGTCAGAGAGTGTGTCCATGTATGTATCAGAGAGTGTGTCCGTGTCTGTGTGTGTCTGTGTCGGTGTGTGTCTGTGTGTGTCAGAGAGTGTGTCCATGTGTGTGTGTGTGTGTCTGTGTGTGTCAGAGAGTGTGTCCATGTGTGTGTGTGTGTGTGTGTGTGTGTGTCTGTGTGTGTCAGAGAGTGTGTCCATGTGTGTCTGTGTGTGTCAGAGAGTGTTCCCATGTATGTGTCAGAGAGTGTGTCCGTGTCTGTGTGTGTCTGTGTCGGTGTGTGTCTGTGTGTGTCAGAGAGTGTGTCCATGTGTGTGTGTGTGTGTCTGTGTGTGTCAGAGAGTGTGTCCATGTGTGTCTGTGTGTGTCAGAGAGTGTGTCCATCTGTGTCTGTCTGTGTGTGTCAGAGAGTGTGTGTGTGTCAGAGAGTGTGTCCATGTGTGTGTGTGTGTGTGTGTGTGTGTGTGTCTGTGTCTGTCAGAGAGTGTGTGTGTGTCAGAGAGTGTGTCCATGTGTGTGTGTGTGTGTCTGTGTGTGTCAGAGAGTGTGTGTGTGTCTTGTCTATTATGTGTGTTTGTAAACATGTGTTCTCTCCAACGCACGACACAGGTCACGACACAGGTCACGACACAGGTCACGACACAGGTCACGACACAGGTCACGACACAGGTCACGACACAGGTCACGACACAGGTCACGACACAGGCCACGACACAGGCCTGACTGGACTAGAGGTGTGTGGGTGCGTGTGTGTGCGCGCACCACATACTCAGTCTGGTGTGGCATTAGCGTTGTGGGCCATGTAGTCTTGGATATCCCTGACCTTGGAACAGTTAGGCAACGGCACAAGTTCTGGGGGAGGATAACAGATTCTGCAGGATATTTCTATGGCGGGTCCTCTTCATACAGATGTCCTCTTCATACAGATGTCCTCTTCATACAGATGTCCTCTTCATACAGATGTCCTCTTCATACAGATGTCCTCTTCATACAGATATCCTCTTCATACAGATGTCCTCTTCATACAGATGTCCTCTTCATACAGATATCCTCTTCATACAGATGTCCTCTTCATACAGATGTCCTCTTCATACAGATGTCCTCTTCATACAGATATCCTCTTCATACAGATGTCCTCTTCATACAGATGTCCTCTTCATACAGATATCCTCTTCATACAGATGTCCTCTTCATACAGATGACTCTCCCAAGAAATTAGGAATTTGGGTCGCCAGGGATTAAAATGCGGGTGAGGATTGTGTTCATGTTTAGCTAGGGCAACATGCGGATACGACAGTGATGTTACCGCTGACACACTTCCCATTTCCGACTCATCCTCTTTGTCCCAACTGAAATTCTACAGTAGTGTTAAGCTGGGGCATTGGTTGGCTGGAATCAGCCCGTCTGTTTAGAAAGACTATGAACTATAGAGCAGACACGTATGTGATGAGTATGTGATGAGTATGGTTTTGGATGTTTGTTACGTAGTTTAAATGTTATCAACAGCTGTATGCATACAGTCCTATTGGACTCTACAAATCAATGTGGACACACTGTTATCGTGGCGGTTATTACTTCACTGTCCACAGCAGTCCAGACTAGTGTGAATGATGTTGTTCAACATCTGCAGTTTGTATTGGTCTTTTCTAGGGCTGTCAAACAATATATATTTTTCATCAATTTAATCGCAGAGAAATACAATTCAGAATTTTCTCATATTAAGATGTAATTAAATATTTTTCATACAAAAACTATTCCAAGAACATTGACATCTTGATTTTGTTTAAAGCAGGGGTGTCAAACTCATTTGCCCCACGGGCCGCATTCGGTCTTCAACGAGGTCCGGAGGGCCACACTGAAAAAGTAGTATTTTTCCTTCACGTCAAAATGTGATAGTCCTGTATCGATTGATTTTGGAATTTATGATTCATGTTAAAACCAACTTCATATTCACAATGACTAATTTGTTTTCATACCTTTTCACTGAAAGCACTGAACAGCAGAGGCCTCACAACCAATTGTCTGTTCAGCCCATTCCCTCTAGCCCCAGGACTGCCTGTACCCAGTCTCACATGACTCTCACAGTACCATAGAGTGCATCCCTGGTAGGGACTTGAGATAGTCAGTCTGCAGAACAGTCTGTGTGAAGGAGGGTGTTTGTTTTTGGAGGAAATTGAGGATCTAAGCAACATACAGGTAGTGTGAGTGTCATGTGGAGTAGAGAGAGAGAGAGAGAGAGAGAGACTTCTGTACCTGCTGCTTCTCCTCTTCCAGAGATGACAGGGTTTGTGTGCTCATGCTGGGCAAAAGGCCTTGATCCTGGCATCTGGTCCTCAACCTCCTCACACACACAGAGAGAGTAACGACATCTAGAATGTTGCCAGGTCTTAGAGTTTTGTTAAGTAACGATATCTAGAATGTTGCCAGGTCTTAGAGTTTTGTTAAGTAACGATATCTAGAATGTTGCCAGGTCTTAGAGTTCTGTTAAGTAACAACATCTAGAATGTTGTCAGGTCTTAGAGTTCTGTTAAGTAACGATATCTAGAATGTTGTCAGGTCTTAGAGTTCTGTTAAGTAATGACATCTAGAATGTGGGCAGGTCTTAGAGTTCTGTTAAGTAATGACGTCTAGAATGTGGACAGGTCTTAGACTTCTATTGGATGGGGGGGATATAAGGTGGAATGAGGGAATATTGTGGTGGAATGGGAGAAGAGAAGTGGGGATGGGAGACAGAGAGAGAGAGAGTGTTGAAGGACAGTACACTTGACACTGACGGCCCCACGTTCAGGAAATGAGCTCAGACCTTGGTGTGTGTGTGTATGAAGTGTGCATGTAGGACCCTGAGTGGAAGCGAGGCGAGAGTCCGAGGTGTCCCCCTATGGCTTGTAACGCACAGCAGATGTCTCTGTCTCTCTCTCTCTCTCTCCATTTTATAGTGGTAACAGTGTCCAGAGTGTGTGTTGGGGTTAGAACAGAGCAGCGCATGGCAGGGAAACTATCCAGGGCAGCAAGTGGAAAGAATGAGAACAGAGGGCTGGGGGAAGGGATAGAGGAAGAGAATGGGAGAGAGTAAAAGAGAGAAACACTTTCCCTACAGTAGTACTATGGTGTCTTTAGAGCAGGGCATCACTCAGAACCCTCTCTATTAGTGTGTGTGTAGGGGGGCATATTTGGGAGGGAATGCTGTCACCTCCAGGTAGGTGTTTGTCCCCATGTGTGCTGAGGGTGTCAGGTTATTGTCCAGTTCTGGCATTTAGATCACCACAGACTAGTACATGTCCCTGGGCCTGGAAATGGTTGATCTCTCCCTCAAGGATGGAGAAGCTGTCATCGTTAAAGTATGGGGATTCTATTGGGGGGATTTTGGTAGCACACATGAGGACATTTCTCTCTGTTGAGAGAATTTCCTAATTAATTTCTAGCCAGATGTAAAATGTTCCTGTTTTGACAAAGTGGGTTAGGTCTGCTCTATACCAAGTTATCATACCACCTGAGTCTCTTCCCTGTTTCTGTGTTCCTGCTCTTTAGGCCAAAGGCAGATGACCTTAGACCTTGTATATTTCAGGATGAGATAGTAAAAGCTTTGGGTTCCATAGTGTCTAGTGTTGTTTTCGTGTGGTTTAGGCTCTGACCATGTGTGTCGTGGGTTGTGGATATTTTGGTATTTGGTATTTCATTAGGATCCTCATTAGCTGTTATAAAAGCAGCAGCTGCTCTTTCTGGGGTCCACACAAAATATGAAACATGACATAACAGATAGTTAATAGAAAAGAACAGCTCAAGGACAGAACTACATCAATTAAAAAATGGCACACATAGCCTGCATATCAATACATACACACAAACTATCCAGGTCAAATAGGGGAGAGGCGTTGTGCCGTGAGATGTTACTTCATCTGTTTTTTAAACCAGGTTTGCTGTTTATTTTAACAATATGAGATGGAAGGGAGTTCCATGCAATAATGGCTCTATATAATACTGTACGCTTTCTTGAATTTGTTCTGGATTTGGGGACTGTGAAAAGACCCCCGGTGGCATGTCTGGTGGGGTAAGTGTGAAAAGACCCCCGGTGGCATGTCTGGTGGGGTAAGTGTGAAAAGACCCCCGGTGGCATGTCTGGTGGGGTAAGTGTGAAAAGACCCCCGGTGGCATGTCTGGTGGGGTAAGTGTGTGTGTCAGAGCTATGCGTAAGTTGACTATGCAAACAATTTGAAATGTTCAACACATTAATGTTTCTTATAAAAAGAAGTGATGCAGTCAGTCTCTCCTCAACTCGTACCCAAGAGAGACTGGTATGCATAGTATTAATATTAGCCCTCTGATTACAATGAAGAGCAAGACGTGCTGCTCTGTTCTTGGCCAGCTGCAGCTTAACTACGTCTTTCCTTGCAGCACTCGACCACACCACTGGACAATAATCAAGATAAGACAAAACTAGAGCCTGCAGAACTTGCTTTGTGGAGTGTGGTGTCAAAAGAGCAGAGCATCTCTTTATTACAGGCAGACCTCTCCCCATCTTTACAACCACTGAATCTATATGTTTTGATCACGACAGTCTACAATCTAAGGTAACACCAAGTAATTTAGTCTCCTCAACTTGTTCAACAGCCACACCATTCATTACCAGATTCAGCTGAGGTCTAGAACTTAGGGAATGATGATTTGTACCAAGTACAATGCTCTTAGTTTTAGAGATGTCCAGGACCAGTTTATTAGTGGCCACCCATAATGGACTTCATTAGCTGGGGTTGCTGACACGTATATGGTTGAATCATCAGCATACATGGACACAAGGGCTTTGTTTTAATGCCAGTGTCATGTCAAAAATAGAATAAAGTAGAGAACTGCACTGCGTTATATAACGCACTCTACATGTTTGACATTAGAGAAGCTTACATTAAATAAAACCGTCTGCGTTCTATCAGATACAGTAGATAGCTCTGAATCCACAATATGGCAGCTATAACACATACGTTTTCTCAACAACAGGTTATGGTTAATAATATCAAAGGCTGCACTGAAATCTAACAGTACAGCTCCCACAATCTTTTTATTATCAATTTCTTTCAGTCATTTGTGCCAGTGCAGTACATGTTGAGTGTCCTTCTCTATAAGCATGATGAAAGTCTGTTGTTCATTTGTTTACAGAGAAATAACATTGTATTTGGTCAAATACAATTTTTTCCAACAGTTTGCTAAGAGATGGCTGCAAGCTGATAGGTCTGCTGTTAGAACCAGTAAGGGCAGCTTTACTACTCTTGGGTAGCGGAATAATTTTGGCTTCCCTCCAGGCCTGAGGACAAACACCTTCCTCTAGAAAATATGACAGATAGGGTGGCCCATAGAGTCAGCTACCATCCTAACTAGCTTTCCATCTAAGTTGTCAATGCCAGGAGGTTTGTCATTATTGATATATAACAGTATTTTTTCCACCTCTCCCACACTAACTTTACAAAATACAAACTTGCAATTCTTTTTTTTCATTATTCATTTTTTTTAATGCATAAATACGAAGACTGCCTGTTCGTTGTAGGCATTTCCTGGATGGATGGGTGTGTGAAGATACTGCAATAACCTAGAACCATACTAGACCACCTGTGTGTGTGTGTGTGTGTGTGTGTGTGTGTGTGTGTGTGTGTGTGTGTGTGTGTGTGTGTGTGTGTGTGTGTGTAAAGGTACTGCAGCTCCATACTAGACCACCAGACTATATTCAGTAGAGGGAGGGAGAGAGCAGAACATAGACATAGAACAAGTAGAATGGTAGTCCTTTGATAAAGTGGTTGAAATCAGGATATTTGTGAACGTTAAGTTAAGTAAAGTTAGGTGGTTGGGCAGTGTGTGTGTGTGTCAGGTGGGGATTGGCTGGGTGTGTGTGTGTGTGTGTCAGGTGGGGATTGGCTGGGTGGGTGTGTGTGTGTGTGTGTGTGCGTGTGCATGCGTGCGTACATGCATGCATAAATGTGTACATACACACGATAGCTGCTGCATACCTTGGCCCTATGGTTGGCCTAACTGGTTCTGTGTGCAATGCCACTCATCTAGAAATCAAGGTGTTATTTGCTATAATGACAGACTTCACAGGAAAGGACTGACAATAGTAACAACTCTTTGATTAAGTAATGCAGTCATTTTCTCTGTCAGGGTGTCAAGGAGTTCAATGCAGTTCAGAAAGCTCTCTCTCCTTTCTTTCTCTGTCTCTCTTTCCCACAACCTCTTTATCTGTCAGCCTGCATCTCTCTCTTTCTCTGCATCCTTCTCTTCATCTCTCTCTCTCTGTCACTGGCCTAACTCCCTCACCAGTCCCCCCCATCTTACTCCCTCACCAGTCCGCCCCCTGGTCCCTCACCAGTCCCCCCCATCTTACTCCCTCACCAGTCCCCCATCTTACTCCCTCACCAGTCCCCCCCCTGGTCCCTCACCAGTCCCCCCCCTGGTCCCTCACCAGTCCCCCCATCTTACTCCCTCACCAGTCCCCCCCCTGGTCCCTCACCAGTCCCCCCATCTTACTCCCTCACCAGTCCCCCCCCTGGTCCCTCACCAGTCCCCCCATCTTACTCCCTCACCAGTCCCCCCCCTTTCTCCCTCACCAGTCCCCCCCCTTACTCCATCACCAGTCCCCCCCCTTTCTCCCTCACCAGTCCCCCCCTTACTCCATCACCAGTCCCCCCCCTTACTCCCTCACCAGTCCCCCCCATCTTACTCCCTCACCAGTCCTCCCCATCTTACTCCCTCACCAGTCCCCCCATCTTACTCCCTCACCAGTCCCCCCCCTGGTCCCTCACCAGTCCCCCCATCTTACTCCCTCACCAGTCCCCCCCCTGGTCCCTCACCAGTCCCCCCATCTTACTCCCTCACCAGTCCCCCCCCTGGTCCCTCACCAGTCCCCCCATCTTACTCCCTCACCAGTCCCCCCCCTGGTCCCTCACCAGTCCCCCCATCTTACTCCCTCACCAGTCCCCCCCCTTTCTCCCTCACCAGTCCCCCCCCTTACTCCATCACCAGTCCCCCCCCTTTTCCCTCACCAGTCCCCCCCTTACTCCATCACCAGTCCCCCCCCTTACTCCCTCACCAGTCCCCCCCATCTTACTCCCTCACCAGTCCTCCCCATCTTACTCCCTCACCAGTCCCCCCCCTTACTCCCTCACCAGTCCCCCCCCCTTACTCCCTCACCAGTCCCCCCCCCTTACTCCCTCACCAGTCCCCCCCTTACTCCCTCACCAGTCCCCCCCCCTTACTCCCTCACCAGTCCCCCCCCTTACTCCCTCACCAGTCCCCCCCCTTACTCCCTCACCAGTCCCCCCCCTTACTCCCTCACCAGTCCCCCCATCTTACTCTCTCACCAGTCCCCCCCATCTTACTCCCTCACCAGTCCCCCCCTTACTCCCTCACCAGTCCCCCCCCCCTACTCCCTCACCAGTCCCCCCATCTTACTCCCTCACCAGTCCCCCCCCATCTTACTCCCTCACCAGTCCCCCATCTTACTCCCTCACCAGTCCTCCCCATCTTACTCCCTCACCAGTCCCCCCCCTTACTCCCTCACCAGTCCCCCCACCTTTCTCCCTCACCAGTCCCCCCCCTTACTCCCTCACCAGTCCCCCCCCTTACTCCCTCACCAGTCCCCCCCCTTACTCCCTCACCAGTCCCCCCCATCTTACTCCCTCACCAGTCCTCCATCTTACTCCCTCACCAGTCCCCCCATCTTACTCCCTCACCAGTCCCCCCATCTTACTCCCTCACCAGTCCCCCCATCTTACTCCCTCACCTGTCCCCCCCATCTTACTCCCTCACCAGTCCTCCATCTTACTCCCTCACCAGTCCCCCCATCTTACTCCCTCACCTGTCCCCCCCATCTTACTCCCTCACCAGTCCTCCATCTTACTCCCTCACCAGTCCCCCCATCTTACTCCCTCACCTGTCCCCCCCATCTTACTCCCTCACCAGTCCCCCCATCTTACTCCCTCACCTGTCCCCCCCATCTTACTCCCTCACCAGTCCTCCATCTTACTCCCTCACCAGTCCCCCCATCTTACTCCCTCACCTGTCCCCCCCATCTTACTCCCTCACCAGTCCCCCCATCTTACTCCCTCACCTGTCCCCCCCATCTTACTCCCTCACCAGTCCTCCATCTTACTCCCTCACCAGTCCCCCCATCTTACTCCCTCACCTGTCCCCCCCATCTTACTCCCTCACCAGTCCTCCATCTTACTCCCTCACCAGTCCCCCCATCTTACTCCCTCACCTGTCCCCCCCATCTTACTCCCTCACCAGTCCCCCCATCTTACTCCCTCACCAGTCCCCATTCCCCCTCCCTTCTCTTACCAATTTTCCTTCCCTCATCCTCTCAATCCGTTTCCCCTCTCCTTTCCCCCCTCTCTCCCCCTCTCTCCCTTCCCTCTATCCCCTCCCCTCCCCCTCTCCCCCCTCTCTCTTTCCCCTTCCATCTATCCCTCCCCCTCTCTCTCCCTCCCCCTCTCCCTCTCCCTCTCTCTCTTTCCCCCTTCCATCTATCCCTCGCCCCTCTCTCTCCCTCTCCCCTCTATCCCCTCTCTCATTCCCCCTTCCATCTATCCCTCCCCCTCTCTCTTCATCTCCCCTCTCTCTCTCTCCCTCTCTGACCCCTCTCTCTCGCTGACCCTCCCTCTCTCTCTGACCCTCCACTCTCTCCCTCTCTCTCTGACCCTTCCCCTCACGTCCCTCTCCCCTCCTCCCCCCCCTCTCTCCCTTTCTCTCTCTGACCCTCCCAGAACTCCAGGACAGACCCAATACAAATAAATATTCTCTAATCAGCCTCACATGCTTCTTGCCTGACGACTCACCCAGAAAGTAATTCCGCTGCTCTATTGATCGCTACATACATTCAGTCTGAATCTGACATCCTAGAAGTCGTTTGTGTGACTTCAAAATGAGGGCTGTTGTACAAAACAAACTAATCTCTGATTGGATCGTCTCTGGGTCTGTCCGTATTATATAAAGATGCCCTATCTGTCCCTCACGTCATTTGCATGTGAAATACATTGGCCGACCAAGGCTCAGATGTCACAATACTGGAGCCTGTGTGTGTGTGTGTGTGTGTGTGTGTGTGTGTGTGTGTGTGTGTGTGTGTGTGTGTGTGTGTGTGTGTGTGTGTGTGTGTGTGTGTGTGTGTGTGTGTGTGTGTGTGTGTGTGTGTGTGTGTGTGTGTGTGTGTGTGTGTGTGTGGTGGCTAGAAGTGGTTAGAAGTCGCCAGCACTGGTTTTGATGTAAGTGCCAATGTATTTCACATGCAAATGACGTGAGGGACAGATAAGGCATCTTTATGTACTATAGACAGACAGACCCAGTCCTCACACACAAGACAGCTGGACAGCTACGCAATGCACACAGTCAATGGTGTGTGTGTGCGCTCGCGAAAGAGAGAGAGGTAGAGAAAAGGGTGTGTTTATGACTTAGCAAGGTGACAACAGTGTCGGAGGACAACAAACACACATACACTCGTCCTTCCTCTGTTCCTCTCCTCCTTCCCTCCTCGCAGGTTGGCATTTATTGTCATGAATCTTGTTCTGGAGGCAGCTATGGAGAGTGGTCACTAGTTGTGTGGAGTTCAGAATCAACAAAACACCTTTTCTATCAGATCACAAAACCTCAATTCTGGTCCAATGATGGTTACATTATATTAGCTATGTTTTCATAAATCATTCAAATATTTAAATCAAATGGAGTATATAAACAGCATATTTTTATATCTATATGTTTAACAGGAGAAGTATGTCGCAATTTATGTTGTCTAATGTCTATGAATGCATTGAGCATGTTTGCAATTCCCTGTGTGTCCACTGGAGGACAGTAGAGCACAGTACATAAAACAATTGTTTACTACTCCATAGGCTCTATGGCAGACGTAGTCAACTCTTACGCTACGAGGTCTGGAGCCTGCTGGCTTTCTGTTCTACCTGATAATTAATTGCACCCACCTGGTGTCCCAAGTCTAAATAAGGCCCTGGTTACAGGGAAACAATGAAAAAACAGAGTGGAACTGGCTTCCAGGTCCAGAGTTGAGTTTGAAGGCTCTATGAAGTGAGTATGGTATAGAATAAAGAGGTATTTACAGTCTGTTAGGTTAGGTTAAATGTTAGTGCTTGACCTAATGGAAAAAAGAGAGGGAGATGGGGAGGGAAGGAGAGATGGTGGAGGGAAAGAGAGAGAGAGAGAGAGAGAGAGACAGACAGGGAGAGGGTTAGGAGAGAGAGACAGACAGGGAGAGGGTTAGGAGAGAGAGACAGACAGGGAGAGGGTTAGGAGAGAGAGACAGACAGGGAGAGGGGGAGGAGAGAGACAGACAGGGAGAGGGTTAGGAGAGAGAGACAGACAGGGGGAGGAGAGAGAGTGTTTACAGAGCGAGAGATAATGAGTGTTTACAGAGTTATCATTCGAACAGCTCCCTATCACTAACACTCCCCACAGGCTGGTGAAAGAGGGAGAGAGAGAGTGGGGCAGGGAGGGTGGTAGAAGGAGGGGGAGAAAGAGAGGAAGGGGGAGAAGAGGAGCATGGAAAGAAGAGTGGATGCAGGGGTAAGGAGAGAAGGAGAGGGAAGGAATAGAGAAAGAGATATTGAGAGGAGAGAGAGAGAGAGAGGGAGAAATATGGAGAGAGAGAGACGGAAATGTATGAAGGCAGGGGGAAAGATTGGCATTGAGGATGGCAGAAAGAAGTGACAGCACAGCATGAGAGGAGAGGAAAGGAGGGAGGGCGGAACAGAAAGATGGATGGATGGAAGGAGGGAGGAGAGGGGAAATTATAGTCATCTAGTGTCTCCACCTCACAGTGGGTCATACACTGACTCCAGGTCATACACTGACTCCAGGTCATACACTGACTCCAGGTCATACACTGACTCCAGGCCATACACTGACTCCAGGTCATACACTGACTCCAGGTCATACACTGACTCCAGGTCATACACTGACTCCAGGCCATACACTGACTCCAGGTCATACACTGACTCCAGGTCATACACTGACTCCAGGTCATACACTGACTCCAGGTCATACACTGACTCCAGGCCATACACTGACTCCAGGCCATACACTGACTCCAGGTCATACACTGACTCCAGGCCATACACTGACTCCAGGTCATACACTGACTCCAGGTCATACACTGACTCCAGGTCATACACTGACTCCAGGCCATACACTGACTCCAGGTCATACACTGACTCCAGGTCATACACTGACTCCAGGTCATACACTGACTCCAGGCCATACACTGACTCCAGGTCATACACTGACTCCAGGTCATACACTGACTCCAGGTCATACACTGACTCCAGGTCATACACTGTTAGGAGAGAGGAATGGGAGGAGAAAGAGAGGGAGGGAGCGGGAAGGGGATGGAGGGAGAGAGGGAACAAATTCAACTAGATGGAGACAGACAGACATACTGAGACTGGGGATAGGACATTTTGAGGTATTCAAAACTGTCGTTGTGTCTCAAATGTTAAAATGTCACCCTGCCTAGTGACCTACTTTTGACCAGAGCCCAATGGGGAATAGGGAGTCATTTGGGGATGCACCCCTGTGCCATTTCCCTGTGTAAGAGATGCCATTTAACATCGTGCCACCTCCAGTCTCTACTCTACCAGCTAGACACACAGACTGCTGATACATTCAGAGACTCCCTGTAGTTTCATTCTCTGGCATTTCTATCTGTGAATGAATTGCCAATTAAAAGAACCTGTGTGAGTGTGACTGTGAGTGTGAGGGACTGTGAGGGACTGCGTGAGGTGATTCCTAGTGTGTTTGTTGTGGAGTGTTTCTGCTGTGGAGTGTTTCTGCTGTGGAGTGTTTCTGCTGTGGAGTGTTTCTGCTGTGGAGTGTTTCTGCTGTGGAGTGTTTCTGCTGTGGAGTGTGTCTGCTGTGGAGTGTGTCTGCTGTGGAGTGTGTCTGCTGTGGAGTGTGTCTGCTGTGGAGTGTGTGTGTGTGTGTGTGTGTGACTAACTGGTGTTCAAATAATGGGCCTCCTCCATGTGTGCCATAAGACTGTGTTAGCCCATTGAGCTAAAGTCTAGGCATTCGCTTGGGATTCTAATGCAAGTATTTAGGTCTCAGGCAAGCTTACTCATCATGGGAGCATGAATAACCAAACCACCTCTGTTATGTGTTTATGTTCTGCTGTTGTACTGGGCTGGTCCTCAGCTTCCCCTTTAAGAACTTGGAGTTCAAGGGAATTTGATGGGCCTCTTTTGTACCTCCCCCTCTCTTCTCCTCTCCTCCCCCTGCCTCCCCCCTCTCTTCTCCTCACCTCCCCCCCTCTTCCCTTCTTCTCTCGTTCCTCCAGAGAGAGAGAAAGAGAGAGAGAGAGGCAGGATAAAGGGACAGAGAGGGAGAGAAGGAAAGAGAGAAATGGAGGGATTGATAGAGGATAAAAAGAACAGGCGTTCCTCTCCTTCAAACTGTGTCCCTGGGGGATTACTGAAAGTCTGGCTTGAGTTAGGGAACCAGTAGAGGACTCTCTCGCTCTCTCTCGCTCTCTCTCGCTCTCTCTCTCTCTCGCTCTCTCTCTCTCTCTCTCTCGCTCTCTCTCTCTCTCTCTCTCTCTCTCTCTCTCTCTCTCTCTCTCTCTCTCTAAGCCCCCAAATTCAGCCTGCACTCCTCCTCCGTTCCACTCTTCCTTCCATTCCGACATTGGATAGACAGAGACGCACCTCTCTCTACCTCCTTCTCTTCCCTCTCTTTTGATCAGCTGTTGTCTGGTTCTCTCCAGAACTACACAGGTAGGTGGAGCCAGGCAGCACACTTCAGCAACAACCTCTCTCTCCCTCTCTCTTGTTCTCTTTCTTTCTCTCTACAAGGTGGACCTCCTATACAGTTCTTCTCAGACCTTCTGTTTTTACCAATAGCTGGAAGTTATATTGGCTGTTGTTGAGTGTCATTTAGGCCATGTTTTCACTGCTGGAGGTGAAGAGAAATAGGCTAACTTATAATGACAGACAGTGTGTAGCAGCTATAGCCTTGAAACTAGTTCTAACGTTCTTAAGAGTTCTAAAGTTCCATAGTTATTTAGTTCTTAATTTCTGTCCAATAGTAACAGCCTTCTGTGCTCTGTGGGCTTAAAAGATTTTCATGGTCAGGAAGAATTTATGTGAGAGAGCCGACTTGGTCGGGGCAGTGGGTATCGGACTACACACACAGCCTGAGGAGTGTGTGTTGGGAGTGTGTGTTGGGTGTGTGTGTGTGTGAGTGAGAGAGATCAAGGGGGGTTATATGTGCAGTTATCCCCACATATAGTTTATTTTTTGTATTATTTTGTGTGTGTACCTGCCTGTTGTGACATAATGTGCAGGTGATGGCATAGACAATGTTATTGCTATGAATGTTCATTCGTTTTTTGATGGGGATGTGTGTTATGTATGTTTGACAGTTGTCTGTAGTACTGGTGCTCAGTGGGTAGTGTGGGAGCTGGCTGGTTGGAGAACTTGGCGTGAACCAGAATGTCCTTCAGGTTGGGGTTTCTACGGAAGGCTGAGATGGGTCTGAATGGTTGGAGTGGGGGGAATGTGTGCTGTGTGTCAGTAAAGGTTGTCTTGAGTTTTGAGTGGATGTATTTGTTAATGTGTGAGTATGTACTGATTTATAGGGATGTTCCGTGGTGCAGGTACTGCAGGGGGAATGGGGGCTCTAAGGAAAGTATGAGGGTGTAGGGAAGGGATTGGGTGGGTGGTATTGGGATGTGGACCCGGAGTACGGAAAGGGATAGAGTGTTGCAGTGGTACCTGGTCCCGGGAACTGTGTGAAGAGGAATGGTTGGGGTTGGGGTTAGAATCAGGGTTGGGGTTGGGGTCAGGGTTAAGGTTGGGGCTAAGGTTAAGGTTAGGGTTGGGGTTAGGGTAGGCATGTGGAATCTGTGTTTGGCCTTGGGTCCTTTAGGGGGCAGGTGGGAGAAGAGGGTTGACAGGGGTACATGGTTCTCTGTAATAGTGCATGTGTGTCTGTTTCCTTTGTGTGTAAGATGGTTGTGTCTGTTGTTGTGTCCAGGGAAAATAACTGTGGTGTTTAAAAAATGAATGTGTTGCGTGTGTATGACATATTTCACTTTGGAATTCTGAGTGATGTATTTCTAATAAAACATTATACTGTGTTGCAAAGTATGCATTGATATGTTTGAGTATGTTTTTCTGTTGTTGTGTGAAGGTCGGTGAAAAGTTGATGATAGGCCAGTAGATGGTGGCATTCGGATACATACCCATCGCTTTGTTGTGTAGTGTTTGTAACTGACTGATGGGTGTGGACTTGTTTGCCTGGTCTTTATTATTCAGCCCCAGGGACAGCACAAGTACTTTGGTGTTGGGGTTCAGGGGGGACTTTGCCAAGACTCCGGTTATGTGATGAAGTTGTGCTCCAGGGTAGCTATCTATTTGAATGTGTTTGTAAGAGTGTGGTGGGATTCTACTGAGGTTGGAATCTTCTATGATTACTGGGTTTGTGTGAATGTATGTTCCATTCATGTATCTTTCTGGATGTATGGATATGTCTGGTAGGTTTGTACAGTAGTTGGATAGATGCTGGAGATATTGGGGTGGAGTGCCTTGTTGTAGGTAGGGGAGATGCTGGAGATATTGGGGTGGAGCCTAGGTGTAGGTAGGGGAGACGGTCTGATGTTGGGGTGGAGTGCCTAGGTGTAGGTAGGGGAGATGCTGGAGATATTGGGGTGGAGTGCCTAGGTGTAGGTAGGGGAGATGGTCTGATGTTGGGGTGGAGTGCCTAGGTGTAGGTAGGGGAGATGGTCTGATGTTGGGGTGGAGTGCCTAGGTGTAGGTAGGGGAGAGGGTCTGATATTGGGGTGGAGTGCCTAGGTGTAGGTAGGGGAGATGGTCTGATGTTGGGGTGGAGTGCCTAGGTGTAGGTAGGGGAGATGGTCTGATGTTGGGGTGGAGTGCCTAGGTGTAGGTAGGGGAGAGGGTCTGATGTTGGGGTGGAGTGCCTAGGTGTAGGTAGGGGAGAGGGTCTGATGTTGGGGTGGAGTGCCTAGGTGTAGGTAGGGGAGATGGTCTGATGTTGGGGTGGAGTGCCTAGGTGTAGGTAGGGGAGATGGTCTGATGTTGGGGTGGAGTGCCTAGGTGTAGGTAGGGGAGATGGTCTGATGTTGGGGTGGAGTGCCTAGGTGTAGGTAGGGGAGATGGTCTGATGTTGGGGTGGAGTGCACAGCTACAGGTTGCACAGCTACATTGCTAGTTATGGATGTGTCTGGTGGTTGTGCTGTCCCTGGGGTCACAGTTGGTGAGGAAATGGTGGGGATGTGTACCTGACTGTTGGGTGTCCATGCTGGTAGGCTGTAGGGGTGGAAAGTCCTCTTCAATCAATTGAAACTTGGTCATAAATGGCAGCAAAGGAATGGCATAATTTTACATCACATGCAATGAGCTCCACATCTCTGGGTAGAGAGTGACTGTAGATATTCAAGGTCAGGCACCTACAGGTGTAGGCCTGTACACAAACTGTTAGCGAATAAGATACATGTGCTCTCTACAAAGCTAACTGAAGAAGTATTTGTGGGCTGTGAACAAAAAACTATGATTGTGTGTATATCATGTACAATAGAAGTCGGAAGTTTACATACACTTTGGTTGAAGTCATTAAAACTCATTGTTCAACCACTCCACAGATTTCATGTTAACAAACAATAGTTTTGGCAAGTCTGTTAGGACAACTTTGTGCATGACACAAGTAATTCTTCTAACAATTGTTTACAGACAGATTATTTCACTTATATTTCACTATGTCACAATTCCAGTGTGTCAGAAGTTTACAAACGCTAAGTTGACTGTGCCTTTAAACAACTTGGACAATTCCAGAAAATGTCATGGCTTTAGAAGCCTCTGATAGGCTAATTGACATCATTTGAGTCAATTGGAGGTGTACATGTGGATGTATTTCAAGGCCTACCTTCAAACTCAGTGCATCTTTGCTCGACATCATGGGAAAATCAAAAGAAATCAGCCAAGAACTCAGACACGAAATTGTAGACCTCCACAAGTCTGGTCCTTCCTTGGAAGCAATATCCAAACGCCTGAAGGTACTACGTTCATCTATATAAACCCTCTGGTCTGATTAAACAAAAATAGAACTGTTTGGCCATAATGACCATCGTTATGTTTGGAGGAAAAAGGGGGAGGCTTGCAAGCCGAAGAACACCATCCCAACCGTGAAGCACTTCACAAAATAGATAGCATCATGAGGACGGAAAATATGTGAATATATTGAAGCAACATCTCAAGACATCAGTCAGGAAGTTACCTTGGTCGCAAATGGGTCTTCCAAATGGACAATGACCCCAAGCATACTTCCAAAGTTGTGGCAAAATGGCTTAAGGACAACAAAGTCAAGGTATTGGAGTGGCCATCACAAAGCCCTGACCTCAATCCTATAGAAAATGTGTCGGCAGAACTGAAAAAGCGTGTCCGTGCAAGGAGGCCTACAAACCTGACTCGGCTACACCAGTTCTGTCAGGAGGAATGGGCCAAAATTCACCCAACTTATTGTGGGAAACCTGTGGAAGGCTACCTGAAACATTTGACCCAAGTTAAACAATTTAAAGGCAATGTTACCAAATACTAATTGAGTGTTTGTAAACTTCTGACCCATTGGGAATGTGATGAAAGAAATAAAAGCTGAAATAAATAATTCTCTCTACTATTATTCTGACATTTCACATTCTTAAAATAAAGTGGTGATCCTAACTGACCTAAGACAAGACAGTTACTAGGATTAAATATTAGGAATTGTGAAAAACTGAGTTTAAATGTATTTGGCTAAGGTGTATGTAAACTTCCGACTTCAAATGTATATTATCTATTATGTGTATAGGGATGTCAGTCTTCTATGGTGCTAATTCCAGCAGGGATAAAGAATAGTGAAGGACCGACATGAATTTAACTTCTTGTGTAGGAGTCTTGTCTCCAGTGTAATTGTTCTTGTGTAGGAGTCTTGTCTCCAGTGTAATTGTTCTTGTGTAGGAGTCTTGTCTCCAGTGTAATTGTTCTTGTGTAGGAGTCTTGTCTCCAGTGTAATTGTTCTTGTGTAGGAGTCTTGTCTCCAGTGTAATTGTTCTTGTGTAGGAGTCTTGTCTCCAGTGTAATTGTTCTTGTGTAGGAGTCTTGTCTCCAGTGTAATTGTTCTTGTGTAGGAGTCTTGTCTCCAGTGTAATTGTTCTTGTGTAGGAGTCTTGTCTCCAGTGTAGGAGAGGTGGGAATTATTTGCAACAACAAAGTGTGACTTTTATTTGTACAAATAAAATGTATGACAGCCTTATGACACCTTATATCATCAGCCTTACAACACCTTATATCATCAGCCTTACAACACCTTATATCATCAGCCTTACAACACCTTATATCATCAGCCTTACAACACCTTATATCATCAGCCTTACAACAACTTATATCATCAGCCTTACAACACCTTATATCATCAGCCTTCTCTCACCTCTCCTCGCCTAGTCTCTCCCCCCTTCCAACTCTGTCGCTCCGTCTCTTTCTCTCACTCTCCCGCGCTCCCTCGCTATCTCTCTCCATCTTTCAATCTCATTCCTCTCTCCATCGCTGTCCCTCCTTCTCTCCTTCTCCTTCACTCTCCTTCTCTCTCTTTCTCCAGCTGCAGTAGTGGCAACACTCAGCACTGACAAACCTCCATCTCTCTCTCTCTCTCTCTCTTTCTCTGTCTCTCTCTCTCTCTCTCTCTCTTTCCTCTCTCTCTCTTCTCTCTCTCTCTCTCTCTTTCCTCTCTCTCTCTTCTCTCCCTCTCTCTCTCACACACACACATGCAGAACTTCTCATTCAAACGCTTATGCAGGGAGCAAACTCCATGCATGCATACACACACTCTTACACAGAGACACAGTCAACCGCTCACGCACCGAGATGCATTCATGCACCAAGCTCACACATACGCTATCTGAGACACACGCACACACACACACACGCTCACAATACGAGACGCCCTCACACAAGATGCAGGTGCTCATATAAATACTCTAAGATGCAGACACACATGCACATGCTCTGACACACACACATACATACACACTCTCAGCCAGTCAGTCAGTCAGTCAGTCATTCAGCCAGTGAGTGGAGGGCTATGTGGAGTTTGTGATGTTTTGGGACAGAAAGAACTCAGCCATGGGCAACTTCCAACGGCGACCCAAAGGAAGGCACAGAACCAAGGGGGCAACAGGTACTATCACTCCTTCATCCCTCTATCCCTCATCCTCTACCACTCTATCCCTCATCCTCTATCCCTCAGTCACAGTGGTCAGATAGTTTGCTACTGTGTACTGTCTGTTTAGTGCCAAATAGCATTGAAGTTTACTTTTTTTGTGGTGTCTTTCCAATAGGTCATGTAATTTTGTTTTAGTTTTTTGATAATTTGGTTGGGTCAGATTTTCTGAGTGCTGTCCTGAGGCTTTGTTGGGTTACTGTTGGTTTGTGAGTTTAGTCTCAGGATCAGCTGACTAAGGGGACTCTTTTTTTCTATGGTCACCTCTTGGTATTGGAGGGCTTTGTGGTGGTAAGAGTTGGGGTCGATTATTTTTAAATGGTTATAAAATGTGGTGGCTCGTTTTTGAATATTAATTAAAAGGGGAAATTGGCCAAATTCAGCTCTGCATGCGTTGTTTGTAGTTTTTCTCTGGACTTCTTACAAAGTTCCGCATGCAGGGTTTCAATTGGATGTTTGTCCCATTTTTCAAATTCTTTTTTGGTGAGTGGGCCCCACACTTCACTGCCATATAATGCAATTGGTTCAATTATTGATTTGAATATTTTGAGCCAGATCCTAATTGGTATGTCTAATTTGATGTTTATTTTAATGGCATAAAAAGCTCTTCTTACCTCTCAGTTCATTCACAGCCAAGTTTAAATTTCCTGTGGAGCTTATTTTTAGTCCTAAATATGTGTAAGTGTAGGTGTGTTCTAGGTGTGTGGAGCCTAATAGGAAGGTGTATTTGTTTTCTTGGCATTTGGATCTTTTTTGGAATATCATAATTTTGTTTTTTTCTAGGTTACTGTCAGCGCCCAGTTCTGGCAGAATTGATGTAGGACATCTAGATGTTGTTGTAGGCCTTCTTTTGTTGGTGATCGTAGTACCAGATCATCTGCATATAGGAGACATTTAATTTTTATATCTTTAAGGGTCAGTCCAGGGGCTGTTGATTGTTCAAGCATTTTTGTCAGTTCATTAATATAGATGTTAAACAGGCTTGAGCTTAGGTTGTTTCCTTGTTTAACTCCACGTCTCTGGGTAAAGTAGTCTGTTTGTTTTTCTCCGATTTTGACTGCGCACTTGTTATTTTTATACATTGATTTAATTATATCATATGTTAGTCCACCGACACCACTTTCAATTAATTTTAGTAGTATTCCTTCATGCCAAATTGAATCAAATGCCTTCTGGAAATCTACAAAACAGGAGAAAATGTTTGTTTTATTTTGATTCACATGTTTGTCAATGAGGGTGTGAAGGGTGTAAATATGATCTGATGTTCGATTGTTTGGTAGGAATCCAATTTGGCTTTTGTTCAGGACATTGTGTTCGTTAAGATAGTTCAGTAATCTGCTGTTTATGATGGCACAGAAAAGTTTGCCCAAGTTGCTGTTGACACAAATGCCACGATAATTGTTGGGATCATATTTGTCTCCATTTTTATAAATTGGTGTAATAAGTCCTTGGTTCCAGATGTCTGGAAAATAGCCTACACTCAGGACTTCATTAAAAAGTTTGAGTATGGCTGTGGTAAATGTATGACTTGCGTATTTAATCATTTCATTTAATATGCCATCTGTACCACATGCTTTTTTGTGTTTAAGGGTCTTTATTTTTTCTAATATTTCATTTTCTGTTATTGGGAAATCTAGAGGATACTGGTTATTTTTAATGGTGGATTCAATTATTTTGAGTTTTTCATAGTTTTCTTTTTGTTTCGAATTCGTTGTTATGTTTTTATATAATTCTTCAAAGTGGTTTCTCCATATGTCACCGTTTTGAAAAGCCAATTCTTCTCCATGTGGTTTGTTCAGGGAATTCCTATTTTGCCAGAAGATGTTTGAATCAATGGATTCTTCCATTTCAGTGAGTTGTTTTTTAATGTGTTGCTTGTTTTGTTCTTAGAGTCTGTTCGTGTTCTTTAAGGGTTTCCCAGTGTTGTTGCCGCAGACATTGATCGTCTGCTTTTCTATGTTTTTGGTTGGATATAATTCTTAGTTTTTTCCTTATGGATTTGCAATCATGGTCAAACCATTTGTTATTATTTAATAATAATAATATAATACAGTTTATACATATGAGATGAGTAATTCAAGATACAAGTGTTCCATTTCTTAGTGGCCAGTGATTTCTGGTCTATGTCTATAGGCAGCAGCCTATGATGTGCTAGTGATGGCTGTTTAACAGTCTGATGGCCTTGAGATAGAAGCTGTTTTTCAGTCTCTCTGTCCCAGCTTTGATGCACCTGTACTGACCTCGCCTTCTGGATGATAGCGGGGTGAACAGGCAGTGGCTTGGGTGGTTGATGTCCTTGATGATCTTTTTGGCCTTCCTATGGTATCGGGTGCTGTAGGTGTCCAGGAGGGCGGGAAGTTTGCCCCCGGTAATGCGTTGGACAGTCTGCACCACCCTCTGGAGAGCCTTGTGGTTGTGTGAGGTGCAGTTTCCGGACCAGGTGGTGATGCAGCCCGACAGGATGCTCTCAATTGTGCATCTGTAAACGTTTGTGAGGGTTTTAGTTGCTAAGCCACATTTCTTTAACCTCCTGAGGTTGAAGAGTGCTGGAAAAAATGTTTTGTCTGTCATCGGTTTAAACACTCACTACCGAGTTCCAAACTGCCTTTGGAAGCAGTCAGCACAAGAACTGTTCGCCAGGAGCTTGATGAAAATGGGTTTTCATGGCCGAGAAGTCGCACATAAGCCCAAGATCGCAATGCCAAGCGTCTCTCACTCCTATCTCCCTCGTTATTGCTGACACACTCCCAGCTTCAGTCAGTTAATGACTCAAAAGACTTACCTCAGAGTCTGGGGCGTCGCTCTCTCTCTCTCTCTCTCTCTCTCTCTCTTTCTCTCTTTCTCTTCCCACTCCCACTCCCAGTGAGTGAGTGTGGTGATGGACATGGAGAAGCTAGAAGTTTTCCGGACTAGCTCAGGTAAGGTTGGGAATTTTGGTATTCGGATCTTGGATCATCCTAGCACGAGTAGTAGTGTATTTGTCACGATAAGAAATGCTTAGGAATGTTAGCTCATTCAAAATCAGCAGACATATGACTGTCTGTCTGCCAATCTGTCTGTCTGTGTTTGTGTGAGTGTGTGTGTGTGTCTGCATATGTGTCTGTCTTTCTGTTTGTGTGTATGTCTGTCTGTCGTCTGCATATGTGTCTGTCTGCATGCCTGCCTGTCTGTCTGTGTGTCTGTCTGCATATGTGTCTGTGTTGATGGACTCTATATGATGAGGGTATGTAGTTCTCACCTTGGTATCTTTAAACACACGTTTTATGGTAACGTGGGTTCAGCTGGGGTCATTAACTACTGCCACACACACACACACACACACACACACACACAGCGCTGTTTAGGCCCTTGGATAAGTAACAGTGTGTTTTGTATTCCACCATGACATTCCAACAGTACATTAGAACATTCCATTAGACCATTCTGGAATCATTCTACTGACTAAGTATACTGTACTATAGAACCACAGACCACAGGCTCAGCTTTCACCATGTCATACTGCACTGTGAACAATGAGCCAGGAGTACAACTAGTGTGGCTTACACACACACACACACACACACACACACACACACACACACACACACACACACACATCCTAAAGTTCCACGTCTCTCTCTCCCTTCACAGTACTTATGGAAATGAATGGGGGAGAAATTAAGGCTCATATAATTTTTATGCAAAAGAGTTTCTAAATGCAGCTTCGTCTCTTTCCTTAGCTTGACAGATATAATGATGCTGAAGAAAGGAGGGATGAGAGAGTGAGAGTGAGAGAGAGAGAGAGAGAATAGAGTGAGAGAGAAGAGCGAGAAAGGGGGATGGAGAGAGGGGGGTGGAGAGAGAGGGAGATGAGATAAGGGCATAGTGAGGAGGTGAGTTGAGTTAGTGTGGCTCTGACCTCCATGTGACACTCCTATGTTGTGGCTGTGTGTAACCAGATCTCTTCCTCCATCTTCTTTCTGAGGTCCCTCATGGCTGCCTGTGGCTTCTCTCTGTCTCCATATGTATGTGTGTGTTGTAATTTAAGCAAATTACAGCTTTAATAGTTTCATAAAACTGTTGCTCGCACACTAATGCCTAAATAACTTGAGTGTGTTGTCTAAATGTGCCCATAACCCAGAACTAACAACCCACATCCTACAACCCACAAACCACAACCACAATTCACATTACACAACCCACATCCTACAACCCACAAATCACAACCGACAACCCACACCCAGCATATCACAACCCACAACCACATCCCACAACTCACAACCCACATCCCACACCCACGTCCACAGCCCACATCCTACAACCCACAAATCATAACCGACAACCCACATCCAGCATATCACAACCCACAACCACATCCCACAACTCACAACCCACATCCCACACCCACAACTCATAACCCACATCCAACAACCCACATATCACAACCTACAACCCACATCCCACATATCACAACCCACATCCAACAACCCACATATCACAACCAACAACCCACTTCCCACATATCACAACCACGACCACAACCCACATCCCACCTCCCACAAATCACAACCCATATCCGACAACCCACAACTGACAACCCACATCCTACAACCCACAATCCACAACACACAACTGACAACCCACATCCCACAATGAACAACCCACAACCCTCTTTCTGCCAAGTTTTTTTTAAATAATCTCTCAGTATTTAATGGTTGAGAGGCTGAGTGAAGAGGGAATATCAGGGTAAAAGTCACCTTTACGTACAGATCTAGGATCAGCTTACTCTCTCCACATCCTAGCCATAACTATTAGGGAGAGAACTCTAAAACTGATCTTTAAATGTATATTCTACTACTTAATTCAACTGCTCAGAACTAATGCAGAGGTAAGGGCGAGGAAACTTTGCCCTGAAGGAATATGGTGGTTTTATGTCTGTACTGACCCACACACACACACACACACACACACACACACACACACACACACACACACAACCTTCAATGCCAACAATGTGTTTTTTTCGTCTTCTCTAAACCACATTTACTCCCCTCCTCTAAATCACTGTGGTTATGGAAGAGAGGAGGAGGAGAGGAGAGAGATGGAGAGGAGAGGAGCTACCATTTCTTTCTTTCCTCTCTCCCTCTCTCTCTCCCTCTCTCCCTCTTTCTCTCTGTTTCTATGCAGATAACATAAAGCTTCTGATTCCTCGCTATGGATTTATGAATGATTGTTGTCATTATGTTCATTCAGATTCTACTGATTTCTGTTATGATGATGATTCAACTGTTTTATTATTATGCTCCCTGACAACACACACACACACACACACACACGTGCATACACACACACACACACACACACACACACACACACACACACACACACACACACACACACACACACACGTGCATACACAGACACAAACCCCTTCGACTCCCCTTTCTAACCACAGTCCCTCCCCTCCCCTAAAACAACTGGCTATTATGTGACACAAGTCTCTGGGTATTAGTTAGGCAAACTTAATACATTAGTATTAATGTGCAATTTCTCTCCTCTCTACCTCTCCATCCATCCATCCATCCATCCATCCATCCATCCATCCATCCATCCATCCATCCATCCATCCATCCATCCATTCAAACCTCTCCACCCCCCCACCTCTCCCTCCTCTCCTCTCTACCTCTCCATCCATTCAAACCTCTCCACCCCCCCACCTCTCCCTCCTCTCCTCTCTACCTCTCCATCCATCCATTCAAACCTCTCCACCCCCCCACCTCTCCCTCCTCTCCTCTCTGCCTCTCCTTTCCCTCCATCCCTCTCTCTAGCCACCACCAAATTGGACGCGGAGTCGAAGCGTAGCGCGGCGTCGTTGTCGACGGCGGCACAGTTCCGGTCTCCATGGCAACAGAGTGTTAATGTGTTTGGCTCGTGGAGCAGGCCGGACTGTGTTCAGGAGCTCCACCAGGAGGCTCAGCTTAACCTGCAGAGTCTGCTGCAAGGTACAGTAACTAACCCTGTGGGTGTGTGTGTCGGCAGTGTGTGTGTCGGGTGTGTGTGTGTGTGTGTGTGGAGTGTGTCGGAAGTGTGTGTGTGTTGATGGTTGGGGTTGTATGTCTGAGGAAGGAGTAGGATAGGAGAGAAGGGGTGTCGACATGCAGCGACGTGCGTGTGTGTGAAGTCTGTGTGTGTGTGGGTTTGGAGTGTGTGTGTGTGGAGTCTGTGTGTGTGGGTGTGGAGTCTGTGTGTGTGAAGTCTGTGTGTGCGTGGGTGTGGAGTCTGTGTGTGTGTGGGTTTGGAGTGTGTGTGTGTGGAGTCTGTGTGTGTGTGTGGGTGTGGAGTCTGTGTGTGTGGGTGTGGAGTCTGTGTGTGTGGGTGTGGAGTCTGTGTGTGTGGGTGTGGAGTCTGTGGGTGTGTGTGTGGGTTTGGAGTGTGTGTGTGTGGAGTCTGTGTGTGTGGGTGTGGAGTCTGTGGGTGTGGAGTCTGTGTGTGTGGGTGTGGAGTGTGTGGTGGTTTGAGGAAGGAGGAGACGAGAGTTAAAAATCTCTGTTTATGTGAATGAAGCTGCCGTGTTTTTATGTGATGGTGTGTGAGTGTGAGTGTGAGTGTGTCTGTGTGTGTGTGTGTGTCTCCCTTGCTCTGTTCTTCTTATTGGTTCCAGGTTGATGTTATTTTACTTAAACTTTCCTCTTTCCTTTCTCTCTCCCTCTCTCCCACTTCCTCACCCTTCCTCACCCTCCCTCTCTCCCACTTCCTCACCCTTCCTCACCCTCTCTCTCTCCCACTTCCTCACCCTTCCTCACCCTCTCTCTCTCCCACTTCCTCACCCTTCCTCACCCTCTCTCTCTCCCACTTCCTCACCCTTCCTCACCCTCTCTCTCTCCCACTTCCTCACCCTTCCTCACCCTCTCTCTCTCCCACTTCCTCACCCTTCCTCACCCTCCCTCTCTCCCACTTCCTCACCCTTCCTCACCCTCCCTCTCTCCCACTTCCTCACCCTTTCTCACCCTCTCTCTCTCCCACTTCCTCACCCTTCCTCACCCTCTCTCTCTCCCACTTCCTCACCCTTCCTCACCCTCTCTCTCTCCCACTTCCTCACCCTTCCTCACCCTCTCTCTCTCCCACTTCCTCACCCTCTCGCTCTCTCTCTCTATCTCTCCCACTTCCTCACCCTCTCGTTCTCTCTCTCTATCTCTCCCACTTCCTCACCCTCTCGCTCTCTCTCTCTATCTC
This sequence comes from Thymallus thymallus, assembly GCA_023634145.1. Lineage (NCBI taxonomy): Eukaryota > Metazoa > Chordata > Actinopteri > Salmoniformes > Salmonidae > Thymallus > Thymallus thymallus. Next base: position 4,391,019 of record CM042423.1, read on the forward strand.
TCCCACTTCCTCACCCTCTCGCTCTCTCTCTCTCTATCTCTCCCACTTCCTCACCCTCTCGCTCTCTCTCTCTCTATCTCTCCCACTTCCTCACCCTCTCGCTCTCTCTCTCTATCTCTCCCACTTCCTCACCCTCTCGCTCTCTCTCTCTATCTCTCCCACTTCCTCACCCTCTCGCTCTCTCTCTCTCTCTGTCTCTCTCTCTCTGTCTCTCTCTCTCTGTCTCTCTCTCTCTGTCTCTCTCTCTCTCTGTCTCTGTCTCTCTATCTGTTTCTGTGTTGCTGACTGTACTATGCATGTGTGTGTTAAACTGGACATTGTGTCAGATTTAATGTATTAGTGTGTGTGTATAGATACAGTAGATAGATACCTGTATGCCATGAGAATATAGATTATATTAGAGTTTCAAATATAGTGTAGGAACAAAAACCTGCAGGTGCTGGGAACAAAAACCTGCAGGTGCTGGGAACAAAAAGTCACTGATGGCTTTTGGGTTGAAACAATAAACTCCATCTACACATTATTTGATTAATGGACTGTATACTTATTATAATGCAGTATATAACAGTGGGGTAATGTACTCAGCACCCCAACCATGCAAGCCACTCACTCACACTCACTCACTCACTCACTCACTCACTCACTCACTCACTCACTCACTCACTCACTCACTCACTCACTCACTCACTCACTCACTCACTCACTCACTCACTCACTCACTCACTCACTCACTCACTCACTCACTCACTCACTCACTCACTCACACACACAGTAACCTCCTCCATTAGTCTCTGTATTCATAAAGCTGTTCTTTGTTTTCAATAGCTCAGATAAGAAGACTTCTCCAATAGTTATATAATCTAATGGGGTTGGATTTTATCTTTCATTTATGAATATCTACTAATAAATGTAATTATTGCCATAATACTGTATTTAGAGTGAGAATAAAAGTCTGCTCCTGCATCAAACACAAAATCTGAAATATTTGTATATTCTTGAGGTGAGTTTGATTTTAACTTGCCTGGCATCGGGTATTGCACTTTTGGGACTACTCTAGTAGTTTTGTTGTCAAACTTGACAAGTTAACTTGAACCGTATGACTATGTGACCTGCAGTTGAAAGGCCTGTTGTGGTTATTAGTGTTTGTTCCTGTGTCCTCAATTAGAGAGGGGTCAGGGGTTAGCGTTAGCATTTTGCATCATAATGATGTAGCAGGTGACAGTTCTTGATAGTCCAATTGCTGACATGCAAAACATTTTGGGACAGTATCAACAGTGGACTAACGAAGAAAATACTTTAAGGCTATTTATTGGTGGTTGTTGTTGTTGTTTAACACCAAGTCTGTGTCCCAAATGGCACCCTATTCCCTATATAGTGCACAATATTTGACCATACATCAAGTTGTCAATGTGTGCATGTGAGTATGTGTGTGTGTGTGTGTGTCTGTGTGTACATGTTTGGCTATACTTGTGAGTCCTCACTAGAATATAATTAAATTCAGAGAAGTGAGGGCATTTTGCTGGTTATTTTAGGTTTAGGGTTTAGGGTTAAGGTTAGGATTAGGGGTTGTTCTTATTTCTCCAGTGACCCTCTACCCCTCTATCCTCTATCCCTCTATTCCTCTATCCCTCTATCCTCTATCCCTCTATCCCTCTATCCCTCTATCCCTCTATCCTCTATCCCTCTTTCCTCTATCCCTCTTTCCTCTATCCCTCTATCCCTCTTTCCTCTTTTCCTCTATCCCTCTATCCCTCTTTCCTCTATCCCTCTTTCCTCTATCCCTCTATCCCTCTATCCATCTATCCTCTATCCCTCTATCCCTCTATCCCTCTATCCCTCTATCCTCTATCCTCTATCCCTCTATCCTCTATCCCTCTACCCCTCTATTCCTCTATCCCTCTTTCCTCTATCCCTCTATCCCTCTATCCTCTATCCCTCTTTCCTCTTTTCCTCTACCCCTCTATCCCTCTACCCCTCTATCCTCTAACCCTCTATCCCTCTATCCTCTATCCCTCTATCCTCTATCCTCTATCCCTCTATCCCTCTATCCTCTATCCCTCTTTCCTCTTTTCCTCTACACCTCTATCCCTCTACCCCTCTATCCTCTAACCCTCTATCCCTCTATCCTCTATCCCTCTATCCCTCTATCCTCTATCCCTCTATCCCTCTATCCTCTATCCCTCTATCCGTCTTTCCTCTTTTCCTCTTTTCCTCTTTTCCTCTATCCCTCTATCCTCTTTTCCTCTATCCTATTTTCCTCTATCCTCTATCCTCTATCCTCTATCCTCTTTTCCTCTATCCTCTTTTCCTCTATCCTCTTTTCCTCTATCCTCTATCCTCTTTTCCTCTATCCTCTTTTCCTCTATCCTCTTTTCCTCTATCCTCTATCCCTCTTTCCTCTTTTCCTCTATCCTCTATCCTCTATCCCTCTTTCCTCTTTTCCTCTTTCCTCTATCCCTCTTTCCTCTTTTCCTCTTTCCTCTATCCTCTATCCCTCACTCCAGGTCATACACTACTGTAGAGAACACTTTTAGGAGAGAGGAATGGGAGGAGAAAGAGAGGGAAGGAGCGGGAAGGGGATGGAGGGAGAGAGGGAACAAATTCAACTAGATGGAGACAGACAGACATACTGAGACTGGGGATAGGACATTTTGAGGTATTCAAAATTGTCGTTGTGGCCCAAATGTCAAGTTGCCAGATTTGTTTTCTTTAGCCAGACTAGAACCAGACCTGGCAACCACATGCTCCCAGTAAGGTGGTCATTATTGTTCCAACTATAATCAATGGCCAGGTCTGCCCCTCTTCCCTGGTCAGGGGATTTGCTCGAGGCCATTATTGAATTGCTAGGCAACCCAACACTGTGAAGAAGGCATCCGTATTGTCCCAGAGAGCAAGTTCACTCACAACCCCTTACCCCCTTCAAACCACCCTCCCCCCAAAATACTGTCTGAAGGAGTTTGGGGCTAAGTGTGTGTGTGTGTGCATGGGAGGGAGTATGTTGCTGCAGGGATGTGTGGAGAGGGGGTTAGGGGAGGGGATGAGTGGAGAGGGGGTGGGGTTAGGGGAGGGCATGAGGGGGTGGGGTTAGGGGAGGGGATGAGTGGAGACGGGGGGTTAGGGGAGGGGGTGGGGTTAGGGGAGGAGTGGAGAGGGGGTGTGGTGGGGTTAGGCGAGGAGTGGAGAGGGGGTGGGGTTAGGGGAGGAGTGGAGAGGGGGTGTGGTGGGGTTAGGCGAGGGGAGGAGTGGAGAGGGGGTGGGGTTAGGGGAGGAGTGGAGAGGGGGTTAGGGGAGGGGAGGAGTGGAGTGGAGAGGGGGTGGGGTGTTTGGGGAGTTTTAGGGGGGGAGGGGAGGGGGTTCTGGAATGGTAATCAGTATGTTTACAATGGCCTGAGGGGAGTGGGAAACATGAGGAGAGAAAGCCAGAGAGACGCAGGGGCAGAGCGAGGGAGCAACAAGGTGAGAGAGAGAGGCAAGCAACAAGGTGCAAGAAAGAAAGAGAGAGTGTATACAGTGAGTCAGGCTAGAGGTGTATACCACATTTAGTTTTGTTGTGTTGGATCTCCTAACTCTGGTGTGTGTATTTACTGCATGTGACTAACTGGTGTTTTCTGCTCTGAACCGATTTCAACAAGCAGCTAACGGGACGGATGTTCTACAACTTAACTAACTCTGTGTGTCTGTGTTCCTACAGACTTTGAAGAGCAGCTCTATGACACAAAGCTAACAGGCCAGACGTTCCGCCACCCCACAGTGTCCTCCCAGAGTTCTGACGATACTTCCACCACCCTGAGTCACTCCCCTATCTCCCTCAACAACAAGAGACCTGAATTCATCTTCCTGGTAAATGTATACACTTTTATTTAACTTTACAGTTACCTACTTACTTACTTAAATTATGTTGTACAACGATGTAAGTCAATAAGTCATAGATTTAGTTCAAGTATGATATATTTGGACTGGAAGTGCCAAATCTGAATGTGTGACTTTGGATATTTCCGTGGTCCTGGGTGTGCAGGGTTGACTCATTTTCAACCATTCCACTGATCCTAAAGAGAAATCTAGCTGCACAATTTAAATAATGCATTGATATATATATAGCTGCACAAGTTAGATAATGCATTGATATATAGCTGCACAATTTAAATAATGCATTGATATATAGCTGCACAATTTAGATAATGCATTGATATATATATAGCTGCACTATTTAGATAATGCATTGATGTATAGCTGCACAATTTAGATAATGCATTGATATATAGCTGCACAATTTAGATAATGCATTGATATATAGCTAGCTAGCTTGCTGAAATGATAACAGAGAGAACATAGAATATAGATATTTGATAATGTCCATGTTCAAGTCCAAATATTAAGTCTGGAATCCGACACGGTTTCACTAGAATTTTCAAACGGCAAGAGTCCACTGTGTGTCTTTACTGCATGAAAATACCTCCAAATTATATTTTTTATAATTTATTTTTCTGTTCCATTAAAATGCTCAGTCTGATCATGGGGCGTGTAGATACAATTTTTAAAATATATTTACATAAACAGCCCTGATTGGCCGATAGGATCGTCTCTAGAGCCGACCCCGCTTAACCCTTCAAAGTAGGAGGGTACGTATGCAAATCAAAGATGGCTGGTCATTGGTCAGAATAATCAGATCAGATTGTGATGTCATGCTGTGGGCCAAAAACTCAATTACACCTGAACAGAATTAAATACCAGGTGGGGTTTTTTTTTCCCCCAAAAGCTCTTACACAAAAATGTCAATGTAATTATGACCTCATAGTGTGGAAATATATATATTTTTTTTTACTGGAAAATATAATTTTTGACTTCACTGCCCCTTTAAGTGTTTTTTGTCCAATGTATGCTTTAGACACAAATATTTGTATAGGTTGAGTCAGTTAACAGAATATGAACTTTTAAAAGTGAGATTTTCTCTGGATAGGTACTTTAACTTAACTTTTGCTAGTATTTTGGTGCCAATATATTCCAGATGAAAGTTGTCAAACATTTGCAGTTGATTTTGGTGGATTCCTTCTCTCACTGTTTTCATAAATTAAGTATTGTCATGAGAAGTCACGAGTTACCTGCATTTTGAAATATTTCCTCCTCTCCTCTCCTCTCCTCTCCTCTCCTCTCCTCTCCTCTCCTCTCCTCTCCTCTCCTCTCCTCTCCTCTCCTCTCCTCTCCTCTCCTCTCCTCTCCTCTCCTCTCCACCCCTCCCTTCCAGCCGGTGTCTAAGGTGCAGGTGTGTGATGAGGATGAGACCTCAGTAGGAATCAATAAGGGTGTAGACCCGTCCACCTCCCCATCACCCTGTGGGTCAGATCGCCCTCTAGTGGGGTGGAGTAGTACCTCTCAAGGACCCCCTGTGGCCGAGAAACCACGCTGGTACCTGGGGCGACGGACACCCGGTCACCTGCTGCCCCTCGACGTCACAGGTAGGGCATGGTGTGGAAGGAGTGTGGGGGTAGTGTGTGTTTTTTTTATTTTTTTTATTTTCACCTTTATTTAACCAGGTAGGCCAGTTGAGAACAAGTTCTCATTTACAACTGCGACCTGGCCAAGATAAAGCAAAGCAGTGCGACAAAAACAACAACACAGAGTTACACATGGGATAAACAAATGTACAGTCAATAACACAATAGAAAAATCTATATACATAGTGTGCAAATGTAGTAAGATTAGGAAGGTAAGGCAATAAATAGGCCATAGTGGCGAAATAATTACAATTTAGCATTAACACTAGACTGATAGATCTGCAGATGATGTGCAAATAGAGTTACTGGGGTGCAAATGAGCAAAAATAATAATATGGGGATGAGGTAGTAGGGTAGGCTATTTACAGATGGGCTGTGTACAGGTGCAGTGAATGGGACTATTGAGGCTTTGGTAACAAAGCGGGTGGCACTGTGATAGACTACATCCAATTTGCTGAGTGTAGTTTTGGAGCCTAGTTTGTAAATGACATCGCCGAGGTCAAGGATCGGTAGGATAGTCAGTTTTACGAGGGCATGTTTGGCAGCATGAGTGAAGGAGGCTTTGTTGCGAAATAGGAAGCCAACCAGACACCTAAGTATTTGTAGATGTCCACATATTCTAAGTCAGACCCGTCGAGAGTCTGGGGGGGGGGGGTACGGGCAGCGTTAGATTGAAAAGCATGCATTTCATTTTACTAGCATTTAGGAGCAGTTGGAGGCCACGGAAGAAGTGTTGTATGGCATTGAAGCTCGTTTGGAGGTTTGTTAACACAGTGTCCATAGAGGGGCCAGATGTATACAGAATGGTGTCGTCTGCGTAGAGATGGATCAGAGAGTCACCAGCAGCGAGAGCGACATTATTGATATATATAGAGAATAGAGTCGGCCCAAGAATTGAACCCTGTGGCACCCCGCATAGAGACTGCTAGAGGTCCGGACAACAGGCCCTTCAATTTGACACACGATTTGTGTGTGTGTGTGTGTGTGTGTGTGTAGTGTGTGTGCGTGTGTCTGTGTGTGTATATGAACAGCATTCTGATACTCACCCTCCAAACCTCCTCCTGGTTTTGGCAAACGCCCTATGAAGCTCGCCGTCACGTGTACAGTTAACAACAGTAAGTACAGTTATTTTAACAGTAACGTTTCATCTTAGGGCAACGTTATCGTTTTGCATCACAGAGCAGTGCCCAACAAAGTATCAAATCCGATTGTTTGATGCTACCATCACCCCTCTCTTTCTATCCTGCTATCCTCCTGCCTGCATCTATTTCTCTTTCTCACTGTGTCTCACCCCTTGTCATCTTTCTCCCTCTCTCTCCCCCTGCAATATTTTGTCAGTGCAGTAGTGAATTTCTGCCTCTGTGTCTCTGAGTTAGACACCAGCTGGGTAAGGTTAGCTGTGTTAGACCAGCTTGGTAAGGTTAGCTGTGTTAGATAGACTAGCTTAGTAAGGTTAGCTGTTTTAGATAGACTAGCTTGGTAAGGTTAGGTGTGCTAGATAGACTAGCTTGGTAAGGTTAGGTGTGCTAGATAGACTAGCTTGGTAAGGTTAGCTGTGCTAGATAGACTAGCTTGGTAAGGTTAGCTGTGCTAGACCAGCTTGGTAAGGTTAGCTGTGCTAGACCAGCTTGGTAAGGTTAGCTGTGCTAGACCAGCTTGGTAAGGTTAGCTGTGTTGTATATATTAGGTAGGCATTAGGTGGGAAACTTATTCCCAGTGAGATACACTACTTCTATATGTTTTACTGCTGGACCCTCTCTCTCTCTCCCTCTCTCTTTCTCTCTTTATCAGGCACTTTCTCTCTCTGCCATCATCTCACCATTGCCATTGCCCTAACGACAGAACAGGTAGCTGTTGTCATGGCAACACACAGTTCTTCCTTCCCTCCTCTCCTCCACTCCAGAGTGAGGGAAAGAGTGAGGCAAAGAGAGCGAGAGGGAAAGAGAGCGAGATGGAAAGGGAAAACAAACAGTGATGCCAGCCCATGTTGACTCCAATGCTTCCTACAGTTGTGTCAAGTTGACTGGATGTCCTTTGGGGGGTGGACCATCCTTGATACACACAGGAAACTGTTGAGCATGAAAAAAACAGCAGCGTTGCAGTTCTTGACACAAACTAGTGCACCTGGCACCTACTATCATTCCCCGTTCAAAGGCACTTAAATATTTTGTCTTGTCCATTCACCCTCTGAATGGCACACATACACAATCCATGTCTCAATTGTCCTAAGGCTTAAAAATAATGATTGAACCTGTCTCCTCCCCTTCATCTACACTGATTTAAGTGGATTTAACCAGTGACATCAATAAGGGATCATAGGTTTCACCTGGATTCACCTGGTCAGTCTATGTCATGGAAAGAGCAGGTGTTCTTAATGTTTTGTACACTGTAGAATGTAGAATGTAATGGCCCATTGGGCACAGACGTCAATTCAACGTCTACTCCACATTGGTTCAACATAATTTCATTGAAATTACGTGGAAACGAAGTTCATTCAACCAGTGTGTGCCCACATGTATTTTCTCTCTTAAACTTCAAATATGGGTTTATTATTAATGTAGGCCAGGAAAACGTTATTCTGATGTTAAGTGAGTCTAACCAGTATGATTCCTTTTTTTTTTTTTTTTTTTCTTATTTATTTAACCTTTATTTAACTAGGCAAGTCAGTTAAGAACAAATTCTTATATACAATGATGGCCTACCCCGGCCAAACCTGGACAAAGCTGGCCAAACCTGGACAAAGCTGGGCCAATTGTGCGCCGCCAATGGGATTAATAATCAATGTGACAACCTTAAAACCTTTTCTGTTTTTATCCCATGTATATCTCAACAGTCTCTCCCCCTCTCTTCCATCTCTCCCTAGGTGAGGGTAAAGTCCTGGGCTTAGACCTTTTCCAGGGCTCCTGTTCCCCCTCTCTGTCCCTGGGCTGCAGCGTCACCGGTCAGCCCTGGTCTCTGGAGCCCGTCTCAGACACCCCTGTCCAGCACCTTCCCCTGAGGAAGACCCACAGTGACCTGGACCCTAGCCTCAGCCTGCCCCAGTCCCCCCAGGCCCCCCCTCCTACCCTGGGCACCATGGAGCACTCTGCTGCCCTCCTCTGCTCCAACTCCCCCTCTCAGTCCTGGAACGGCCCTAAAGGCTCAACCTTCTCTCCTGGAGTCTGGAGTGATGCCTATAGTTATGATTTAGCCCCCAATCCGCTAGGGAACGGACCGGCGACCATGCCCAAAATGGTGGGGATGGTTGGGGGGGTAGTGGGGCAGGGTGGGGGGTTGATGTGCCCTTCTCAGACCAGTTTGGGACTCTCCGGGAGCTCGGGGTCGCAGTCTCACTCTAGTTCGTTCATGTCGATATCGGAGCCTTCTGGTCACAGGCACCCGGGCACCATCATTATGATGATGGGGAGGCGGAGCGAGACAGAGGGCGCGGCAGCTAGCCCCACGGGGGAACAGATTGGGCCAGAAAGAGGGGTGGGAGGAAGAGAAGGGAGGGAGAGGTCGGCTCGCTCCATTGCTGTGGCCAACGCTTTCAAGTTCCGCGAGCGCTCTCTCTCCACACCGTTCTGCTCCACAGATAATGTCAGTGGCGGGATGTACAGTGTTACTGGGGTAACAGGAGCCGGTAATGGGACCAACGGGGGTGTTCTAACAGAAATGCACAGCCACCACCAGTATCAGCCTCGTGGCGAGAGCTACGCCCTTCTGTACCCCAGCGGGAGCTCTGAGGACGGGAGTGCCAGCGTTGACAACGACTCCGTAACCGACGGCAACTTCCCCCCGGGCGGTCGCCTACGGTTACGCTCTCGCTCCATCTCGCTAAAGAAGTCCAAACACAAACCCCCTCCACCAGTCCGGAGCGTCTCGCTCATGAAGAATTTAGGGGATGGCGAGGGGCGTGTGCACAGCTGTCACAGGGGTCACTCCCAGGACGGACGCCCCAAATCCCTCCACATCCCCCGGGAACACCTCCAGGACTTCCAGCCAGACTTCCTCCTACCCTCCTCCTCCTGCCTCTCCAAGCCTGATCTGGAAGAGCCCGAGTTGGGCTACGGCGGGATGGACGGGCCCCCTTGCCTGGAGGTCCAGGGACCCGACACCACAGAGCTGTCCTCCCCAGCCCACTGGCAGTTGGGGGAGTGGAAGTCTTCTGATCCCTATCAGTCATGGTCTGGGTCTAGCACTGCCACCGGGACTACTGTCATAGACTGTATAAAGGTAAGACTAGCCTATGCACTTAGGGCCACATCCAGACTTAAGTGTTAGTCTTAGTGAGATCTCCAGGAGGAGAATTGGACAGCCCTGGAGTAATATTCGACTAGGAAGATGATGTTTATAACCATACATGACTTAGTAACAATTTAATCTAATCTAATGTAATCTAATTTTATTTAATCTAATCTAATCCAAGGTTCGAGGCAGCTCAGAGTCTCTCCTGGATTCCCCGTCTACCTCCCGAGCCTCCTCCCCATCCCTCCTCTCCATCGAGGCCGAGTCGATCAAAGCCTCCTCCCCCTTGAAACCACCAGGACTCATGTCCCCTTCCAGCGGCTACTCTAGCCAATCAGAGACACCCACGCCCATCACCCCCTCCAATCAGGTCGCAGGAACACCAACAGGGCCCGCCTCCACTTTGGGGTGTAAAATGCGCCCCAAAATCCCTGAGAGGAAGTCTTCGCTGCCGGCGACCTCACCGCGTGACCCGGCCGCCCGGTCGAGGCTTTCCTTCGAGATGCCGGTTAACACTCATCTGAAACAGAAGGCCAGCCGGCGCCATTCTGACACATCCACTACAGCCAAGCTCGGTAAACTGAGTCCCGGCAGTCAATCAGCTCTCCCCGTGGTGACCACGAACGAGCTCCGGAACATCCTCCTGCGTTCCTTCTCCCGTACCGACCTGGAGGACTTCCCCGACGGAGCCTCTGATGACATCATCGAGGAGGAGCAGAGTCGTGACCTTTACCCCCCGCCCATCACCCCCGGTGTCAACCCCCTCGGCCCCCTCGTCTCCTCCAAACCCAAGCCTCCGGTCGCGGTGAAACCCCTGTTACCCAAGCGGCCCATCAACCTTCTCCTCAAGTCCCCCTCCTCCTCCCCCGTCGCATCCGACTCCCCTCCTGCCTCCCCCATTGAGCCCCCCCGGTCCATGCCCAACCCCACCATTTACATGGTGGTAGGAAGGAAGCCCAAGCTGAAGAAAGCCCTCCCTCACACCCCCACCTGCCCTTGTGGACCCCTGGACCAACCCCCAACCTTCCCTCTCAATCACCCCCAGGGTCTCTACAATCTCTCCTCCTTGCCCCACATCCAGTCCCTGTACAACCTCCCTCCTCTCCCCCTGCCCCAGCCCCTGCTGGAGGACCCGGCCATGGAGCCAGAGTTCGACCCAGACTTGGCGCTCCATCTTGGACCTGAGGATGGATGGTCACTCCCCTCTCCCTGTAGTAACCTGGAGGTGGTGGAGACTCAGGATAAGAACAGGACCTTCCTGAGCAGGATGACCATCTCCTGTCTGGCTGAACTAGACAAGAAGAAACCAAAGGTACTGTAGGTCCCAGTCTCTATCCATCTATCCATCTACCTACCTACCTACCTACCTACCTACCTACCTACCTACCTACCTACCTACCTACCTACCTACCTACCTACCTACCTACCTACCTACCTACCTACCTACCTACCTACCTACCTACCTACCTACCTACCTACCTACCTACCTACCTACCTACCTACCTACCTACCTACCTACCTACCTACCTACCTACCTACCTACCTACCTACCTACCTACCTACCTACCTACCTACCTACCTACCTACCTACCTACCTACCTACCTACCTACCTACCTACCTACCTACCTACCTACCTACCTACCTACCTACCTACCTACCTACCTACCTACCTACCTACCTACCTACCTACCTACCTACCTACCTACCTACCTACCTACCTACCTACCTACCTACCTACCTACCTACCTACGTCTTCCCCATGAGCCTCACAGAGCACATCCCAGTCTGTTGTTTCAAAGCAGTGGGATATATTCCTGGTAGCCTCTGAGAATAACATTGACAAATGCACGGATACGGTGAGTAAGTTCATCAGGAAGTGTATAGGAGATGTTGTACCCACTGTGACTATTAAAACCTACCATTATTAAGGTCTGAACATCGCCCTGTGCAACTGGGTCCTGGACTTCCTGACGGGCCAACCCCAGTTGGTGAAGGTAAGAAACAACACCTCCATTTCGCTGATCCTCAACACAGGGGCCCCACAAGGGTTCATGCTCAGCCCCTTCCTGTACTCTCTGTTCACCCGTGACTGCGTGGCCACGCACTCAATCATCAAGTTTGCAGACAACACAACTGTAGTAGGCCTGATTACCAACAATGACATCCTACAGGGAGGAGGTGAGGGCCCTGGGAGTGTGGTGCCAGGAAAATAACCTCAACGTCAACAAAAGGAAGGAGCTGATCGTGGACTTCAGTAAACAGCAGAGGGAGCACCCCCTATCCACATCGATGGGACCCCATTAGAGAAGTTGGAAAGCTTTACATTGGATAAAAGTATAGACTCATACACTGGATTTTTGAGGAACAATGGAAAAGTAATTCTGCTTTGAAAGTTGATAAACTTGTAAACTCACTTTTGAGAAAATTGCATTTTAATGTTTTGGTATCTAGTGAAGAGCTCATCTTTGTCTACACCCATTCAGCATCGTTTACACCCTTTTAAGCTTTAGCCCAACACATCTTGTTTTGCTCTCGGAGCATTCAGAGCGCACACTTGACGCTCTGGCCGATGATTTGTTTACCTCTGGATAATATGAAAACAACCTAACTAGCTCTGGTGGCAACAATTTCATTATGCTTTTTACTGACACCGGCCATATTCAACGGGTGTTGTACACTTTAGCTTAAGACATGTAGCTAGCTAGCTAGGTAAACAATGAACCTAGCTAGGTAAACAACATGTCACGTCACAACGTTAACTAACGAGCCAGCCACCTAATGTTAGCTAGTTAAACAACAATGAACAGTGCCAAATCATGTCCTTACTACCCTGCATGAATCTGCTGGGAGCTAACCAACCATCTTCAATATTAGCTAGCTAACATTAGGCTCTAACTAGCAAAGTCAACAGATCTGGGATACGAATAACGTCATACACACAACATTAGCTAGGGAGCCAGCCAGCTAATGCTAGCTAACAGTACACATTAGTTTAAGACATGTAGCTAGCTAGCTAGGTAAACAATGTGTAATATCACACGTCACATAACGTTAATGAGCCAGCTAGCTAGTTAAACAACAATGAATAATAACGTCATACATGTAGCGTTAGCTAGGGAGCCAGCCAGTTAACGTTAGCAAGCTAGCTAACAGTACACTTTAGCTTGAAATTAAATGCGTCTCCCTGCCACGGATCAGATGCCACGAATTCCCTTAGTTTGAAGATGTAATCCGGAGAAAGGTGTTTTCGCCATCTCTTTAGCTATCATACTCTAACTGATTTCAAAACTTGATCCTCCAGAAAGTAGAGATCAACTCTTATGCAGCTCGATTACACGATACATAAAACAAAGCCTTCTATATGGCAGACCAATCCGAACTCCTCTCTCTGCATGTCCAGCCCACTCATTATCTCAGCCAATCATGGCTAGTGGGAAGGTTTCTGTCTTTTTCTGTGGCTTACCAACAAGGCTCGTAATTTTAACAATTTTATTCGTATTTACAGATGGCATTCAAGTTTGTTATTAAGGGACATGAAAGTTCACATGTTCCAGAAGGCATTTCTACCAAAAAATGCATTTTGATAAAAAAAAATAGTCACTTTTTTTTCTTTACTTTCTATTCTACTGTATTTTAGTCTATGCCACTCCGACATTGCTCATCCTAATATTGATATAATTCTTAATTCCATTATTTTAATTTTAGGTTTGTGTGAATTGTGTGTACCATATTAGCTAAAGTAACGTCATAGTCAGCATAGCTAATGTTAGTAAACCAATCATGCAGTAACGTTACACCGGCGGGCACTGGTGGCAATAAATTAGTAGTACCAAAATCTTACTTTGACTTGGAAGAGTCATAGCCAGCTAGCTAACATAGCATTGCTCTGTTTGAGAAGGGTGGGCTAAACTAGCTAGCTGCATTTGCTTGCTAAGTAAAATTGAACTGAAAATAAATGACACTCTCTCTCTATATATATATATTTCTCTCTCCTTCATTTCTCTCTCTCCATATTTAGTATCCTCCCATTCCTCCTCTGAGGAGCCTCCACTGCTCTTCATATACTCTATATTATCTGTATGTACTTTGACTACTTCCTGCTACAAACCAAATTATCCTTTTAGTTATAATGTCGACAATCCACTAATACTGAATCTCTCCTCAAGGTTCCTCCGCCAGTTCCCAAGAAGCCCAACATTCTCCTTCTTCCCTCCTACTCCACCATGGTGCATTCCAACGGTACCACCGACAGACAGGGAACACAGATGGACAGCCCGGTCGCCCTCCACTCTCCTGCTGAAGCGTTCCCACCTGAGGAGATTCCCGGTAAAGAGGAAAACCAGGAAAACCAACTGGGAACAGATGAGGAGAGCTCAATGGAGTCTTCATTGCAGGATTGGTCTCTTACAGACCTGGAGGGGAGGATGGCCAATGTAGAGATAGGGACAGGTATGTGTATAATGTTGTGACGGGGAATTCGTTCATGAAAATGTATTTAGCTGGAATTCAGATCCTGTCAGAATAAGCGAACATGTTACAGTTCAAAACTACTGTTTCGGATTCTCTTCAGTTGTTAGTTAATATGTAAGGGGTTACCATAGCAATTAAAAAATCATAACTACCAATACTGTTTTGATTCATTGTTGATTGTTTTCTTCATTTATTGATTGGTATTCATTGATAGAAATGTTTCTTGTCGTAGAGAGTAACTGACCAATTCTGTTGTCTCCAGGTGATGATGCGGTGGAGGAGAGTGTTGAGACGGAACTCCACATCACTGAGGAAACGGATGATGATGTCGGTGGACACGAACACACAGCCAACACACACAACATGGAGGACCTCTTCACCAAAATACACAGGTAAGCCAACAAACATACAATTTTTAACCGGTTTTCAAATAAAGGTATTTAACATTCAAAGAAACAAATAACAATAATATCTACTGTCCCAGGAAGTATAGTTGCATATCAGCAACTATACATGTTTTACCTTACAATGAAAAGTCTAAAATGACATCCTATTTCTCTCCTCTCCTCCCTCCAGGTCGAAGAGGAAAGTACTGGGTCGTAAGGAACCAGAGGACTCGTTCGGCAGCCGCCAGAGTCTGGTCTCCCCGGTGAAGCACAGCACCAGCGGGGGTGACCTCCAAACCCTGACCCTGGGCTCCACCCTGCGGTCCAGCTCACGGAACGACAACTTCATGGCCCTGTTACAGAAGAAGGGCAGTAAGTCCAGCAGGGGAGGGACCCGCCTCTCTGCCATGGAACTCCTCAAGAGCACAAACCCCCTCGCGCGACGCGTCACGGAATTCTCAACGTCGTTGGATGGAGGAAGGGATACGACCACCGGTAATAACAGGACCAGACAGCCCCAGGACCAATGATTCTGGTTTCCTGGACCGACCCTCTCTCTCTCATACTAAATAGAAGGAAAGAAGGATAGATTAGATAATACCCTTCACTCTGGGAGCCTGAATGTATGACTGTCAATGATGTGGAAATGAATGAATCTGATTCAACCATGGAAACACCACCAATGTCTACTATCAATGGGCCATCGAAAAACATATACAGTATATCAAAACAGCCAGATTACAGGCCTATGCTGGTAAAATAAAGCACATTGAACTTAGGTCTTTTGAAGACATGGTTTGAGTGTGTGTTATATTAAAAATCAAAATGGTCATATACAGGAAGATTGACAGTTGGACCTGGTACCAAGCTCCGCCCCTTTGAATCAAAGCACTTTGACGACGGCATACAGAGGTAGTTCACAACAACGCCTGTGTCATCCATGTTCTATGTTTGGTTTATGTTTTTTTTTATGTGAGATAGACCACACATGTTTTCTTGGATTGTATTTAACATGTACAACGATATACATATGTACCTACCGTAGAACCTGACTTATATCCTATGTATAGTAGTATCACCAACAGCAGTAGTCCAATAGTACTACTTTGGGACTAACAGTGAACAGTAGTAGGCCTACTGTGGGACTAACAGTGAACAGTAGTAGGCCTACTGAAACTGTCTATGGCTATATGATCAACCTTGTGTGTGTGCGCGCACAGGATATGATAACCAAACACAGCAGGAGTGATGGAGTGAATGATAGATTGCAAAATGGAACCCTGTGGATCTTTCCTAAGGGAGAGTATGATACAGGTTGGGTTTATTAAACAGGGTTTAGACTACAGGTCTCTGTTAGGACCAAAGGACTGCTACGCCAGAAAAAGACCAGGGGCGAATACTAGAGGAGGATCAGTGGGGTGTGTCTACTGTATGTGTGTGTGTGTGTGTGTGTGCAGAGGAGGGGTTTATTAATCCGCCCTAAGGAGAGGATGAAGTAGTCTGATTGTGGCTGTACTCTTTGGAGTTTGTGAGACATTCTGGAACTGAGAGGTTATTCTGGACCTGAGAGGTGATTCCAGAACTGAGATTAGAATACACTGTTGTAACAACTATCTCAAAACACACAGACAGACCAGGAATACAGCTATCCATCCAGCTGACATATTAAACAATAATAAAAACATAAAGGATGCATCACCCTCTTCCTCTCCTCCACCTCCCCTCTCTTCTTCTCCTCCTCCTCTGTCTCTCTCTGTCCATAGTGCAGCGCCCCTCCCCACCTCCCCCCTCCTCTCCTTCCCCCTTCCTTTCATCCCCCCTCCTCTCCTACCCCCTCCCCCCCTCCCCTCTTACCCCCTCGTCTCCTCTCCTCACCTCCCCCCTCCTCTCCTTCCCCCTTCCTTTCATCCCCAATCCTCTCCTCCCTCCTCCTCTCCTACCCTCTCCTCCTCTCTCCTCCCCTCCTCCCTACCTTTTTACCCCTCTCATTCTCTCTATAATCTGAACTTCACGTTTACAGAGGACGCAGCCTGAATGTAAATGACTGCTAGTAAGGAAATGAAGGAAGCCGTGTTGGCGTTGTGTTCAAGAGCGCTACGCTCAAATTCCTCCCCCTTTTAGCTCTCTGCCAAAAAGTACAAAGCAGTTTTTCCCCCCATCCTTTCTCTGAGTTGTGCATCCATCCATATATCCAAACCAACCATCCATGTTACAAAGTACAATAGGATGATGGATTGTGTGAAAGAACAGCGAAGAAGGGACAAGGACAGTGTGTGTGTGAATGTCTGAGTGTGTTCGTACAGGAGAGGATAGTGGACTCTGGATCCACAAAGACTGTGACTTAAATACTGATGCTAACCCATCCTTCTTTCTCACACTCCTGGTACCCTGTATGGAATGGACAGTGGATCTGTTGGTTCTGCGTTCCGTTGCGTTCTAATGTTCTGAGACTCCTTTCACCACACGATTCCAGAACCTTTCCTAACGGCACGGAGAGTGGGGCTGTGCTTCTGTGGCTCCCAATCAGGAGGAAACACAAAGCCTGGTGCTATTGAGCGAGAGTTCCACCTATGGACGAAGACAGGGAGAACCCCCTGTTCAAACCCTGCTCTGTCCCTCCAGCAACAACACCGAGACAGAACGACTCCAGATGACCGACTATCTGGACACTCTTTTTCTTATGTTGTTCCTTCAGGAAAAACCAACGTAAAAACACGTAAAAAGAAGAAGAAAATAAGCCGTAAAAATTAACGTTATTAATCCATAGTCAAGTGACACTTGTTTTAAATATTTAGTGAATGGAACTATATAACTATGAAGAAACTCAGTGTTGGTTTGCCTTGTATTCTGGAGGGATGCCTCTGTGTTTTCAGCACAGTAATAGAATGACTAGAATGGGCATCTCTATTCTAGTCAATGAGGCCATAATGTCAAATTGACATGGTCCGCGGTTCTATGCACGTTCTGCTCATTCTAATTCTATGGTTTTCACCTACCTTGGTATTACACTCCCTTAGAGGTGTGCAGAGTTTTACTCTTTGTTATACTGTGGTTATTATGGCTATTACGGTAATACTGTATACTATGGTTACTACTGTCATATACTGTGCTTATTACAATTATTATGGTAATACTGTAAACTATGGTCATATACTATGGTTATTACAGTAAAGGTCATCACTATTACTACTCTTTGCTGTACCCCTATATTGTTCATAAAAAACAAGTACAACGATAGAGAGAAAGAAGAGGGAGGGAGAGAGAAAGAAAGAAAGAAAGAAAGAAAGAAAGAAAGAAAGAAAGAAAGAAAGAAAGAAAGAAAGAAAGAAAGAAAGAAAGAAAGAAAGAAAGAAAGAAAGAAAGAAAGAAAGAAAGAAAGAAAGAAAGAAAGAGAGAAGAATGGAGTCTGAGAAGATAAATTGATTACTTAACCCAAGACTGCGATGGCTTAATACTCACTATATACTGTAACTCTCAATCCAGTTACAGATTCTAGCCCTAAACACATGAGTAGCCTACTGTTGGCACAAACTGTGATATATTAAAGTGGGCTCCACTCTCCAATCAACCATGTCTAGGAATGTGCAGTTGGTAGAGTATTACAGAGTATGGAAGGAGGAGAGAAAGGGGGGGATGAGGAAGAGAGAAAGGGGGGATGAGGAGGAGAGAAAGGGATTGAGGAAGAGAAGGAGGATAACATTTCACTGGTGGATATTTGACTCCACAGTTGGGTTAATACAAGTTCCATCCATCTTTTTCTTCTCTCCTTCCCTCTCTTTCTTCCCTTCCTTTATTTTTGTGACTCATATGGATAACTCAGAGAGAGAGAGACTAGCCAGGTTGTGTTTTATATCTTGTTTCTGCGTCGACATCAAACTGCCACATAACAAGCTGTTACCAACCATCTGGTCGTCATGGCGCTAAACAAATAACAGAAATATTATTCTTAAGACTTCATCTCAAATGACACCCTATTCCCTATCTAGTGCATTACTTCTACATACACTGAAAAAAAAGTGCAATCTAGAACCTAAAAAGGTTTCTTGGCTGTCCCCATAGGAGAACCCTTTGAAGAACCCTTTTTGGTTCCTGGTAGAACCCTTTTGAGTTCCATGTAGGACCCTTTTCACAGAGAGATCTACATGGACCCCACAAGAGTTTTAATTGGAACTAAAAATGTTCTACCTGGAACTGAAAACTGTTCTCCTACGGGGACAGCCGAAGAACCCTTTTGGAACCCTTTTTCTAGGTTGGCTCTGGTCAAACGCATTTCACTAGAAAGGGAATAAGGTGACAGTTGAGATTTGGTCACGCTCTCTAAAGCTACAGTATGTTGAAGTTTTAATCTATATATACCATGTAAATACCATCACACTTCCTTTAGTCAGATGATGTATAGAGTGATAGCATGATTAGAGTTTTTTATGGAGATACATTTGTCAAAATATTTCATTAATTTACAACATTTTGACAGAAATGTATCAACACATCACCTGAACATGCAGGAAAAACTCTGGGCCCTAGTTAAATGCTATAATAAAACAAGTGCCATACAACTATTACTAGTAGGGGCCTGTAGTTTGTCCCGGTCAGGTCACGAGGTCAGGGAAAACTCCCGTCCCTAAGTATACTGAACAAAAATATAAACGCAACATTTCAACGATTTTACAGAGTTACAGTTCATGTAAGGAAATCAGTCAATTGACATGAATTCATTAGGCCCTAATCTATGGATTTCACATGACTGGGCAGGGGTGCAGCCATGGGTGGGCCTGGGAAGGCATAGGCCCACCCACTTGGGAGCCAGGCCCAGACAGAGTTAGTTTTTCCCCACGAAAGAGCTTTATTTGACATACTGTAAAACGGCGTTGGAGGCGGCTTATGGTAGAGAAATGAACATTCAATTTCCTGGCAACAGCTCTGGTGGACATTCCTGCAGTCAGCAAGCCAATTTCAGCTCCCTCAAAACTTGAGACATCTGTGGCATTGTGTTGTGTGACAAAACAGCCTTTTATTGTCCCAAGCACAAGGTGCACCTTGTGCAAAGGAGAAATGCTCACCAACAGGGATGCACAGACAATTTGAGAGAAATAAGCTTTTTGTGCGAATGGAAAATGGGATCTTTTATTTCAACTCATGAAACATGGGACCAACACTTCACATGTTGCGTTCATATTTTTGTTCAGTGTATAATGAGTATAACAGAGTGCTAGCTGTACAGCAGTAAAACTGCTCCCAGAGCTATGGAAGTATATGACCAGGGCCAATAACCACAAAGCATCTCAGAGTAGGAGAGTAGGATTCATTATGATTTAAAAGTGAAAACTGATCCTAGATCAACACTCCTACTCTGAGACGCTTTGTGGAAATGGGTCGAGGACAGTAATAAAGCTTGAGGAAAAATATGTTTAAAAAACACCCTCTACCCCCACGAAACAAGAAGTCGGAGGATTATACTACTCAAAAAAGAAAGAGTGCTTTTGGAAGTATTCTATTTTTGTTATTTCTCATTGGAAGGACATATTATTTTTTTTAACTCTAACTGCATATATTATGATTATGATAAGGATTATCCACCTCCGTTTTCAGATCCAGCAGTGTGGTTTATGTAGCTGTTGGTTGAAACACATGCAGCTATGTGTATCTTGCCAATGTGATGAAAATTATATCATTCAAATAAATTATTTTTCTTGCTTAACGCTAATTTTTTCTATGGATGTCCTTTGAATTTCTTTCAGTTATTATTGTATCTGAGCTTCCTGAATGAAAGAACATTGCTGGTGATAACAGCTCTATGATCCTGTTTCTACAAGACAATGATAAGTCATCCATGTCCCAAGAACCTTTTTCAATTTCATCAATGTTTTGCCTTTTTCAATCAGTGACACTGAGCAACACTTAATATATTATAATACACTGAGGGTACAAAACATTAAGGACACCTGCTCTTTCCATGACATATACTCTACCCTACCAATCATTTGTTCGAAAATGAGTTAATTTTTGCTACATTAAATACAAATATCCTGCCTCTATTGTATTGTGTTTTGGAGAAAATGGGGGTCATGTTAGCAGTAACTGCATAAGTTACTGTGAAACCAAGGTAAATAAAAGCAATTTTTCTCAGTTCCACACTATGAGCAGTTACTGCCTTTTTTTCTTGGGAGGGTAGACTGATGTGTTAGACTACACAGTCTGAAATACAGACAGACTATCTGTGTAGTGGTGGTAGTCTGTCTGCGTAGTGGTGGTAGTCTGTCTGCGTAGTGGTGGTAGTCTGTCTGTGTAGTGGTGGTAGTCTGTCTGCGTAGTGGTGGTAGTCTGTCTGCGTAGTGGTGGTAGTCTGTCTGTGTAGTGGTGGTAGTCTGTCTGTGTAGTGGTGGTAGTCTGCGTAGTGGTGGTAGTCTGTCTGCGTAGTGGTGGTAGTCTGTCTGTGTAGTGGTGGTAGTCTGTCTGTGTAGTGGTGGTAGTCTGTCTGTGTAGTGGTGGTAGTCTGTCTGTGTAGTGGTGGTAGTCTGTCTGTGTAGTGGTGGTAGTCTGTCTGTGTAGTGGTGGTAGTCTGTCTGTGTAGTGGTGGTAGTCTATCTGTGTAGTGGTGGTAGTCTGTCTGTGTAGTGGTGGTAGTCTGTCTGCGTAGTGGTGGTAGTCTGTCTGCGTAGTGGTGGTAGTCTGTCTGCGTAGTGGTGGTAGTCTGTCTGTGTAGTGGTGGTAGTCTGTCTGCGTAGTGGTGGTAGTCTGTCTGTGTAGTGGTGGTAGTCTGTCTGTGTAGTGGTGGTAGTCTGTCTGTGTAGTGTTGGTAGTCTGTCTGCGTAGTGGTGGTAGTCTGTCTGTGTAGTGGTGGTAGTCTGTCTGTGTAGTGGTGGTAGTCTGTCTGTGTAGTGGTGGTAGTCTGTCTGTGTAGTGGTGGTAGTCTGTCTGCGTAGTGGTGGTAGTCTGTCTGTGTAGTGGTGGTAGTCTGTCTGTGTAGTGTTGGTAGTCTATCTTCCTTCAGATTAACACCTGCAACTAGTGGAATGGTATTTCTTTAACGAACTGAGTTCACAGAGACATAACAGTTCATTATTCATACCAAAACAAACATATGTAACATAGTGCTTTCGTCCCAAGTGGCACCCCATTCTCTACATAGTGCACTACTTTTGACCAGGTTAAAAGTAAAAGGTATTGCACTACATAGGCAGTAGAGTGCTGATCTGAGTCCCTTGCCTGTAGGAAACTACCAGAGTCTTTCGCCACCTAGTGGACAGATTACTCTATAACACCACATTGGAAGTAGAAGGTACTACAGTTTTATTGATGCAGTCCTGTTGCCCTTGGAGGCCTTGTTGGAACTTTGACAGCTATTCCAAGGGTTCTATTCTAGAATTCTAGAATTTTAATTCCATGGAATTTGCAGCAGTTGGAATGTTGAATAGCACTGTTGACATCACTGTGGTCCCATATGATTGTTCTCAGTCCAAAACAAAAATATATATGTAATGCATATTGATTCATGCTGGATATACTATTGCTATTTGCTATGTAAAATCCCAATAATCGCAGAAGCCTATTCAACAATGCAATGCAGTTATCCTGACTATTCTGTGCAATTCTGGGTTTGTTCTTTTTTATCTGTATAATCTGAAGTACTTTTGGTCATGAATAATCTAGTTCTTCCTAATCCATTGGCAGCAGTATCATAATGAGAAGAGATAGGTGTGTCAGTGTGTGTATATATAGTGTGTGTATATATAGTGTGTGTATATATAGTGTGTGTGCGTGTGTCACTAGTTATCAGGGTTCAGGAGGTTGAAAGTGATTGCCATCGTAACTCAACCATGATTAAATCCCTTAAATTGCTTTCTCTCTCTCAATTCAATTCAATTCAATTCAATTCAATTCAAGGGGCTTTATTGGCATGGGAAACTTATGTTTACATTGCCAAAGCAAGTGAAGTAGATAATAAACAAAAGTGAAATAAACCATAGAAATTAACAGTAAACATTACACTCACAGACATTCTCTCTCTCTCTGTCTCTCTCTCTCTCTCTCTCTCTCTCTCTCTCTCGCTCTCTCACAGACACAGACACAGACACACACGCACACAGATAGACAGACAGGAATGCACACATCAGGGCCAAATTGCCCAACTACACGCTTCCTGTTTCTGATGGCACAGAGTACACCGCGTGTTATCTGTCACAGAACACACACACACACTCTCACACAATACACATGCAGCGGTCACAACAGCAGGAAGAACTGAGCTCTATCATCAGAGAGAGAGAGAGAGAGAGAAAGGAAACATACACAACATGCTGGGATGAAGCTGTTCCTCGACTGAAGGACAACTCTATGGTTCAATAGTTTTTGTTTTTATGTTGTTTTTACAGATGAGAAGACAGAAGAGGAGGAGAGGATAGGGTAAAAGAGAGATACTTTACTCCTCTCTCTGAGTCCTGAGGAGAGGAGAAGAGAGGAGAGGAGGGTGTAGTAAAAGAGAGATACTTTAGTCCTGAGACCTGAGGAGAGGAGAAGCGAGGAGAACAGAAGAGGTGAGAGGAGAGGACATAGTAAAATATAGATACTTTTCTCCTCTCTCTGAGCCCTGAGGAGAGGAGAAGAGAGACCTGCGTATTTTTCTGTTATGATTTTAGTCTCTGATGGAGGATGTTCTTCAGTGGTGCAGAAGGAACAGCCTGTGAGGCATGACATGCAGTTCTACTACGTGTATGTGGTAAGTCTGTGTGTGTGTGTTTGTGTGCATTTGTGTATCTACACTAGCATACTACTTAGAATTAAGCAATGTATTGTTAGGTATGGACAGTAGTGTGCTGGGTATGGACAGTAGTGTACTGGGTATGGACAGTAGTGTGCTGGGTATGGACAGTAGTGTGCTGGGTATGGACAGTAGTGTGCTGGGTATGGACAGTAGTGTGCTGGGTATGGACAGTAGTGTGCTGGGTATGGACAGTAGTGTGCTGGGTATGGACAGTAGTGTGCTGGGTATGGACAGTAGTGATGCTGGGTATGGACAGTAGTGTGCTGGGTATGGACAGTCGTGTGCTGGGTATGGACAGTAGTGTACTGGGTATGGACAGTAGTGTACTGGGTATGGACAGTAGTGTGCTGGGTATGGACAGTAGTGTGCAAGTATTGCAAGGAGAACCTGCTTTTATCAATGATAATTAATTGTATATATGAAGCACATTTCAGGCACCCAAGGCAACATGATAAAAAGTACAACACTGACATTCTAACCCTCCAACCTCCACCACTGATGTTCTAACCCTCCAACACTGATGTTATAACACTCAACCACTGACATTCTAACCCTCCACCACTGATGTTCTAATCTTCAACCGCTGACTTTTTAACCCTTCACCACAGTCGTTCTAACCCTTCACCACTGACGTTCTAACCATCCACCCTCTACCACTGATGTTCTAACCCTCCAACCTCCACCAATGACGTTCTAACCCTCCACCGCTGACGTTCTAACCCTCCAACACTGACGTTCTAACCCTCCACCACTGATGCTCTAAACCTCCCCCACTGACGTTCTAACCCTCCAATACTGACGTTCTAACCCTCCACCCTCCACCCTCCACCAATGACGTTCTAACCCTCCACCACTGACGTTCTAGCCCTCAACCACTGACGTTCTAACCCACCACCACTGATGTTCTAACCCTCAACCATTGACGTTCTAAACCCTTAACCACTGACGTTCTAAACCTCCATCACTGACGTTTTAACTCTCCACCACTGACGCTCTAAACCTCCCCCACTGACGTTCTAACCCTCCACCACTGATGTTCTAACCCTCCAACACTGACATTCTAACCCTCCAACACTGACGTTCTAACCCTCCACCATTGACGCTCTAAACCTCCACCATTGACGTTCTAACCCTCCAACACTGACGTTCTATCCTCCAACACTGACGTTCTACCCTCCAACACTGACGTTCTACCCTCAACCACTGACGTTCTACCCTCAACCACTGACGTTCTAAACCTCCATCACTGATGTTCTAACCCTCAACCATTGACGTTCTAAACCTCAACCACTGACGTTCTAACCCTCCAACACTGACGTTCTACCCTCCAACACTGATGTTCTAACCCTCCAACACTGATGTTCTAACCCTCCACCACTGACGTTCTAACCCTCCACCACTGACGTTCTACCCTCCACCACTGACGTTCTACCCTCCCACACTGACGTTCTACCCTCCACCACTGATGTTCTACCCTCCAACACTGACGTTCTACCCTCCAATACTGACATTCTACCCTCCACCACTGACGTACATGGCCATCTTTTATTTTTTTATTCGTGCCTGGAGCATCTGTCGTAGACCGTAACTTAACCCATCTGTCGTAGACCGTAACTTAACCCATCTGTCGTAGACCGTAACTTAACCCATCTGTCGTAGACCGTAACTTAACCCATCTGTCTTAGACCGTAACTTATCCCATCTGTCTTAGACCGTAACTTAACCCATCTGTCTTAGACCGTAACTTAACCCATCTGTGTTAGACCGTAACTTAACCCATATGTCTTAGACCGTAACTTAACCCATCTGTGTTAGACCGTAACTTAACCCATCTGTCTTAGACCGTAACTTAACCCATCTGTGTTAGACCGTAACTTAACCCATATGTCTTAGACCGTAACTTAACCCATATGTCTTAGACCGTAACTTAACCCATCTGTCTTAGACCGTAACTTAACCCATCTGGCTTAGACCGTAACTTAACCCATCTGTCTTAGACCGTAACTTAACCCATCTGTCTTAGACTGTAACTTAACCCATCTGTCTTAGACCGTAACTTAACCCATCTGTCTTAGACCGTAACTTAACCCATCTGTCTTAGACTGTAACTGTAAACTGTAAACATGCTACCAAAACCGGCCCGTCGCGTGCGCAAGTGTTGCAAAATAAATGTACACATACATGTTATTCAATCGTTGCACCCACACTGCTCGCGTGCGCCAACGAGCGTCTGCGTTGCCAGGCGCTAAAATAGAAGATGGTTATATTTGTGAAGCTGAACGCGGTGCAAGTCCTGCCTCTCTCATCTCCTCATTGGTCTTTAGGAGCATATACCCACGTGCCATTTCCTCATTGGTTTGTAACAGCATATACCCACATGCCATTTAGATAGATAGATAGATAGATAGATAGATAGATAGATAGATAGATAGATAGATAGATAGATAGATAGATAGATAGATAGATAGATAGATAGATAGATAGATAGATAGATAGATAGATAGATAGATAGATAGATACTTTATTGATCCCCAAGGGGGAAATTTATTTGTCAAGCAGCTACAACAAAACATAGGGCAGGTGCAAAATGCCAGAACGAAAATACACAAAAGACAGATACACGATACAAAGAAATACAAGATGTCTGGAGTGCAAAAAAGCTATAAAAAGACATACATAGTATGTGTGGTTAGCTGAATATGTACACTATACATTGGTGGATGTTGGATGGTTAACTATACTATACAGGTCGATGGCAGAGAAATACTTCAATAGCTAAAAATGCATATGATATGAGTGAGGGTAATAATAGTTTACTTAATAGACAGACTGGCTAAATGAACAGGTAAGTGAATATTTTGCATGGTTACATAAACTGTACAGGTAAATGACAGGAAGAGATACTTAAATAGCTAAATGTGTGTATGATATAATTTGGGGTAATAATAGTAATTCCCTTAAAATACAGTCTTTAGTGCGCAGGGTTTAATTACAGATAACTGCACGTATTGCACATTCGATATACTAAAAGCAATGAAAAAAGATGCAACTGACAGGATACTAATATGCATTCCTGAGTGAATGACTACGTAAGTTAAGTCCAATAATTACTTGCAATATTGCACGTGATATGATATAACAACTGTACATGAGTATGTATATACAGACCTGAATGAATAAATAAGTCCTGAGTGAATGAGTGATTACGGACCAGAGTTACTCACAGATGGATGCATAATTGTTAAACTAGATCCTAGCACCCCAACAGTTCCAGGTCTGTGTTGCCGACGGCACGACACCCCGGTGAGGCATTATATAGTCTAATAGCCGCCGGCAGGAAGGACCTCCTGTAGCGCTCTCTGGCACACCGTGGTGGGATCAGTCTGTGACTGAAGGTGCTCCTCTGCGTCATAACCATGGCATGCAGAGGGTGGGTGACGTTGTCCATGATGGCCAGCAGTTTGGCCATGATCCGTCTCTCCGCCACCTCCTCTAGAGTGTCAAGGCTCATCCCCAGGACAGAGCTAGCATTCCTGATCAGCTTATTTACCCGAGAAGCATCACCGGCTTTTATGTTGGCTCCCCAGCACACCACTGCAAAAAAGATGCCACCACAGACTGGTAGAAGGTATGCAGTAGTTTACTGCACACATTGAAGGACCTGAGCCTCCTCAGAAAGTAGAGTCGGCTCTGGCCCTTTTTGTACAGGGCCCCGGTGTTACCAGCCCATTCCAGGAACTTGTATGACACCAACCATTTCTGCATCCATGGGATGCTCTGGATCGACGTGTACGATCAGTCCCCGCCAATATCCAGCAACTTCGCACAGTCATTGAAGAGGAGTGGGACAACATTCCACAATCAACAGCCTGATCTATGCAAAGGAGATGTGTCATTCTGCATGAGACAAATGGTGGTCACACCGAATACTGACTGGTTTTCTGATCCACGCCCCTACCTTTTTTTTAAGGTATCTGTGACCAACAGATGCATTTCTGTATTCTCAGTCATGTGAAATCCATAGATTAGGGACTAATTAATTTATTTAAATTGACTGATTTCCTCATATGAACTGTAACTCAGTAAAATCTTTGAAATTGTTGTATGTTGCGTTTATATTTTAGTTCGGTGTATATTGACAGAATACAACATACTGTTGATCGGCCTCCTACTACTCTATCTACCGTAGAAAGCTCCTATACAGCTGTATTTAGGCCAAGGGATTCAACCACATCATGCTTGTAGACGAAGCAGCTTTTAAAGGCAATCCTACCGAGGTCGCTGAGATCACATTCAAGGTGCAGATGTCGGCTCCTGGACTTTGTGTTGCCTCTAAAGATCTAATCCACATTTGCAGAAACAGCGCCGCTGTTATTGTTTTGGTTTTGTTCATGAAAGGGGAGCAGAGGATCATCCAGCAGCGTGGAACATTTAAAAAAAAAAAGAAGTTTTTCTCTTACACTTGCTATGATGTCAGAGGGAAAACAAACTTCTCTATTTGCAGTAACTTCTTTGTTCTTATAATATCCCAAACGGACAGTTTAAGGATTCTCGCTTAAAATGTCACGTGCGCTATGAACAGCTCTAGTGAGGATCCAAATAAATCCCAGCCTTACTGTATTTACTGCTCTCTTACTGCTGTATTTACGGTATCAAAAAGAGAACTCTTACTATATTACCATAATGACTCTATCGGAAGGGTATGAGCCCAACAGAGTCATCTCCCTAAAGACTTTCTGCAATGTTAATGATTGTAAATTGAGCTTTTCCTGTAATCCACTAGAGGTAGAGAGAATGGAAAGTGGGGGAGAGATGGAGAGAGCGAGAGATGGAGAGAGCGAGACAGAGGGGGGAGGGGGAGCGATGGAGGGATCTCTCAAGAGTTAGAGAGAGGAGGGAAGTGGAGGAGGTTTGGAGAGAGAGAGAGATGGAGAGATGGAGTCTAGCTAGGAATGGGACAACATGGATCTCGACCTGTTAAGTCCCCCCCCCCCTACTGGGCTAGATACCTCTTCCTGATTCAGTGCCAACACACACACACACACACACACACACATACACACATACACACACACACACACACACACACACACACACACACACACACACACACACACACACACACACACACACACACACACACACACACACACACACCACACACACACACCACACACACACACACACACAGAGGACCCAGAGTGTTACTGTTGCTCTATGGAAAGCATATTGGGTCTCAGTGAGTTTGCTTTACTCGTCGTCCTTCAGATGTATCTATGGTGTATACAGTAGGGACTGAGGTTTTTCTGTTGGAACTCTTAGAGTTTGTCCCAGGACACACATAAAGCACACACACAGACAGAGACAGAGACAGAGACTCACACACACAAACACACACAGACACAGACAGAGACAGAGACTCACACACACAAACACACACACACACACACACACACACAGAGACACACACACACAAACACACACAGACACAGACGGAGACAGAGACTCACACACACAAACACACACAGAGACACACACACACACACACACACAGACACACACACACAAACACACACACAGAGACACACGCACACACACACACAAACACACACACAGACAGAGACAGAGACTCACACACACAAACACACACACACACACACAGAGACACACACACACACACACACAAACACACACACAGACAGAGACACACACACACAAACACACACACAGCATCACAGCGGGTTACAGTACTGTATGTTCTTCCAGTGTCTCTCTGGGCGATGAGTCTGTATGCGTCTATCTCTGTCTCTGTGTATGTTTGTGTGTGTATGTGTGTGTGTCTGACTGTGTGTGTGTGTGTCCCAGTGTCGCTGTAGTGTGCATGTTGTTCAGTAACATTTGAATCACTAAATTAAATGGGAGATCAGGTATCATTACTGGGAGAGATGGAGAAGTTTCACCATCATCATCATCAGTGTAAAATCAGATATTGTACCGTATAAGCAGTGTATACATGGTTGGTCGCTAAAGGAAATATTTCATTTAATCTCATCCGTGTCCTGAGACAGCGGTTTTGATGATAAAGAATCCTTATATGCTCAAAGAGAGGTTGAGTATCTCTTTGCTCAATCAGTTGTTGTCGTTCATGGTTGGATGGTGAGCCACCCAGAAACATCTCTTTGGTGCTGAGAGGTGCAAAGCAACCAAGTTGTTTATTGTTCCTGACTCACAATGCTTGACTTACTGTACTTAACCTACTTTACGTAAGAGATGTTAAGACTCCCAGAGTCAGAAGACCCAAGATCAAAGTCCTTTCTCCGATAGTTTCCCCATTTCCCCTCTATTCCCAATGGAGGAATTACCGCCAGATTCAAAATGGCGTCCAACTCTCTGTAGCTTTCATCACAAGATGGATGGCCGTCCGGGTCCAGGGCACTGGGGAAAGATCTGCCATTCTAATGACCTCTTCCTATGTACCTAGGACCTCTTCCTGTCTCTTCCTGTCCGTCAGTCATTGGACAATCTGATATTCCCTTAATCTATGGTGTGCATTTTGAAAGTATCCAGACCCCTTCACTTTTTCCACATTTTGTTACGTTTCAGCCTTTTTCTAAAATGGATTATTAAAAAAAAAATCCCTCATCCATCTACACACAATACCCAATAATGTCAAAGCAAAACTGTTTTTTTTACATTTTAGCAAAACGGAAATATCACATTTACATAAGTATTCAGGCCCTTTACTCAGTACTTTGTTGAAGCACCTTTAGCAGTGATTACAGCCTTGAGTCTTCTTGGGTATGACGCTACAAGCTTGGCACACCTGTATTTGGGGAGTTTCTCTCATTCTTCTCTGCAGATCATCTCAACGTAACAACGTAACAAAATGTGCAAAAAGACAAGTGGTCTGAATATTCTCTGAAGGCAATGTATGTATATACGTATCTGTAGTCTGATTAGGTCTCTAATCAACGTCATTCATAAAACATTGATAGGTAGGCTTATGGTCAACACATATTGAATACTATACTTGAATCAATAACCTTGGTGTTGCCAAAACCATGTTCAACCCACTGAACCATCAGAAACTACACTCTTTAAAAACAAGGCGCTATCTAGAACCTAAAAGGGGTTTTCGGCTGTCCCCATAGGAGGACCCTTTGAAGAACTTTTATTTGGTTCCTAGTAGAACCCTTTTGGGTTCTGCACAGATGACTCCACATGGAACTCAAAAGGGTTCTACCTGGAACTACCTTTTCTTCTAAGAATGTAGTGGTAAATTATTAGTGTAATGTTTTCTATCAATAACTTCCACCAGTCTTCCATGTAGCCCTACAACTCCACCCACCACAAAGCATTCTTTGAGAATTATTTGTATTCTAAGCATTTATAAGATAAGTGAATATAAGAATGTATCTGTGATCCCTAACTATGATTTTAATTGGATATAATTCAAGGTTATTAGAGAAGGGATTTAGACTTTGGCTTTCTCTCGCTCCCTCTCTTTTCTATATAAAATAGTTTATTTTATAGTTATCATGGAATGAGCTTAAAGCTACAGTCTGAGATCTGGTCTGGGTATCTGCTCAATGAATATTTCAATTCTTGATTTACCCATTTGTTGAACTGTATCTTTAACTCTGTCTATTGGTCTGGTATTACAGTTTTTTCTGATTGCTTAGGCACTATCTTTGAAACTATGGGCTATTTTTGCAAAACTCTTAAAACTCTTTTAGAAAATTGTGTTTTTGCGTCAAAACAGTACACACAAACCATAATTTGAATAAGCACACAAAGCACCAACAACGCACTGATAATATAAATGAAAAACACTTTTGCTTATTCTGTGTGCAGGGCATAGCAGTTTGCCATAAAGTTGTTTCATACATGTAGTAAACACACATACACACAGGTATCCAAATGTGTAAAGTATGGATGTTTCTGTATGGACCTTGCATTGTGAACGGGGCATTGTCATGCTGAAACAGGAAAGGGCCTGCCACAAACTGTTGCCACAAAGTTGGACAGAATTGTCTAGAATGTCAGTGTATGATGTAGCGTTAAGATTTCCCTTCACTGGAACTAAAGGGCCAAGCCTGAACCATGAAAAACAGCCACAGACCATTATTTTCTCCTCCACCAAACTTTACAGTTGGCAGTATGCATTGGGGGAGGCAGCATTCTCCTGGCATCCGTCAAACCCAAATTCGTCCATCGGACTGCCAGACGCTGAAGCGTGATTCATCACTCCAGAGAACACATTTCCAGTGCTCCAGTGTCCAATGGCGGCAAGGTTTACACCCCTCCAGCCAATGCTTGGCATTGCGCATGGTGATCTTAGGCTTGTATGCGACTGCTCGGCCATGGAAACCCATTTCATAAAGTTCAGACGAACAGTTATTGTGCTGACATTGCTTCCAGAAGCAGTTTGGAACTCGTAGTGAGTATTGCAACTGATTTTTACACATTATTTTGGCCATGTAGTGTATCTCTACATGCAGGGCCATATTTTTGTTTTTTTAATGTTTTTATTTAACCTTTATTTAACTAGGCATATCTACCTGTATATCTACATCCAGGGTCATATACAGGTAGATATCTCTACATCCAGGGTCATATACAGGTAGATATCTCTACATCCAGGGTCATATACAGGTAGATATCTCTACATCCAGGGTCATATACAGGTAGATATCTCTACATCCAGGGTCATATACAGGTAGATATCTCTACATCCAGGGTCATATACAGGTAGATATCTCTACATCCAGGGTCATATACAGGTAGATATCTCTACATCCAGGGTCATATACAGGTAGATATCTCTACATCCAGGGCCATATACAGGTAGATATCTCTACATCCAGGGTCATATACAGGTAGATATCTCTACATCCAGGATCATATACAGGTAGATATCTCTACATTCAGGGTCATATACAGGTAGATATCTCTACATCCAGGGTCATATACAGGTAGATATCTCTATCTACAGCTCTGGGTTATCCTAGATAAAAGTCTAGACTATTGATCTGGTTACATTTGACTGTAATTACCAGTGTACACATACATATTCTGACAGCATACTGTGTTGTGCACAGTAATCGATGACTACACCACAGTCGTCCACAGACTACTTTATCTGTGAATCCCTCATAAATACTTTATGTTGCCAGCGCTGTGTCGACACTACTTTTTGGAACAACTATTTGGAAGTAGGATTTGATATGGAACTACTATTTGGAAGTAGGATTTGATATGGAACTACTATTTGGAAGTAGGATTTGATATGGAACTACTATTTGGAAGTAGGATTTGATATGGAACTACTATTTGGAAGTAGGATTTGATATGGAACTACTATTTGGAAGTAGGATTTGATATGGAACTACTATTTGGAAGTAGGATTTGATATGGAACTACTATTTGGAAGTAGGATTTGATATGGAACTACTATTTGGAAGTAGGATTTGATATGGAACTACTATTTGGAACTAGGATTTGATATGGAACTACTATTTGGAACTAGGATTTGATATGGAACTACTATTTGGAAGTAGGATTTGATATGGAACTACTATTTGGAACTAGGATTTGATATGGAACTACTATTTGGAAGTAGGATTTGATATGGAACTACTATTTGGAAGTAGGATTTGATATGGAACTACTATTTGGAAGTAGGATTTGATATGGAACTACTATTTGGAAGTAGGATTTGATATGGAACTACTATTTGGAAGTAGGATTTGATATGGAACTACTATTTGGAAGTAGGATTTGATATGGAACTACTATTTGGAAGTAGGATTTGATATGGAACTACTATTTGGAACTAGGATTTGATATGGAACTACTATTTGGAACTAGGATTTGATATGGAACTACTATTTGGAACTAGGATTTGATATGGAACTACTATTTGGAACTAGGATTTGATATGGAACTACTATTTGGAACTAGGATTTGATATGGAACTACTATTTGGAAGTAGGATTTGATATGGAACTACTATTTGGAAGTAGGATTTGATATGGAACTACTATTTGGAACTAGGATTTGATATGGAACTACTATTTGGAACTAGGATTTGATATGGAACTACTATTTGGAACTAGGATTTGATATCTCTACATTCAGGGTCATATACAGGTAGATATCTCTACATCCAGGGTCATATACAGGTAGATATCTCTATCTACAGCTCTGGGTTATCCTAGATAAAAGTCTAGACTATTGATCTGGTTACATTTGACTGTAATTACCAGTGTACACATACATATTCTGACAGCATACTGTGTTGTGCACAGTAATCGATGACTACACCACAGTCGTCCACAGACTACTTTATCTGTGAATCCCTCATAAATACTTTATGTTGCCAGCGCTGTGTCGACACTACTTTTTGGAACAACTATTTGGAAGTAGGATTTGATATGGAACTACTATTTGGAAGTAGGATTTGATATGGAACTGCTATTTGGAAGTAGGATTTGATATGGAACTACTATTTGGAACTAGGATTTGATATGGAACTACTATTTGGAAGTAGGATTTGATATGGAACTACTATTTGGAAGTAGGATTTGATATGGAACTACTATTTGGAAGTAGGATTTGATATGGAACTACTATTTGGAACTAGGATTTGATATGGAACTACTATTTGGAAGTAGGATTTGATATGGAACTACTATTTGGAAGTAGGATTTGATATGGAACTACTATTTGGAACTAGGATTTGATATGGAACTACTATTTGGAAGTAGGACTTGATATGGCACTACTATTTGGAAGTAGGATTTGATATGGAACTACTATTTGGAAGTAGGATTTGATATGGAACTACTATTTGGAAGTAGGATTTGATATGGAACTACTATTTGGGAGTAGGATTTGATATGGAACTACTATTTGGAACTAGGATTTTGATATGGAACTACTATTTGGAAGTAGGATTTGATATGGAACTACTATTTGGAAGTAGGATTTGATATGGAACTACTATTTGGAAGTAGGATTTGATATGGAACTACTATTTGGAACTAGGATTTGATATGGAACTACTATTTGGAACTAGGATTTGATATGGAACTACTATTTGGAACTAGGATTTGATATGGAACTACTATTTGGAAGTAGGATTTGATATGGAACTACTATTTGGAAGTAGGATTTGATATGGAACTACTATTTGGAAGTAGGATTTGATATGGAACTACTATTTGGAAGTAGGATTTGATATGGAACTACTATTTGGAACTAGGAGTTGATATGGAACTACTATTTGGAACTAGGAGTTGATATGGAACTACTATTTGGAACTAGGATTTGATATGGAACTACTATTTGGAAGTAGGATTTGATATGGAACTACTATTTGGAAGTAGGATTTGATATGGAACTACTATTTGGAAGTAGGATTTGATATGGAACTACTATTTGGAAGTAGGATTTGATATGGAACTACTATTTGGAAGTAGGATTTGATATGGAACTACTATTTGGAAGTAGGATTTGATATGGAACTACTATTTGGAACTAGGATTTGATATGGAACTACTATTTGGAACTAGGATTTGATATCTCTACATTCAGGGTCATATACAGGTAGATATCTCTACATCCAGGGTCATATACAGGTAGATATCTCTATCTACAGCTCTGGGTTATCCTAGATAAAAGTCTAGACTATTGATCTGGTTACATTTGACTGTAATTACCAGTGTACACATACATATTCTGACAGCATACTGTGTTGTGCACAGTAATCGATGACTACACCACAGTCGTCCACAGACTACTTTATCTGTGAATCCCTCATAAATACTTTATGTTGCCAGCGCTGTGTCGACACTACTTTTTGGAACAACTATTTGGAAGTAGGATTTGATATGGAACTACTATTTGGAAGTAGGATTTGATATGGAACTACTATTTGGAACTAGGATTTTGATATGGAACTACTATTTGGAACTAGGATTTGATATGGAACTACTATTTGGAAGTAGGATTTGATATGGAACAACTATTTGGAAGTAGGATTTGATATGGAACTACTATTTGGAAGTAGGATTTGATATGGAACTACTATTTGGAAGTAGGATTTGATATGGAACTACTATTTGGAAGTAGGATTTGATATGGAACTGCTATTTGGAAGTAGGATTTGATATGGAACTACTATTTGGAACTAGGATTTGATATGGAACTACTATTTGGAAGTAGGATTTGATATGGAACTACTATTTGGAAGTAGGATTTGATATGGAACTACTATTTGGAACTGGGATTTGATATGGAACTACTATTTGGAACTAGGATTTGATATGGAACTACTATTTGGAAGTAGGATTTGATATGGAACTACTATTTGGAAGTAGGATTTGATATGGAACTACTATTTGGAACTAGGATTTGATATGGAACTACTATTTGGAAGTAGGACTTGATATGGCACTACTATTTGGAAGTAGGATTTGATATGGAACTACTATTTGGAAGTAGGATTTGATATGGAACTACTATTTGGAAGTAGGATTTGATATGGAACTACTATTTGGGAGTAGGATTTGATATGGAACTACTATTTGGAACTAGGATTTTGATATGGAACTACTATTTGGAAGTAGGATTTGATATGGAACTACTATTTGGAAGTAGGATTTGATATGGAACTACTATTTGGAAGTAGGATTTGATATGGAACTACTATTTGGAACTAGGATTTGATATGGAACTACTATTTGGAACTAGGATTTGATATGGAACTACTATTTGGAACTAGGATTTGATATGGAACTACTATTTGGAAGTAGGATTTGATATGGAACTACTATTTGGAAGTAGGATTTGATATGGAACTACTATTTGGAAGTAGGATTTGATATGGAACTACTATTTGGAAGTAGGATTTGATATGGAACTACTATTTGGAACTAGGAGTTGATATGGAACTACTATTTGGAACTAGGAGTTGATATGGAACTACTATTTGGAACTAGGATTTGATATGGAACTACTATTTGGAAGTAGGATTTGATATGGAACTACTATTTGGAAGTAGGATTTGATATGGAACTACTATTTGGAAGTAGGATTTGATATGGAACTACTATTTGGAAGTAGGATTTGATATGGAACTACTATTTGGAAGTAGGATTTGATATGGAACTACTATTTGGAAGTAGGATTTGATATGGAACTACTATTTGGAAGTAGGATTTGATATGGAACTACTATTTGGAACTAGGATTTGATATGGAACTACTATTTGGAAGTAGGATTTGATATGGAACTACTATTTGGAAGTAGGATTTGATATGGAACTACTATTTGGAACTAGGATTTGATATGGAACTACTATTTGGAACTAGGATTTGATATGGAACTACTATTTGGAACTAGGATTTGATATGGAACTACTATTTGGAACTAGGATTTGATATGGAACTACTATTTGGAACTAGGATTTGATATGGAACTACTATTTGGGAGTAGGATTTGATATGGAACTACTATTTGGAAGTAGGATTTGATATGGAACTACTATTTGGAAGTAGGATTTGATATGGAACTACTATTTGGAAGTAGGATTTGATATGGAACTACTATTTGGAAGTAGGATTTGATATGGAACTACTATTTGGAAGTAGGATTTGATATGGAACTACTATTTGGAACTAGGATTTGATATGGAACTACTATTTGGAACTAGGATTTGATATGGAACTACTATTTGGAAGTAGGATTTGATATGGAACTACTATTTGGAAGTAGGATTTTATATGGAACTACTATTTGGAAGTAGGATTTGATATGGAACTACTATTTGGAAGTAGGATTTGATATGGAACTACTATTTGGAACTAGGAGTTGATATGGAACTACTATTTGGAACTAGGAGTTGATATGGAACTACTATTTGGAACTAGGATTTGATATGGAACTACTATTTGGAAGTAGGATTTGATATGGAACTACTATTTGGAAGTAGGATTTGATATGGAACTACTATTTGGAAGTAGGATTTGATATGGAACTACTATTTGGAACTAGGATTTGATATGGAACTACTATTTGGAAGTAGGATTTGATATGGAACTACTATTTGGAACTAGGATTTGATATGGAACTACTATTTGGAACTAGGATTTGATATGGAACTACTATTTGGAACTAGGATTTGATATGGAACTACTATTTGGAACTAGGATTTGATATCTCTACATTCAGGGTCATATACAGGTAGATATCTCTACATCCAGGGTCATATACAGGTAGATATCTCTATCTACAGCTCTGGGTTATCCTAGATAAAAGTCTAGACTATTGATCTGGTTACATTTGACTGTAATTACCAGTGTACACATACATATTCTGACAGCATACTGTGTTGTGCACAGTAATCGATGACTACACCACAGTCGTCCACAGACTACTTTATCTGTGAATCCCTCATAAATACTTTATGTTGCCAGCGCTGTGTCGACACTACTTTTTGGAACAACTATTTGGAAGTAGGATTTTGATATGGAACTACTATTTGGAACTAGGATTTGATATGGAACTACTATTTGGAAGTAGGATTTGATATGGAACAACTATTTGGAAGTAGGATTTGATATGGAACTACTATTTGGAAGTAGGATTTGATATGGAACTACTATTTGGAAGTAGGATTTGATATGGAACTACTATTTGGAAGTAGGATTTGATATGGAACTGCTATTTGGAAGTAGGATTTGATATGGAACTACTATTTGGAAGTAGGATTTGATATGGAACTACTATTTGGAAGTAGGATTTGATATGGAACTACTATTTGGAAGTAGGATTTGATATGGAACTACTATTTGGAACTAGGATTTGATATGGAACTACTATTTGGAAGTAGGATTTGATATGGAACTACTATTTGGAAGTAGGATTTGATATGGAACTACTATTTGGAAGTAGGATTTGATATGGAACTACTATTTGGAACTAGGATTTGATATGGAACTACTATTTGGAAGTAGGATTTGATATGGCACTACTATTTGGAAGTAGGATTTGATATGGAACTACTATTTGGAAGTAGGATTTGATATGGAACTACTATTTGGAAGTAGGATTTGATATGGAACTACTATTTGGGAGTAGGATTTGATATGGAACTACTATTTGGAACTAGGATTTTGATATGGAACTACTATTTGGAAGTAGGATTTGATATGGAACTACTATTTGGAAGTAGGATTTGATATGGAACTACTATTTGGAAGTAGGATTTGATATGGAACTACTATTTGGAACTAGGATTTGATATGGAACTACTATTTGGAACTAGGATTTGATATGGAACTACTATTTGGAAGTAGGATTTGATATGGAACTACTATTTGGAAGTAGGATTTGATATGGAACTACTATTTGGAACTAGGATTTGATATGGAACTACTATTTGGAAGTAGGATTTGATATGGAACTACTATTTGGAAGTAGGATTTGATATGGAACTACTATTTGGAAGTAGGATTTGATATGGAACTACTATTTGGAAGTAGGATTTGATATGGAACTACTATTTGGAAGTAGGATTTGATATGGAACTACTATTTGGAAGTAGGATTTGATATGGAACTACTATTTGGAAGTAGGATTTGATATGGAACTACTATTTGGAAGTAGGATTTGATATGGAACTACTATTTGGAAGTAGGATTTGATATGGAACTACTATTTGGAAGTAGGATTTGATATGGAACTACTATTTGGAAGTAGGATTTGATATGGAACTACTATTTGGAACTAGGATTTTGATATGGAACTACTATTTGGAACTAGGATTTGATATGGAACTACTATTTGGAAGTAGGATTTGATATGGAACAACTATTTGGAAGTAGGATTTGATATGGAACTACTATTTGGAAGTAGGATTTGATATGGAACTACTATTTGGAAGTAGGATTTGATATGGAACTACTATTTGGAAGTAGGATTTGATATGGAACTACTATTTGGAAGTAGGATTTGATATGGAACTACTATTTGGAACTAGGATTTTGATATGGAACTACTATTTGGAACTAGGATTTGATATGGAACTACTATTTGGAAGTAGGATTTGATATGGAACAACTATTTGGAAGTAGGATTTGATATGGAACTACTATTTGGAAGTATTATTTGATATGGAACTACTATTTGGAAGTAGGATTTGATATGGAACTACTATTTGGAACTAGGATTTGATATGGAACTACTATTTGGAACTAGGATTTGATATGGAACTACTATTTGGAACTAGGATTTGATATGGAACTACTATTTG
Organism: Thymallus thymallus; assembly: GCA_023634145.1. NCBI lineage: Eukaryota > Metazoa > Chordata > Actinopteri > Salmoniformes > Salmonidae > Thymallus > Thymallus thymallus. The sequence goes on from CM042423.1 coordinate 4,430,674, forward strand.
GAACTAAGATTTGATATGGAACTACTATTTGGAAGTAGGATTTGATATGGAACTACTATTTGGAAGTAGGATTTGATATGGAACTACTATTTGGAAGTAGGATTTGATATGGAACTACTATTTGGAAGTAGGATTTGATATGGGACTACTATTTGGAAGTAGGATTTGATATGGGACTACTATTTGGAACTAGGATTTGATATGGAACTACTATTTGGAAGTAGGATTTGATATGGGACTACTATTTGGAAGTAGGATTTGATATGGAACTACTATTTGGAAGTAGGATTTGATATGGAACTACTATTTGGAACTAAGATTTGATATGGAACTACTATTTGGAAGTAGGATTTGATATGGAACTACTATTTGGAAGTAGGATTTGATATGGAACTACTATTTGGAAGTAGGATTTGATATGGAACTACTATTTGGAAGTAGGATTTGATATGGAACTACTATTTGGAAGTAGGATTTGATATGGGACTACTATTTGGAAGTAGGATTTGATATGGGACTACTATTTGGAACTAGGATTTGATATGGAACTACTATTTGGAAGTAGGATTTGATATGGGACTACTATTTGGAAGTAGGATTTGATATGGAACTACTATTTGGAAGTAGGATTTGATATGGAACTGGTTCGCTCTGGACAAGTTGTTTCCTCTCTTTGCACCCTTTTTGCTTCTCTGATGGTGTAACATTACAGGACAGACTGCATAGTTTACATGTCAACAATCTAAGCCAACAACGTCTGTTTTGCCACATACTGTAGTTGCTGAACAACCAACCCGTCTATGTGGGCAATGTATGGATAGAGTTACCTTCAAATAATGTAACGTGCTTTGAGAGCTTGTACAGTAAATCCAATTAATGGGTAGGGATGGTCATTTTATCCCTCAACATTGTGCATTTTGAGCCCTAAAGATTGGTTCTTATTGGATTCCCAATGAACTAACTACATTCTGACAGGAAGTCTGTGTTTAGCTAAAAGGAAGTGATGTTAACCTGTGATAGACACCTATTACACTGAAATCACTTCTGAAATCCTAACCCTAGCCTTAATAAGCTTTTATTGCAGAGGGATAAATCAGGGTCACAAAGAGTGTTTCATGGTAACAAAAGTATACGCGTACACTTCACACACATGGTTTTGGGCTTTAAAAAAAGAAGACACCTGTACCATGTCAGATATAGAGTTGAAATGTATTACATTTTGCATTCCAATATTACACTTTATATTCATCACAGAAGACTGAAATATAACTCAACCGTTTGACATAGAAACACCGGATAATCCGCATGTTTTTAAAATAATGTTTATTAATTATTAAATTATTAAAAATAATGGTAAACATTCCACCCATGAGGCCACTAGGGGGCGATTTGGTCATTTGACTGGAGGAAAGGGCTCCAACCCTATCTTTAGGCTAGTTTGCTTTGGTAGTGCCTGAACCTTAATTAAATGGACTTCTGTGAAACTACTGCTGTGCTGCTTGCCTTTTTCTGTGTTGTTGCCTCCTCATACATGGTGTTGGTATGTTTTGGCACCTTATTAGGGGATTTCTTATTTGTTATCTTTATGCTGACACAACCATAGAATTAGGAATTAGAATACTAGAATGGACATGAACCTTCTTATGATAGGAAAACGATCCATAGAAATCACAGGAGGTTGGTGGCACCTTAATTGGGGAGAACGGGCTCTATATAATGGCTTGAGCGGAATTGGTGGAATGGTATCAAATACACCAAACACATGGTTTCCATGTGTTTGATGCCATTCCGTTTACAGCTGTCCTCCACTCAGCAGCGACAACTGATGTAAATAGAATGAATAGAACTGGCATCCCCATTCAAGTCAATGATGGCATAAAGGGTAGACTGGTGGCCATTGTTGATTCAACTCAACTGACATTTCAAAAAATACATTCCATTGCATGGACCACATCACTTAACATAATTTGAATGAACGTTCTACATTTCCATGTAAATTATTTCATCACAATACCAGGCAGCCGTTGCGAGCGTACCCATGAGTTTACCAGACAAATTGCCAGGGTGAGAGGTTCCAAACCTGTTCTTTTCATTCTATTTCTATGTAAGACTACATTCTATTTCAGGGAGTTGGTCAACCATGGTTTGCCAGTGCTGTGATAAGATATTGTGTAAAATAATGAATTGTAAGAATTTATCTCTGCTGTATGTTTGTTAGCTAGAGAGTTTAGGACTACAGTGTTATTTTGTGTTAAGTTCAATGTTGCTTACTTATATAGTACTCTAAATACCCCAACTTATGTTGTTAAGTTCATAAGAATACAAGATAAACATAGCTGACACCATTCAAACCAATGAAGGTTCAAAATTTCAAAGCCAATTATCTCAGAATCAGATATTTATACAGAAAATGTGTATAAAACCTGTATAAACTGTATTTATAATGATAGGATAATTTTGGAACCTTGAGGGATTTACTAGAATATCTATGGACACAACATTGTCTTGAACAGTCCTTCAGTCACGTAGGTGTGAGGAAGAAGGCCAACACACTGGGTACCTGTGGTAACTTAATACCAAAACACAGTACATTACCTCTACCACTGTGACTTTAAAGTGTGTGTGTGTGTGTAGGTCTTTCTGTGCGTGTGTGTGTGTGTGTGTGTGTAGGTCTTTCTGTGCGTGTGTGTGTTTACACTGTGACGTACTGTGTGTGTTAACTCACCTGGGTTGTTCCCATAGCCATTAGGGTGTGTGGAGGACAGGTTGAGTAATGTGTTGTTATTTATGACAACTCAGACAGGGCAAGCAACGTTCATGCTTTCAACCATCAACTCAGACAGGGAAAGCAATGTTCATGCTTTCAACCATCAACTCAGACAGGGCAAGCAACGTTCATGCTTTCAACCATCAACTCAGACAGGGAAAGCAACGTTCATGCTTTCAACCATCAACTCAGACAGGGCAAGCAATGTTCATGCTTTCAACCATCAACTCAGACAGGGCAAGCAACGTTCATGCTTTCAACCATCAACTCAGACAGGGAAAGCAATGTTCATGCTTTCAACCATCAACTCAGACAGGGAAAGCAACGTTCATGCTTTCAACCATCAACTCAGACAGGGCAAGCAACGTTCAGGCTTTCAACCATCAACTCAACCATCAACCTACTTTTCAAAGACGGGACATGAGGACTATAGCAGTCCGCTCAGGGCAGCTTCAACAGCAAGCCTTGACCTTACTGCAGCATAGGTGACTTCTGTGTTTGATGCTGGTTGGCTTTTCTCTCTGGTTCATACTGCTACAGCGACCAGTGGATGTAGTGATATGTAGTTGCACACGTCAAACTGAAGGGGGCAGTAGAGTCAATGGCTGTCCATGGTTTGAGGTTAGTTGTAAGGGTCTGTATGTTTTGTGTGTGTGTGTGTGCGTACGTACGTGCGTGCGTGCGTGCGTGAAATCCAACTCAAAAACCCCATGTTTTCTCATCTAATTTCCTTCTCTCCCAATATTATAGTCTATTATTATACTAGTATTATAGTCTATTATTATACCAGTATTATAATCTATTATTAAACCAGTATTATAGTATATTATTAAACCAGTATTATAGTCTATTATTATACCAGTATTATAATCTATTATTAAACCAGTATTATAGTCTATTGTTATACCAATATTATAGTATATTATTATACCAGTATTATAATCTATTATTAAACCAGTATTATAGTCTATTGTTATACCAATATTATAGTATATTATTAAACCAGTATTATAGTCTATTGGTATACCAATATTATAGTCTATTATTATACCAGTATTATAATCTATTATTAAACCAGTATTATAGTCTATTGTTATACCAATATTATAGTATATTATTAAACCAGTATTATAGTCTATTGTTATACCAATATTATAGTATATTATTATACCAGTATTATAATCTATTATTAAACCAGTATTATAGTCTATTATTATACCAGTATTATAGTCTATTATTAAACCAGTATTATAGTCTATTGTTATACCAATATTATAGTATATTATTATACCAGTATTATAATCTATTATTAAACCAGTATTATAGTCTATTGTTATACCAATATTATAGTATATTATTAAACCAGTATTATAGTCTATTGGTATACCAATATTATAGTCTATTGTTATACCAGTATTGTAGTCTATTGTTATACCAGTATTGTAGTCTATTCTTATACCAATATTATAATCTATTATTATACTAGTATTATTATACTAGTATTATAGTCTATTATTATACCAGTATTATAATCTATTATTATACTAGTATTATAATCTATTATTATACTAGTATTATAGTCTATTATTATACCAGTATTATAATCTATTATTATACAAGTATTATAGTCTATTATTATACCAGTATTATAGTCTATTATTATACCAGTATTCTAGTCTATTATTATACCAGTATTATAGTATATTAATTTACCAGTATTATAGTCTATTATTGTACCAGTATTATAATCTATTATTATACCAGTATTATAATCTATTATTATATCAGTATTCTAGTCAACAAGGGGGCCCCATAATGTCAGATATGGAGAGGATTTACACTGTCAGATATGGAGAGGATTTATACTGTCTGATATGGAGAGGATTTATACTGTCAGATATGGAGAAGATTTATACTGTCAGATATGGAGAAGATTTATACTGTCAGATATGGAGAGGATTTATACTGTCAGATATGGAGAGGATTTATACTGTCAGATATGGAGAGGATTTATACTGTCAGATATGGAGAGGATTTATACTGTCAGATATGGAGAGGATTTATACTGTCAGATATGGAGAGGATTTATACTGTCAGATATGGAGAGGATTTATACTGTCAGATATGGAGAAGATTTATACTGTCAGATATGGAGAAGATTTATACTGTCAGATATGGAGAGGATTTATACTGTCAGATATGGAGAGGATTTATACTGTCAGATATGGAGAAGATTTATACTGTCAGATATGGAGAGGATTTATACTGTCAGATATGGAGAGGATTTATACTGTCAGATATGGAGAGGATTTATACTGTCAGATATGGAGAGGATTTATACTGTCAGATATGGAGAGGATTTATACTGTCAGATATGGAGAGGATTTATACTGTCAGATATGGAGAAGATTTATACTGTCAGATATGGAGAGGATTTATACTGTCAGATATGGAGTTCAGGCTTGAACACACACACACACATGCCTGCGCAGGCACACACTTATGCACTGTTTTACGTGTTGTTCTGTTTAATCAGCTGGTCATTCAGTCCAGTTGCAGTGCTGACACACAAACACACAAACACACACACACTGCTGATGGAGACTTTCCAACCTCCACTCCGGCATTCCGGTCACTCCGACCCAAAGCATCTGGACATGGGAATAGGAAGTTAAGGGCAGGAGTTTTCCAGAAAGGAGTTTTTAGTTTGTCAGAGAAATGTATATTAATAACCAGTGTTTCGTCCCCATACGGCAGCGGTTCAGAAATGACGATAGGAGTCACATTGGTTTTGTTTGCTGGGAGGGTCACAAGACAAAACAATCCCAGGAGATGTATGGACCAATGCTGCTACCGCTCTCTCTGACTGCTGCAATAATCAGCACATTTCTTGTTGTTTTTTGGTCAAACATTTTAAGTTCAGTCAGGAAATCTCATGTATTAGGGTAAACCATTTATGAAATAATACATTACAGGTTATCTTGGTCTTGTCAGAGGAATGCGTTAATTAGTAACGTTATCAATAAAGGCAGGAAAGAAGCGGGATATATGCCAATCACTCATAACACCTTCCAGCCTGAGTAGACTGGTTTCACTTCATTTGCTGGTTTTATTTAATTTAATGTATTACATTTATTTGACAGGGATAACTCACATCAATCAGCATTTCTGTAAATGTGCCAGAAACAGGTCATTATTATAAAAGAGAATGTTCTCAAGGATTTACCTGGTTAAATAAAAACCAAATAGTACCAGTATAGCTGCAGTTATAATGAGTGATTTAATAATAATAATAATAATAATCCAAAGATAACTTAGCCAAGAAAGGAATAAAATTACTCCTCCCCCCTCCTCCTCCTCCCCTCCCCCCTCCTCCTCCTCCCCTCCCCCCTCCTCCTCCTCCCCTGTTCTGTCACACTGTTTACGTGAAGTGATTCCTTGGCAGCGAGACTCAGCTCACTGATTAACTCCAGCAGATGGAGGGAGCAGATCTCTCTCTTCCTCCTTCTCTCGCTCCATTTCTCTCTCACCGTCTGTCTTTCGCTCTGTCTCTCTCTCTTTCCACCCTGTGTGTTCCCTCATGCCCCGTTTGGACTGGACACACACACCTGCTTTGCGTTTCTGCTGCGTGAGTTTGACTGAGTGCGAGCGGTTGGCTTCTCTACTGAGTGTGAGGCTTCGGACGGTAGCTGAGCAGACTGCTATCAACTCATCTCTTATTGGGCTCACTGACTGGATCATCCCACTGATTCCCCACCGACAGGTATGGTGTCAGTTTGCGATACTATTGTTGAGACTAATTTACTTAAGTTAAAGTGTGTGTGTCGTGTTGCTAGGTTCTCTCAAGTAAGTTATGCATGTGTTAAATATGTCTGTGTGTTCAATAGATGTGTGTTCAATAGGTGTGTGTGTTCAATATGTCTGTGTGTTCAGTAAGTCTGTGTGTTCAATATGTATGTGTGTTCAATAGGTCTGTGTGTTCAATAGGTGTGTGTGTTCAATATGTCTGTGTGTTCAATAGGTGCGTGTGTTCAATATGTCTGTGTGTTCAATAGGTGCGTGTGTGTTCAATATGTAAATGAGAGTGTATTTGTTGTGTCGCTAAGTTCTATAAGGTATGGAGTGAGTGTGTGTGTGTGTGTGTGTGTGTGTGTGTGTGTGTGTGTGTGTGTGTGTGTGTGTGTGTGTGTGTGTGTGTGTGTGTGAGTGTGTGTGTGTGTGTGTGTGTGTCCATATCCTGGAGTCTCACAGAAAGTGTGTGCTGTATTAAACAGAAAGTGTGTGCTGTATTAAACAGAAAGTGTGTGCTGTATTAAACAGAAAGTGTGTGCTGTATTAAACAGAAAGTGTGTGCTGTATTAAACAGAAAGTGTGTGCTGTATTAAACAGAAAGTGTGTGCTGTATTAAACAGAAAGTGTGTGCTGTATTAAAGCTGCGATCCTTCATAGTGAAACAGCCACGTCCGTTTGTGCAATAACAACAACATTTACATTTTGGTCATTTAGCTGACGCTCTCATCCACAGCGACTTAAAGTAGTGAGTGCGTATGCTTTCATACTGACATACAGTTTCAAAATACAACCAACAGTCTGCCCTGGTTGTCAGACCTTAAGTATTCGATCAATATCAAAGATAGCAGTTATCTGTATCCAATCAATCACTTTGGAAAACCTGAGCGTGTGTCTATTGTCAGGTTGTATTGACCAAGCTTGATGGAAATAACTCGACAAGGGTTAATTTTAAATTCAATATGACTTCATCAACAGTAGATGGAACAAATAAAGTCAAATACACAGATGAAATTCAAATGGAAATCCTCTGGTATAGAGTGACTTGGACCGAGAAAGGCTTTGTGTAAATCAAATAATCTTGCATGTGACTGAAATACAAATAAAGTTAAACTCAAATAGAGATATTGTAAAGTTAGTAAACCTCCATTGATTTTAGAGATCAAATCAGATGATCAGACTAGTATGTTTGTTGGTTTGTTTGTCTTTCACCAAGCATTGTGAGTAAACCTTTAAAAACCTCTAAAAATGGATGCATTGTGTCTCCTCTCCTTCGATACCTTTGGAACTCCGGTTCACCTCTTTCGGAGTGTTAGTTTAGAACGCTGACCTTCTCATCCATGGAACACACTCACAAAGATGTTCTCTCATTCCACTATTGAGATTCTGTGTGGATTCTAAGTGAGTAGCCTGGTCCCAGATCTGTGTGATCTTTATTTAACTAATCTAATCTAAATCCTGAATGTTGTTGGCAGAGTATCCCAGATCTGTGTGATCTTTATTTAACTAATCTAATCTAAATCCTGACTGATGTTGTTAGAGTATCCCACATGTGCTCAGAGAGAAGTTGGCTGAAACACTAACAGACCTGGGACAATGCAGGTTAGATTGAAGGATTTTTATACTCTTAATCATAACATGACTGTTGTTTTCAAAGTAGGTGATAGTATAACAATTGTTATTCCGTACAACAATACCTACAGTGGGGAGAACAAGTATTTGATACACTGCAGATTTTGCAGGTTTTCCTACTTACAAAGCATGTAGAGGTCTGTAATTGTTATCATAGGTACACTTCAACTGCGAGAGACGGAATCTAAAACAAAAATCCAGAAAATCACATTGTATGAATTTTAAATAATTAATTTGCATTTTATTGCATGACATAAGTATTTGATCACCTACCAACCAGTAAGAATTCCGTCTCTCACAGACCTGTTAGTTTTTCTTTAAGAAGCCCTCCTGTTCTCCACTCATTACCTGTATTAACTGCACCTGTTTGAACTTGTTACCTGTATATTAGACACCTGTCCACACACTCAATCAAACAGACTCCAACCTCTCCACAATGGCCAAGACCAGAGAGCTGTGTAAGGACATCAGGGATAAAATTGTAGACCTGCACAAGGCTGGGATGGGCTACAGGACAATAGGCAAGCAGCATGGTGAGAAGGCAACAACTGTTGGCGAAATTATTAGAAAATGGAAGAAGTTCAAGATGTCGGTCAATCTCCCTCGGTCTGGGGCACCATGCAAGATCTCACCTCGTGGGGCATCAATGATCATGAGGAAGGTGAAGGATCAGCCCAGAACTACATGGCAGGACCTGGTCAATGACCTGAAGAGAGCAGGGACCACAGTCTCAAAGAAAACCATTAGTAACACACTACGCCGTCATGGATTAAAATCCTGCAGCGCACGCAAGGTCCCCCTGCTCAAGCCAGCGCATGTCCAGGCCCGTCTGAAGTTTGCCAATGACCATCTGGATGATCCAGAGGAGGAATGGGAGAAGGTCATGTGGTCTGATGAGACAAAAATAGAGCTTTTTGGTCTAAACTCCACTCGCCGTGTTTGGAGGAAGAAGAAGGATGAGTACAACGCCAAGAACACCATCCCAACCATGAGGCATGGAGGTGGAAACATCATTCTTTGGGGATGCTTTTCTGCAAAGGGGACAGGACGACTGCACCGTATTGAGGGGAGGATGGATGGGGCCATGTATCGCGAGATCTTGGCCAACAACCTCCTTCCCTCAGTAAGAGCATTGAAGATGGGTCGTGGCTGGGTCTTCCAGCATGACAACGACCCGAAACACACAGCCAGGGCAACTAAGGAGTGGCTCCGTAAGAAGCATCTCAAGGTCCTGGAGTGGCCTAGCCAGTCTCCAGACCTGAACCCAATAGAAAATCTTTGGAGGGAGCTGAAAGTCCGTATTGCCCAGCGACAGCCCCGAAACCTGAAGGATCTGGAGAAGGTCTGTATGGAGGAGTGGGCTAAAATCCCTGCTGCAGTGTGTGCAGACCTGGTCAAGAACTACAGGAAACGTATGATCTCTGTAATTGCAAACAAAGGTTTCTGTACCAAATATTAAGTTCTGCTTTTCTGATGTATCAAATACTTATGTCATGCAATAAAATGCAAATTAATTACTTAAAAATCATACAATGTGATTTTCTGGATTTTTGATTTTAGATTCTGTCACTCACAGTTGAAGAGTACATATGATAAAAATTACAGACTTCTACATGCTTTGTAAGTGGGAAAACCTGCAAAATCGGCAGTGTATCAAATACTTGTTCTCCCCACTGTATGTAAGAATGCTGTTCATTGACTATAGCTCAGCCTTCAACACCATCATATCCTCCTTGCTCATCATTAAGCTTGAGGCCCTGGGTCTGAACCCCGCCCTGTGTAACTGGGTCCAGGACTTCCTGGCGGGCTGCCCCCAGGTGGTGAAGGTAGGAAACAACACCTCCACTTCGCTGATCCTCAACACTGGGGCCCCACAAGGGTGCATACCCTGTTCACCCATGACTGCGTGGCCAAGCACGCCTCCAACTCAATCATCAAGTTTGCAGACGACACAACAGTAGTAGGCTTGATTACCAACAATGACGAGACAGCCTACAGTGAGGAGGTGAGGTCTCTGGGAGTGTGGTGCCAGGAAAACAACCTCTCACTCAACGTAAAAAAAAAAACGAACAAACGAGATGATCGTGGACTTCAGGAAACAGCAGAAGGTGCACCCACCGATCCACATTGACGGGACCGCAGTGGAGAAGATGGAAAACGTCAAGTTCCTTGGCAAATATAAACTGATAAACTGAAGTGGTCCAACCACACATACAGTGTGGTGAGGAAGGCGCAACAGAGCCTCTTCAACTTCAGGAGGCTAAAGAAATTTGGCTTGTCACCTAAAACCCTCACAAACTTTTACAGATGCACAACTGAAAGCATCCTGTCGGGCTGTATCACCACCTGGTACAGCAACTGCACCGCCCACAACTACAAGGCTCTCCAGAGGGTCTGCCCAACGCATTACCGGGGGCAAACTACCTGCCCTCCAGGACACCTACAGCACCCGATGCCACAGGAAGGGCAAAAATATCATCAAGGACATCAACCACCGAAGCCACTGCCTGTTCACCCCGCTGTCATCCAGAAGGTGAGGTCAGTACAGGTGCATCAAAGCTGGGACTGAGAGACTGAAAAACAGCTTCTACTTCAAGGTCATCAGACAGCTAAACAGCCATCACTAGCACATTAGAGGCTGCTGCCTAAAGGCACAGACTAGAAATCACTGGCCACTTTAAGGTATGGAACACTAGTCACTTTAATCATGTTTATAATGTTTACATATCTTGCATAACTCATCTCATGTGTATATACTGTATTCTATACTATTCTAATGTATCTTAGTCCATGCCGCTCGTCCTTATGTACAGTTGAAGTCGGAAATTTACATACACCATAGCGAAATACAATTCCTGACATTTAATCATAGTAAAAATTCCCTGTCTTAGGTCAGTTAGGATCACCACTTTATTTTAAGAATGTGAAATGTCAGAATAATAGTAGAGAGAATTATTTATTTCACCTTTTATTTATTTCATCACATTCCCAGTGGGTCAGAAGTTTACATACGCTTAGTATTTGGTAGCATTGCCTTTAAATTGTTTAACTTGGGTCAAATGTTTCGGGTAGGCTTCCACAAGCTTCCCAAAATAAGTGAATTCTGGCCCATTCCTCCTGACAGAACTGGTGTAACTGAGTCAGGTTTGTGGGCCTCCTTGCTCGCACACGCTTTTACAGTTCTGCCAACATATTTTCTAAAGGATTCAAATACCTTGACTTTGTTGTCCTTAAGCCATTTTGCCACATCTTTGGAAGTATGCTTTGGGGTCATTGTCCAAGCTTTAACTTCCTGACTTATGTCTTGAGATGTTGCTTCAATATATACACATCATGTTCCTTCCTCATGATGCCATCTATTTTGTGAAGTGCACCAGTCCCTCCTGCTGCAAAGCACCCCCACAACATGATGCTGCCACCCCTGTGCTTCACAGTTGGTATGGTGTTCTTCGGCTTGCTAGGCTCCCCCTTTTTCCTCCAAACATAACGATGGTCATTATGGCCAAACAGTTCTATTTTTGTTTCATCAGACCAGAGGACATTTCTCCAAAAAGTATGAGCTTTATCCCCATGGGCAGTTGCAAACAGAGGTCTGGCTTTTTTATGGCGGTTTTGGAACAGTGGCTTCTTCCTTGCTGAGCAGCCTTTCAGCTTATGTCGATATAGGACTTGTTTTACTGTGGATATATATACTTTTGTACCTGTTTCCTCCAGCATCTTCACAAGGTCCTTTGCTGTTGTTCTGGGATTGATTTGCACTTTTCGCACCAAAGTACATTCATCTCTAGGAGACAGAGCGCGTCTCCTTCCTGAGCGGTATGATGGCTGCGTGGTCCCATGGTGTTTATACTTGCGTACTATTATTTGTACAGATGAACGTGGTACCTTCAGGCGTTTGGAAATTGCTCCCGATGATGAACCAGACTTGTGGAGGTCTACAATTTTTTGACTGATTTCTTTTGATTTCCCATGTTGTCGAGCAAAGAGGCACTGAGTTTGAAGGTAGGCCTTGAAATACATCCACAGGTACACCTCCAATTGACTCAAATTATGTCAATTAGCCTATCAGAAGCTTCTAAAGCCATGACATCATTTTCTGGTATTTTCCAAGCTGTTTAAAGGCACAGTCAACTTAGTGTATGTAAACTTCTGACCCACTGGAATTGTGATATAGTGAATTATAAGTGAAATAATCTGTCTGTAAACAATTGTTGGAAGAATAACTAAAGTAGATGTCCTAACCGACTTGCCAAAACTATAGTTTGTTAACATGAAATCTGTGGAGTGGTTGAAAAATGAGTTTTAATGACTTCAACCTAAGTGTATGTAAACTTCCGACTTCAACTGTATATAAGCCTAATTCGTTCCTTACTTAGATTTGTGTGTATTGAGTATATGTTGTGGAACTGTTAGATATTACTGTTAGATATGCTGCACTGTCAGAACTAGAAGCACCCGCATTAACATCTGCTAAACATGTGTATGTGGCATATAGAGTGATCAGGACAGCGTTTCCTCTGTCTGTGTTGGAATCTGGTGGGATATAGAGTGATCAGGACAGCGTTTCCTCTGTGATGGAATCTGCTGGCATTTAGAGTGATCAGGACAGCGTTTCCTCTGTGATGGAATCTGCTGGCATTTAGAGTGATCAGGACAGCGTTTCCTCTGTCTGTGATGGAATCTGCTGGCATATGTAGTGATCAGGACAGTGTTTCCTCTGTCTGTGATGTAATAATAATAGCAGGTAGAGCCTAGGGCTCAGGGATGACGTCAACCAGCTCACTATCACACTAAAGCTCAGCAGGGCTGTTCTGGTACTGTACTTCTGCTGGTTAGGCCTATATGGACACACACATAGACAGACACACAAACACACAGTCACACACATCGATAGGGACTGTTTATTTGATTTATTTAAGCTTTATTTTATATAATAATATATTTAATATACAATATGCCATTTAGCAGACACTTTAAATCAAAGTGACTTACATATGTACAGTGGGGAGAACAAGTATTTGATACACTGCCGATTTTGCAGGTTTTCCCACTTACAAAGCATGTAGAAGTCTGTAATTTTTATCATAGGTACACTTCAACTGTGAGAGACGGAATCTAAGACAAAAATCCAGAAAATCACATTGTATGATTTTTAAATAATTAATTTGCATTTTATTGCATGACATAAGTATTTGATCACCTACCAACCAGTAAGAATTTCGGCTCTCACAGACCTGTTAGTTTTTCTTTAAGAAGCCCTCCTGTTCTCCACTCATTACCTGTATTAACTGCACCTGTTTGAACTTGTTACCTGTATAAAAGACACCTGTCCACACACTCAATCAAACAGACTCCAACCTCTCCACAATGGCCAAGACCAGAGAGCTGTGTAAGGACATCAGGGATAAAGTTGTAGACTTGCACAAGGCTGGGATGGGCTACAGGACAATAGGCAAGCAGCTTGGTGAGAAGGCAACAACTGTTGGCGCAATTCTTAGAAAATGGAAGAAGTTCAAGATGACGGTCAATCTCCCTCGGTCTGGGGCACCATGCAAGATCTCACCTCATGGGGCATCAATGATCATGAGGAAGGTGAGGGATCAGCCCAGAACTACACGGCAGGACCTGGTCAATGACCTGAAGAGAGCTGGGACCACAGTCTCAAAGAAAACCATTAGTAACACACTACGCCGTCATGGATTAAAATCCTGCAGCGCACGCAAGGTCCCCCTGCTCAAGCCAGCGCATGTCCAGGCCCATCTGAAGTTTGCCAATGACCATCTGGATGATCCAGAGGAGGAATGGGAGAAGGTCATGTGGTCTGATGAGACAAAAATAGAGCTTTTTGGTCTAAACTCCACTCGCCGTGTTTGGAGGAAGAAGAAGGATGAGTACAACGCCAAGAACACCATCCCAACCGTGAAGCATGGAGGTGGAAAAATCATTCTTTGGGGATGCTTTTCTGCAAAGGGGACAGGACGACTGCACCGTATTGAGGGGAGGATGGATGGGGCCATGTATCGCGAGATACATGGCCAACAACCTCCTTCCCTCAGTAAGAGCATTGAAGATGGGTAGTGGCTGGGTCTTCCAGCATGACAACGACCCGAAACACACAGCCAGGGCAACTAAGGAGTGGCTCCGTAAGAAGCATCTCAAGGTCCTGGAGTGGCCTAGCCAGTCTCCAGACCTGAACCCAATAGAAAATCTTTGGAGGGAGCTGAAAGTCCGTATTGCCCAGCGACAGCCCCGAAACCTGAAGGATCTGTATGGAGGAGTGGGCCAAAATCCCTGCTGCAGTGTGTGAAAACCTGGTCAAGAACTACAGGAAATGTATGATCTCTGTAATTGCAAACAAAGGTTTCTGTACCAAATATTAAGTAATTTTTTTCTGTTATGACTGTGGTGCAGAAGGGGGGTGTTATGACTGGTGCAGAAGGGGGGTGTTATGACTGTGGTGCAGAAGGGGGGTGTTATGACTGTGGTGCAGAAGGGGGGTGTTATGACTGGTGCAGAATGGGGGTGTTATGACTGTGGTGCAGAAGGGGGGTGTTATAACTGGTGCAGAAGGGGGGTTATGACTGTGGTGCAGAAGGGGGGTGTTATGACTGGTGCAGAAGGGGGGTGTTATGACTGGTGCAGAAGGGGGGTGTTATGACTGGTGCAGAAGGGGGGTGTTATGACTGTGGTGCAGAAGGGGGGTGTTATGACTGGTGCAGAAGGGGGGTGTTATGACTGGTACAGAAGGGGGGTGTTATGACTGCGGTGCAGAAGGGGCGTGTTATGACTGTGGTGCAGAAGGGGGGTGTTATGACTGGTGCAGAAGGGGGGTGTTATGACTGTGGTGCAGAAGGGGGGTGTTATGACTGGTGCAGAAGGGGGGTGTTATGACTGGTGCAGAAGGGGGGTGTTATGACTGTGGTGCAGAAGGGGTTTGTTATGACTGGTACAGAAGGGGGGTGTTATGACTGCGGTGCAGAAGGGGCGTGTTATGACTGTGGTGCAGAAGGGGGGTGTTATGACTGTGGTGCAGAAGGGGGGTGTTATGACTGTGGTGCAGAAGGGGGGTGTTATGACTGTGGTGCAGAAGGGGGGTGTTATGACTGGTGCAGAAGGGGGGTGTTATGACTGTGGTGCAGAAGGGGTTTGTTATGACTGTGGTGCAGAAGGGGGTGTTATGGTCTATGAATGTGAAAGCAGCCGTTGCTGTTTCTAGTAAATGTTGTCTTCTAAGTGTTGCAACACAAACAACAGAATATTTTTAGAAAGAGGAAGTCGTCGGTGAGGTCTAATAGCACAGTCTAATATTACAGTCTAATAGCACAGTCTAATATTACAGTCTAATAGCACAGTCTTATATCACAGTCTATTAGCACAGACTAATATCACAGTCTATTAGCACAGACTAATATCACAGTCTAATATCACAGACTAATATCACAGTCTAATATCACAGTCTAATATCACAGACTAATATCACAGTCTCATAGCACGGTCCAATTGCCCAGTCTAATAGCCCAGTCTAATAGCCCAGTCTAATAGCCCAGTCTAACAGCCCAGTCTAATAGCCCAGTCTAACAGCCCAGTCTAATAGCCCAGTCTAATAGCCCAGTCTAATAGCCCAGTCTAATAGCCCAGTCTAATAGCCCAGTCTAACAGCCCAGTCTAATAGCCCAGTCTAATAAAACAGTCCATATGTGTTAGTTAGTTGGTCTACAGTTAGAGTTAGCCTATAAAGTTAGTTAGTCTACAGTTACATACATACAGCAGTTTGTTAGTCTACAGTTACAGGCAGAGTTTGTTAGTCTACAGTTACAGACAGAGTTTGTTAGTCTACAGTTACAGGCAGAGTTTGTTAGTCTACAGTTACAGGCAGAGTTTGTTAGTCTACAGTTACAGGCAGAGTTTGTTAGTCTACAGTTACATAGTTTGTTAGTCTACAGTTACAGACAGAGTTTGTTAGTCTACAGTTACAGATGGAGTTTCTTAGTCTACAGTTACAGAGTTTGTTAGTCTACAGTTACAGACAGAGTTTGTTAGTCTGAAGTTACAGTTAGTCTACAGTTAGTTGGTATACAGTTATAGTTAGTCTACAGTTATTCTACAGTTACAGACAGAGTTTGTTAGTCTACAGTTACAGGCAGAGTTTGTTAGTCTACAGTTACAGGCAGAGTTTGTTAGTCTACAGTTACAGGCAGAGTTTGTTAGTCTACAGTTACATAGTTTGTTAGTCTACAGTTACAGACAGAGTTTGTTAGTCTACAGTTACAGATGGAGTTTCTTAGTCTACAGTTACAGAGTTTGTTAGTCTACAGTTACAGACAGAGTTTGTTAGTCTGAAGTTACAGTTAGTCTACAGTTAGTTGGTATACAGTTATAGTTAGTCTACAGTTATTCTACAGTTACAGACAGAGTTTGTTAGTCTACAGTTACAGAGTTTGTGACTGAATGAGTTTCACACTGAGTTTCACAGGCGATTAGAGAACAGCCCCCACCTCCCCCACACACAGCTGGTGTGCATACACACACACACACACACATGCACACACACACAAAGACACACCTCACTGACGCTGAGACACAGAGGCTGCCACTGTCATTTTGGATAGTTGGATGGAGGAATCAGGCCGACTGATCACAGAACATGATCCCTAAAAGAATCACAGCTCTAATGTATCTCTCTTCTCTCTCTTTACCCCTGTCTCCTCTTCTCATACACATCCTCTGTTTGTCTGGGCAGGCAAACTATAGTAGTCAGGCTTTTTAAAATTGATTTCTAGAGCCATAAGCTCTCAGGTTGTCTTGACAGAGAGAAAAAAGGAATGAAAGAATGAGCTCACGTCTTTAGCTCACTGGCAGTTTTATTTGCTTGATTTGGCTCGGGTTGCAGAAAACATCAGACACTGTCAGGCTCTGGCCGTAGAGAAGCTTTGCTTCTCTATATTTCTATGGTCAGAGTCTGGCAGATCTAGGATTTCTACGTCTGTGTGGTGTTGTGTGTGGGATCCCTAATTAGAGGCAGCTGCATTGCATTACCTCTAATTAGGGATCCTACTTATATGTGCATGTTCCATTCCTATGGCGTGGTTCATTGTCCTATGTCCCGTGTTGTGAGTACGTGTGTTTCAGTTTCATTATATATTGCATTTGTTATTTTGTATAGTTCCATCAGTATAGTTTATTCACTTTAATAAACAATGTCGAACTATCGCTACGCTGCGCCTTGGTCTCTCTACACACCCCAACGTGACAGACACAACCAAAGAGGATGACTTCTTTCTTTCTTTCTTTCTTTCTTTCTTTCTTTCTTTCTTTCTTTCTTTCTTTCTTTCTTTCTTTCTTTCTTTCTTTCTTTCTTTCTTTCTTTCTTTCTTTCTTTCTTTCTTTCTTTCTTTCTTTCTTTTGTTTGTTTCTTTCTTTCTTTCTTTCTTTCTTTCTTTCTTTCTTTCTTTCTTTCTTTCTTTCTTTCTTTCTTTCTTTCTTTCTTTCTTTCTTTCTTTCTTTCTTTCTTTCTTTCTTTCTTTCTTTCTTTCTTTCTTTCTTTCTTTCTTTCTTTCTTTCTTTCTTTTGTTTGTTTGTTTGTTTGTTTGTTTGTTTGTTTGTTTGTTTGTTTGTTTGTTTGTTTCTTTCTTTCTTTCTTTCTTTCTTTTGTTTCTTTCTTTTGTGTTTATTTCATGTAAGCAGGACTGGATTGGTTGTATTGAAGTAGAGAAAGAGGGGAAGTATGACATTTCATACCTGTTGGTGCACGTTGAGTATGTTTCTAGAAGGTCACAGTACTCGCCTGAGGCATGATGAGTCTGTTCTGGGTGTTTCATTTTTGTGGAGATGATGAAGCTTTAGTACATTTTCCTCACAGATGTACACATTTGCACTCATACAAGTATACTAATAGCCGTGTGTGTGCGTGTGTGTGTGTGTGTGTGTGTGTGTGTGTGTGTGTGTATTTGTGTGTGTGTGTGTGTGTGTGTGTGTGTGTGTGTGTGTGCATGTGCGTTCATGCCTGCATGTTTGTGTGTGTATGTTTTGGTTTCTCTACCATTCATTGCCTCTGTCTTCCTGTGTGTGCAGTTAAGGGTGCGACCCTCATGTGTTTTGTATTGTGTTGCTTCCTGCCATGGACTGGAACCCCTTAGGGAGAGAGGGAGAGGGGGAGAGAGTGGGGGAGAGTAAACGAGAAGACCGCTCATAAACTTCACCAGACAACAGAGAGACAGCAACACAATTAGACCCAACCAAATCATGAGAAAACAAAAAGATAATTACTTGACACATTGGAAAGAATTAACAAAAAACAGAGCAAACTAGAATGCTATTTGTCCCTAAACAGAGAGTACACAGTGGCAGAATACCTGACCACTGTTACTGACCCAAAATCAAGGAAAGCTTTGACTATGTACAGACTCTAGACGCTATACTATTCTTTGGTATCTTAGTCATTTCATCGTGTTTACATACTGCATCACCAATCTCTTATGTGTATACTGTATACTATAAAGTCCAATGCCGCCCTGACATATATGTATATATTCTCAATCCATTCCTTACTTAGATGTATGTGTATTTGGGTATATATTGTGTAACTGTTAGATATTACTTGTTATATATTACTGCACTGTCAGAGCTAGAAGCACAAGCATTTCGCTACACCCGCAATAACATCTGCTAACCACGTGTATGTGACCAAGCAAGATTTGTGACCTGTTGCCACAAGAAAAGGGCAACCAGTGAAGAACAAACACCATTGTAAATACAACCCATATTTATGTTTATTTATTTTCCCTTTTGTACTTTAACTATTTGCACATCATTACAACACTGTATATATACACTGGGGGCCAAAAGTTTGGAATATTTCTCATTCAAGGGTTTTTCTTTATTTGCACTATTTTTTACAATGTAGAATAAAAATGAAGACATCAAAACTATGACATAACACATAATGTAACCAAAAAAGTGTAAAACAAATCAAAATATATTTTATATTTGACATTCTTGAAAGTAGCCACCCTTTGTCTTGATGACAGCTTTGCACACTCTTGGCATTCTCTCAACCAGCTTCATGAGGACCGCCACAGGAATGGAAGACCCAGAAATACCTCTGCTGCAGAGGATAAGTTCAATAGTGTTACCGGCCTCAAATTGCAGCCCAAATAAATGCTTCACAGAGTTCAAGTAACAGACACATCTCAACATCAACTGTTCAGAGGAGACTGAGTGAATCAGGCCTTCATGGTCGAATTGCTGCAAAGAAACCACTACTAAAGGACACCAATAAGAATAAGAGACTTTCTTGTGCCAAGAAACACGAGCAATGGACATTAGACCGGTGTAAATTTGTACTTTGGTCTGGAGTCCAAATTTGAGATTTTTGGTTCCAACTTCAACCAAATTTAGATGGTTTGGAATGAGTCGGACCGCAGTGAAGGAAAAGCAGCCAAAAAGTGCTCAGCATATGTGGGAACTCCTTCAAGAAAAGCATTCCAGGTGAAGCTGGTTGAGAGAATGCCAAGAGTTTGCAAAGCTGTCATCAAGGCAAAACGTGGCTATTTGAAGAATCTCAAATATAAAATATATTTTGATTTGTTTGACACTTTTTTGGTTACTACATGATTCCATATTTGTCATGTCATAGTTTTGATGTCTTCATCAAAAATTATACAATGTAAAACATTTAGCAAATAAAGAAAAACCCTTGAATGAGTAATATTCCAAACCTTTGGCCCCCAGTGTACATAATATGACATTTGAAATTTCTTTTGGAACTTTTGTGAGTGTAGTCTTGCTTTGGCAATGTTAACATATGTTTCCCATGCCAATAAAGTCCTTCAATGTAATAGAATTGAGGGAGAGAGGGGGAGAGAGAGAGAGAGGAGGGGGGGGAGAAATAGTGGGAGAGGGGGAGAGTAAATGAGAAGACATCTCATAAACTTCACCAGACAACAGAGCGAGAGGGAGTGGGAGAGTGGGGAGAGAGAGGGGGAGAGAAAGAGAGAGAGAGAGAGGGAGAGTGGGGAGAGTAAACGAGAAGACTTCACCAGACAACAGAGAGAGAGGGTGGGTCCCTCATGACAGAAATGGGGAGAGAGAAAAAGAGAGGAAGTGAGAAATAGAGAGGGAGAGAGAGAGAGTCCCCAGCTTTCAACCAAGACAACAATAGGAGAAAAATAGATATGACTACACTACTGTAGACTACGTTCATTGTTTGAAAGCCTGAATGTCTTTTCCTGAACGGATCAATGAAAGTATCTGTTGTTTTGCCCAACACACCGCTGTTTAGAAGGGAGAAAGGGATTAGGTGCCAAAGAGTTAGTTGAACCACCAGTTGTTTTTAGTAAATCACACACAAAATGTATCATTTGACCAAATATTTCATTTTATGGAGTCTGAAGGAAGAAATCACATGGAAAAAGTAGTGAGCACGTTAGGTCCAACCAACTGATTTTCACCAAGTCAAATGAATGTGGGTTTTATGATGCTTGTATGTTAAGCAAAGTAGATACTTTTAAGATTGTTTTATACATCAGTTGGGGTCTCTATAAGGTACAATAAGGTCCTAAACCTAGCATGAAACTGCATACTTGTAGCTGTGTGGGCTAATATAGTCAAAATGTTTACATTGATGTAGTTTAGCAAATGGCCATACAAATTATTACTACATTGGTCAGTTATATGCATAATATGCACTGCTTTTTTGCAATGTGTCACGTATATAAACTCAAGATGCATTTATATTGTTACAGAGCAGACATCAGAGGGGTTGGGTTAAATGCGGAGGACTTATTTCGGTTGAATGCATTCATTTGTACAAGTGACTAAGTATCCTTCCTCTTTCACCATGCCCCAATGTATACACACCGTAAAACAAGCAGGAGTCTAGCCCTCCTTGAGGTTCTTGAGAGAGCAGCCATGTCAAATTGAATCAAACCAAATGTTATTTGTCACATGCTTCGTAAACAACAAACTAACAGTGAAATGTTTACTTGCAGGCCCTTCCCAACAATGCAGGGAAAGAAAACAGAAATAATCTAAATGTAAATAATAAAAGGAATAATAAATACACAATGAGTAATGATAACTTAGACACAGGGTACCAGTACTGAGTCGATGTGCAGGGGTACAAGATAATTGAGGGAGATACTGTATGTACATATAATTAGGAAGAAAGTGACAATATTAAGCAGTAGCAGTATCGTATGTGATGAGTCAAACAAGTTAGTGCTAAAAGGGTTAATGCAGATAGTCTGGGTAGCTATTTGGTAAAATAACTATTTAGCAATCTTATGGCTTGGGGGTAGAAGCTCTTCAGGGTTTTGTTGGTAAGGAAATGACTGTTGCTGTTGTTCCTGTTGTCAAGGAAGTGAGGGAGGGGAAGAAATCCATTTGAGCAGCAGAATGGGATGAAAAAATATACTGAATGACACTAAAGAGGTTCAGTGAAAAAATATACTGAATGACACTGAAGAAGTACAGTGAAAAAATATACTGAATGACACTGAAGAGGTTCAGTGAAAAAATATACTGAATGACACTGAAGAAGTACAGTGAAAAAATATACTGAATGACACTGAAGAGGTACAGTGAAAAAATATACTGAATGACACTGAAGAAGTACAGTGAAAAAATATACTGAATGACACTGAAGAGGTTCAGTGAAAAATAGACTGAATGACACTAAAGACGTACAGTGAAAAAATATACTGAATGACACTGAAGAGGTACAGTGAACAAATAGACTGAATGCTATTTTCAGGTCTCTCCAGAGATGTTCTATCAGGTTCAAGTCCGGTCTCTGGCTGGGCCACTCAAGGACATTCAGAAACTTGTCCCAAAGCCACTCCTGAATGGTCTTGGCTGTGTGCTTAGGGTCGTTGTCCTGTTGGAAGGTCAACCTTCACCCCAGTCTGAGGTCCTGAGCGGTCTGGAGCAGGTTTTCATCAAGGATCTCTCTGTACTTTGCTCTGTTCATCTTTGCCTCTATCCTGACTAGTCTCGCAGTCCCTGCCTCTGAAAAACATCCCCACAGCATGATGCTGCCACCACCATGCTTCACCATAGGGATGGTGCCAGGTTTCCTCCCGAAGTAACTCTAGGCATTCAAGCCAAAGAGTTCAATCTTGGTTTCATCAGACCAGAGAATCTTGTTTCTCATGGTCTGATAGTCTTTAGGTGCATTTTGGCAAACTCCAAGTGGGCTGTCATGTGCCTTTTACTGAGGAGTGGCTTCCGTCTGACCACTCTACCATAAAGGCCTGAATGGTGGAGTGCTGCAGAGATGGTTGTCCTTCTGAAAGGTTATCCCATCTCCACAGAGGAACTCTATAGCTCTGTCTTAGTGACCATTGGGTTCTTGGTCACCTCCCTGACCAAGGCCCTTCTCCTCCGATTGCTCAGTTTGGCCGGGGGGCCAGCTCTAGGAAGAGTCTTGGTGGTTCCAAACTTCTTCCATTTAAGAATGATGGACGCCACTGTGTTCTTGGAGACCTTCAATGCTGCAGAAATGTTTTGGTACCCTTCCTCAGATCTGTGCCTCGACACAATCCTGTTTCGGAGCTCTACAAACAATTCCTTCGACCTCATGGCTTGGTTTTTGCTCTGACATGCACTGTCAACTGTGGGACCTTATATAGACAAGTGTGTGTCTTTCCAAATCATGTCCAATCAATTGAATGTACCACAAGTGGACTTCAATCAAGTTGTAGAAACATCTCAAGGATGTCTCATAGCAAAGGGTCTGAATACTTATGTAAATAATAATATTTCTGTTTGTTTTGTTTTTTTTACATTTTTTTACATTTCTATAAACCTAGTTTCACTTTGTCATTATGGGGTATTGTATGTAGATTGCTGAGGATTTTTTTATTTTTTTATCCATTTTAGAATGAGGTTGGAACGTAACAAAATGTGGAAAAAGTCAAGGGATCTGAATACTTTTCCCTTGACGGAGTGATGCTGAATGCAATAAATGGCTCAATTTACCCCACTGCCATCACATGACATGCGTGACGACCTCTGACGACCTTTGACTCCCAGCCCGGTCAAGCAGGTAGAGTGGTGATGACTCCAGTGGAAAGCAGTCCCGGTGCGGACATGACAAACAAGGAAAATAAATGAAATGGGGAAAAATAAACGGAACAGGCCTGGTAGTGATGGAGATGAAATGATTCATATCCAGTCAGTCAAGTGTAGGAGGATTCATCGGGTCACCTGACACTAATCACGGTGTACTCTTGCAACAGAACAGAACAATATAATCATGAGAATGTAGACAACAACCTTCTTAGAATCATAACAATGGTTCCAGAACCCCCCCAAACCACACATACACAGTCCATATAACCACTCAACATAAACAGCCCACTGTAAAGCCAGTGAAAAGGCCAGGTTCTTGGAGCAGAGGTACCTTAGCTATAGTAATAGACCAGGGGGTTGTGGGTTCAGTATTAGCTGTAGTAATAGACCAGGGGGTTGTGGGTTCAGTATTAGCTGTAGTAATAGACCAGGGGGTTGTTGGTTCAGTATTAGCTGTAGTAATAGACCAGGGGGTTGTTGGTTCAGTATTAGCTATAGTAATAGACCAGGGGGTTGTTGGTTCAGTATTAGCTGTAGTAATAGACCAGGGGGTTGTTGGTTCAGTATTAGCTGTAGTAATAGACCAGGGGGTTGTTGGTTCAGTATTAGCTGTAGGTATAGACCAGGGGGTTGTTGGTTCAGTATTAGCTGTAGTAATAGACCAGGGGGTTCTTGGTTCAGTGTTTGGTCTGTCACTACTGCTGTAAAATGAATGTTATGGTGGAGGCTCAGACTATACTGGGAAAAGGGGCTTAGTTTACTGAAATGCCACTAGAGAAAACTGTGTGTGAAACACACACACACACACACACACACACACACACACACACACTCATGAAAGCACGCACACACATACCTATATATACTGTACACACACACACGTCTGTTTTTACTTACCATGTTGTCACCGTAATCCACCATAAAAAAAACACCTCTCACTCCCTCTTTTTTCTTTCTTTCTTTCTCTCTCTTTATTCTTTCTTACTCCCTTTCTATTATTTCCTCTCTCTGTTTTTTTATTTGTCATTCAAAACGTCCCTAACTCCTTCCATCCTGTGCCCATTCCATTAATATTGCCTGGCAATCACCCAGGAATGTACTATAGAGAAAGAATCCATCTGAACACTCTCTACCCCCTTACCATGTTAATACCAATCCTACTTGTCACGAAGCCACTCCTGCGTTGTCCTGTTGGAAGGTGAACCTTCATCCCAGTCTAAGGTCGTGAGTGGTCTGGAGCAGGTTTTCATCAAAGGATCTCTCTGTACTTTGCTCCGTTCATCATTGCCTCGATCCTGACTAGTCTCGCAGTCCCTGCCTCTGAAAAACATCCCCACAACATGATGCTGCCACCACCATGCTTCACTGTAGGAATGGTGCCAGGTTTCCTCCAGAAGTGACGCTTGGCATTTAGGCCATTAAGTAAAATCTTGGTTTCATCCGACCAAAAAATGTTGTTTCTCATGGTCTGAGAGTCTTTAGCAAACTCCAAGCAGCCTGTCATGTGCCTTTTACTGAGGAGTGGCTTCAGTCTGGCCACCCTTCCATAAAGGTCTGATTGGTGAAGTGCTGCAGAGATGGTTGTCCTTCTGAAAGGAACCCATCAGGTTCTTTGTCACCTCCATGACCAAGGCCCTTCTTCCCAGATTTCTCAGTTTGGCCGGTCTGCCAGCTCTAGGAAGAGTCTTGGCGCTTCCAAGCTTCTTCCATTTAAGAATTCAATTGAATTTACCACAGGTGGACTCCAATCAAGTTGTAGAAACATCTCAAGGATGATCAATGGAAACAGGATGCACCTGAGCTCAATTTCGAGTCTCAAAGCAAAAGGTCTGAATACTTAAATAAGGTATTTCAGTTTTACAGTAAAGATATTGTTAAGCTCTCAGTAGGAGATACAGTGAAGATGTTGTTAAGCTCTCAGTAGGAGATACAGTAAAGATGTTGTTAAGCTCTCAGTAGGAGATACAGTAAACATGTTGTTAAGCTCTCAGTAGGAGATACAGTAAAGATGTTGTTAAGCTCCCAGTAGGATATACAGTGAAGATGTAGTTAAGCTCCCAGTAGGAGATACAGTAAAGATGTTGTTAAGCTCTCAGTGGGAGACACAGTAAAGATGTTATTAAGCTCTCAGTAGGAGATACAGTGAAGATGTTGTTAAGCACTCAGTAGGAGATACAGTGAAGATGTTGTTAAGCACTCAGTAGGAGATACAGTGATGGTCCATTGTCGTGAATGTCATCGAATAAGTAAGTGTGTTCTCATTTGTAGTTGTAGTCAATTTTTGTTTTGTATAGTTCTGACAAGTAAAGTTTATGTTAATAAATAGTGATGTCAAACTATTATGGCTCTCCCCTTCCATCTCCCTCTACCCCTTCCATCTCCCTCTCCCCTTCCATCTCCCTCTCCCCTTCCATCTCCCTCTCCCCTTCCATCTCCCTCTCCCCTTCCATCTCCCTCTCCCCTTCCATCTCCCTCTCCCCTTCCATCTCCCTCTCCCCTTCCATCTCCCTCTCCCCTTCCATCTCCCTCTCCCCTTCCATCTCCCTCTACCCCTTCCATCTCCCTCTCCCCTTCCATCTCCCTCTACCCCTTCCATCTCCCTCTACCCCTTCCATCTCCCTCTCCCCTTCCATCTCCCTCTACCCCTTCCATCTCCCTCTACCCTTCCATCTCCCTCTACCCCTTCCATCTCCCTCTACCCCTTCCATCTCCCTCTCCCCTTCCATCTCCCTCTCCCCTTCCATCTCCCTCTACCCCTTCCATCTCCCTCTCCCCTTCCATCTCCCTCTCCCCTTCCATCTCCCTCTACCCCTTCCATCTCCCTCTACCCCTTCCATCTCCCTCTCCCCTTCCATCTCCCTCTCCCCTTCCATCTCCCTCTACCCCTTCCATCTCCCTCTCCCCTTCCATCTCCCTCTCTCTCTATCACTCTGAATAGATCTCTCTCTTCAAAATAGCCACCTGTCAAGTCTACTCACGCTCCCCCTCTCCGGCGCCGGTTTACTAACCACCGGTCCTGACAACCATTGTTATGCGCACCTGACAACCTTCGCCTCATTATGAGGCACACCTGGACTCTATTACCACACTCATTACCGCCTCTATATCTGGCACTCCCTTAGGTCCATTCCCCAGGAAGTATTGGTTATGTGTTTCCTGTCCAGATGCTACACTTGTTTTATATTGGTCCATGTTTCGTGTATCATTAAACTCACCACCTGCACCTGCTACTCGACTCCCAGTGTCTACGTTACACCACCCTTTGCCTTGATGGCAGCTTTGCACACTCTTGGCATTCTCTCAACCATCTTCATGAGGTAGTCACCTGGAATGCATTTAAATTAACAGGTGTGCCTTGTTAAAAGTTAATTTGTAGAATTTCATTCCTTCTTAATGTTTTTGAACCAATCAGTTGTATGCAGATTTTGATTTGTTTAATACTTTTTTGGTTACTACATGATTCCATATGTGTTATTTCATAGTTTTGAAGTCTTCACTATTATTCTACATTGTAGAAAATAGTAAAAATAAAGAAAAACCCTGGAATGAGTAGGTGTGTCCAAACCTTTGACTGGTACTGTATATTTTTTTACACATCTAACACTATCCCTTTCTTTTTCTCTATCTCTCCTCCAGGGTGACCATACGTGGGCGACCATGCTGGGTCAGAGTGTCCGTCTGCAGCCAGTACCAATCCAGAGGCTGTCTGAGCTGGAGAGAGCCCGGCTGCAGGAGGTGGCCTGTTACCATCTGGAGAAAAAGGACCTGGACTTCAACATCAACATCCCCAGAGGTACAGAACATTAGGTCTGGTACTCTATGGCCATGCCAGAAAGGAGGAGTAGACTCTATGGCCATGCCAGAAAAGATGGACAGAGATATGTGCACAATGCTGGTCTATCTCCAGATTGTAAAGCTCTTCATTGCTCAATTGGGGTTTTAATCTGGAGGAGAGGGACTTCGTCTTCAACATCAGTATCCCCAGAAGTACAGAGGAATTATGGCAACGTTAAAAGAACAGAAATATGAGATCGAAGTCCCCAGAGCTTTACAAGTGAGGAGTAATTAGTACTGTATATGGCCATAATATAAAGGAGGAGTAGACTCTATGGCCATAATATAAAGGAGGAGTATACTCTATGGCCATACTATAAAGGAGGAGTATACTCTATGGCCATACTATAAAGGAGGAGTATACTCTATGGCCATACTATAAAGGAGGAGTAGACTCTATGGCCATAATATAAAGGAGGAGTATACTCTATGGCCATACTATAAAGGAGGAGTATACTCTATGGCCATACTATAAAGGAGGAGTAGACTCTATGGCCATAATATAAAGGAGAAGTAGACTCTATGGCCATAATATAAAGGAGGAGTATACTCTATGGCCATACTATAAAGGAGGAGTAGACTCTATGGCCATACTATAAAGGAGGAGTAGACTCTATGGCCATAATATAAAGGAGAAGTAGACTCTATGGCCATAATATAAAGGAGGAGTATACTCTATGGCCATAATATAAAGGAGGAGTAGACTCTATGGCCATACTAGAAGGAGGAGTAGACTCTATGGCCATTCTAGAAGGAGGAGTAGACTCTATGGCCATACTAGAAGGAGGAGTAGACTCTATGGCCATACTAGAAGGAGGAGTAGACTCTATGGCCATTCTAGAAGGAGGAGTAGACTCTATGGCCATTCTAGAAGGAGGAGTAGACTCTATGGCCATTCTAGAAGGAGGAGTAGACTCTATGGCCATTCTAGAAGGAGGAGTAGACTCTATGGCCATAATATAAAGGAGGAGTATACTCTATGGCCATAATATAAAGGAGGAGTATACTCTATGGCCATAATATAAAGGAGGAGTAGACTCTATGGCCATAATATAAAGGAGGAGTAGACTCTATGGCCATAATATAAAGGAGGAGTAGACTCTATGGCCATAATATAAAGGAGGAGTAGACTCTATGGCCATACTAGAAGGAGGAGTAGACTCTATGGCCATACTAGAAGGAGGAGTAGACTCTATGGCCATACTAGAAGGAGGAGTAGACTCTATGGCCATACTAGAAGGAGGAGTAGACTCTATGGCCATACTAGAAGGAAGAGTAGCCTCTATGACCATACTAGAAGGAGGAGTAGACTCTATGGCCATAATATAAAGGAGGAGTATACTCTATGGCCATAATATAAAGGAGGAGTAGACTCTATGGCCATAATATAAAGGAGGAGTATACTCTATGGCCATAATATAAAGGAGGAGTAGACTCTATGGCAATACTAGGAGGAGGAGTGGACTCTATGGCCATACTAGAAGGAGGAGTAGACTCTATGGCCATACTAGGAGGATGAGTGGACTCTATGGCCATACTAGAAGGAGGAGTAGACTCTATGGCCATACTAGAAGGAGGAGTAGACTGTATGGCCATACTAGAAGGAGGAGTAGACTCTATGGCCATACTAGAAGGAGGAGTAGACTCTATGGCCATACTAGAAGGAGGAGTAGACTGTATGGCCATACTAGAAGGAGGAGTAGACTCTATGGCCATACTAGAAGGAGGAGTAGACTCTATGGCCATACTAGAAGGAGGAGCAGACTCTATGGCCATTCTAGAAGGAGGAGTAGACTCTATGGCCATACTAGAAGGAGGAGTAGACTCTATTGCCATACTAGAAGGAAGAGTAGTCTCTATGACCAATCTAGAAGGAGAAGTAGCCTCTATGACCATACTAGAAAAGACGGACGCAAACATATAGTCCTGTTAAATCGTTCTCTAACTTCTTGGTGATTTTAATTTCTTAAACATAAATAATTGTTATTAAATCTCTTTACAATACATATCATTGAACAAGTTAAAGGGGGATTAGGGATATGATATACAGTATAATATGATCTCCGGATTCTTATGAAAATACGTAGGTCCTTCAGTAAATAGAAGCTCACTAACTGTTTTCTGCTCATTCCACCACCACTCTCAGCCTACTGTATATTATTTCAATAAATCTCAGAGAGAAGTTTACAGTACCAGTAAATAGTCAATCCTTCAAACAGCTCAGATATAGTCTAACTTGAGGTGGAAGCGAACAGTGCTGCAGGAGGCGTGGTAGCGTGTTGCATTCCTCTCTCTTGTCACCAGGGTTACATAAGAGGCATTATTACCCTGAACAGTCTCAGTGCTTCTCCATCCATGTCTACTTTCAGAATGTTAACCTCTTGACCTTTAACCCCTGACCTCTCTCTAATCAGTTAACTGCCGTGGACAATGTCGTGGGCACACGTTTATTGGTCAAAGCAACAGAATAACATTAAAACTTTATACGTCTCTTTTCATTGATTTATTGCGTGAGGTTTTTTTTACCCTGAAATAAAAGCGTAGAAGGGACTCCAATATATTTACTAATAAAATCGTTCGGAGTGGAGAATAGAATAGAATATATTTGACCTAAAGGGAACTTCAGTTAGTTAACTTTTGGTCAGTGATTAGTTGGTTTCATAACACAATCAAGTCCTTTGTCAACACAATGTTTTACCCAGCACATCCATGTTTTATCCATTTGTTCCCATGGATAATTTTATCATTGTGAATCATTTGGGATTCAGCTTTGAGAAGCAGCTAGTATATTAGTTGTATAGGTTTGCCATATGTTGGACCGGAAACCTGCAATGTGAGAATTATCTGCAGTACAGATGTAGGATCTTAATTTTTTTGTTGCTGAGAACTTTCCTACGCAGCAGGATATTCTAACTTGCAGTGTATTCAGGTTTAAAATGGCTTCTAAAGTTTGAAATGTCAGACTTGATTTGCCCTAACAAAAAATGTATCAACCCCTACAAAAAAATGTCCCTCTTCTCTCTCTTTCACCTCTCATTTTTCTCTTTCCCCAAACTCTGGGATCAGAGGGATATGGTTCCCTCTCTCCGGGGTGAAGTTCCCCCTGAGTACAGATCTAGGATCAGCTTCCCCTCCCCCAATCCTAACCATAACCATTAGTAGGGAAATGCTAAACTGAATCCGATGCAACTTCA
>CM042423.1:4470961-4643461 GCA_023634145.1 Thymallus thymallus
CATCCCCCCCCCCCCCAACACACACACTCTCACCCACCACCCCCCCCCCCCAACACACACACTCTCCCCCCCCCCAACACACACTCTCACCCCCCCCCCCAACCCACACACTCACCCAACACACACACTCACCCCCTCCCCCCAACACACACACACTCACCCCCCCCCCAACACACACACACTCACCCAACACACACTCTCACCCCCCCCAACCCACACACTCACCCAACACACACTCTCACCCCCCCCCCCAACACACACACTCTCACCCCCCCCCCCCCCAACACACACACTCACCCAACACACACACTCACCCCCTCCCCCCCAACACACACACGCTCTCATCCTCCCAACAAACACACACTCACCCCCCCAACACACACACTCTCACCCCCCCCCAACACACACACTCTCACCCCCCCCCCCCCCCCAACACACACACTCACCCAACACACACACTCACCCCCTCCCCCCAACACACACACACGCTCTCATCCTCCCAACACACACACTCTCATCCTCCCAACAAACACACACTCACCCCCCCCAACACACACTCACCCAACACACACACTCACCCCCCCCCCCCCCCCCAACACACACACTCACCCCCTCCCCCCCAACACACACACTCACCCCCTCCCCCCAACACACACACGCTATCATCCTCCCAACAAACACACACTCACCCACCCAACACACACACTCTCACCCCCCCAACACACACTCTTTTAGGGGCCAGCTAGCCAGTCTAATGTACCTAGAGAAGCCTGTTGCTGCATTATTTATCTGCAACAATACAGGTCAAATTAAGATCCTACATCTGTAGTGTTCTTTCTCTCGTTTATTCATGCTATTGATAGGGTATAGTGTGGAGAGGAGGGTAGTGATAGTGTGGAGAGGTGGGTAGTGTTACAGTGTGGAGAGGAGGGTAGTGTTACAGTGTGGAGAGGAGGGTAGTGATACAGTGTGGAGAGGAGGGTAGTGATACAGTGTGGAGAGGAGGGTAGTGATACAGTGTGGAGAGGAGGGTAGTGATACAGTGTGGAGAGGAGGGTAGTGATACAGTGTGGAGAGGAGGGTAGTGATACAGTGTGGAGAGGAGGGTAGTGATACAGTGTGGAGAGGAGGGTAGTGATACAGTGTGGAGAGGAGTAGCTTGTTGGTATTTGAACAAAATTCAGATCTAGGTAGTGTTTTCAGTTAGTTACTTTTTAGCCATGTAGCGGTGTAGCTAACTACTGGAACTACACTTTTTTTTGCTAAAATAAAATATGCGTGAAGTAGTCAACAATCTTCTTTCTTTTTCAGACCTGCCTTTTTCTTACTTGAAACATGTTTTTCTGTGTTTACTTGGCTAAATTCCACATTTCTCTAACATGTGACCCCAAAGTGATCTGTCTTGCAATTTGTAGTCTATGAGAGTTCATATTTAGATATGATTATTTTTCACTCAGTAGTTTGTCTTTAGTTAAGTAAAGCAAACTATATGTTTCTTAAGGGTAGCTTTAGTGTAGTTTAACTTTCTCCGGTGTGAAGTAATTGGTAGCTTGGTGAATTACATATTTAGAGGGTCACACACATATAACATGAATTTCATTAACTTTGTCTCGCTACATCTTAAAAATGTAGCCTACATGAGCTATTTGAGCTGATAGTAATACTGTCTATCCCACAGTCAGTCCGCTCCATGATGTTTCCTCCAATAACCATTCATCATATTGCTGGCCTGAGTTGAACTAGCTACCGTATTGTTAGCTAAGTCATTCATGGTTTCCATCATATGAAGCTAGTTGTTATTTTTAGGCCATCCCTTTATAAATTACTGGACACGATGTAAAGCTCAGTCATAGTGCCCCAGAGACCTATATTCCCCTGCAGTAGAGTTCCAGGAATGGAGCTGCAGTATTCTAGTGACAGTTTCTAATAAAAGTAGTAGTTTATCGGTCAAACTCTGCACAGAATGTAGCGAATGTACCACAGACAAATGTCAGTTAGCATAGGCCTACAGAGCTAGCTTATGGGCCTGTAATTCAAATGAGGACAGCTACTAGCTAGCTAGCTTATTAGCCAGTTAGCAAGCTAGCTTATTAGACAGGTAGCCACCTAGCCCGCTTCTCAACTAGCCACATCCTGGCTAATTAGCCAGTTAGTTTGTTAACCAGTTAGACTGTCAGCTACTGTAGCTAGCCGCTGGCACTCAGCCAAACAGTGACACCTGCAGGAGGATTTAGCTAGTTGTGTGTCAACCTGTCTGGCACCTCTGATGTACCTACCCACACGTGTCCATGGCTTTTGTGGACCTTTGGACCAGCTTCAAGTGAAGGATGAGACGGGTGAAGGGGTGGAATGATAGAGAGAGAGAGAGATAGATAGAGACAGCGAAAGAGAGAGAGAGAGGGAGAGACGAAAAGGAGAGAGAGAGAGAACGGGGGGTGTGTGTGTGATCCGTGTGTGTGTGATCCTAGAAGTGATGAGAACTTGAGGCAACATCCTATAACTTCTGCCTTCAGATACTAGCTCGTGATTCTAGCTCCTTCCAGCTAGCCAGTATTTGAATGGGACCATGTTGCTGTGTGAGTTCTGGCCTGGCTTTGTAATCTGGGCTATTACATTTTGAATTTTTTTGTTTTTATTTAACATTTATTTAACTAGTCAAGTCAGTTAATAACAAATTCTTATTTACAATGACAGCCTACCTACAGGGTCAGCCCCTGGAGCAAATTAGGGTTAAGTGCCTTGCTCAAGGACACAGACAGGTTTTTCACCTTGTCGGCTCAGGTATTCGAACCAGCGACCTTTCGGTTACTGGTCCAAAGCTCTTACCGCTATGGTTACATGCCGCCCCGAAAGGGCTAATTGTCCCTACATCGTAGAGAGTGACGGAGAGAGTAGGTAAGAAGGGGATCAGGATACATCCTATTAGTCAAACAACCATGGCCGTCCCAAATGGCACCCTATTCCCTATATAGTGCACTACATTTGATTGGCTCCTTATTGGTAATGTTCAAAATAATGGCATTTTACTGTTGTGGTTATACGTCACCAGAACCATATATTTAGAGAGTTGGACCAACTTAGAATTTTGAATATTGTTCTAATTCTAAACATTCAGTTACACAGTATTGGTTAAATATGTCCCATGTAATAATATTATTCAAAATTCTAAGTTGGTCCAACTCTCTAAATATATAGTTCTGGTGACATATAACCACAACAGTAAAATGCCATTATTTGATGTTGGGGAGCTAACATGGCTGCCATATAATTTTGTTGTCATGTAAATGCATCATAATGCAGAAACCTCAATGTCCCAGCTCTCTAAATACATGGCTCTGTCACCAATAGTGAGGAAAACACAGGAATGTACAGGAGATCTTCAGATTGTTTCCTCAGATCTGCGAGTTTGAACTGCATGTAAGGAGGGTATTTAGGGGAAGGGGTTGTTTATGGAGGGGGTAGAGTATGTAGGGCGGGGTTCTCCAACCTTTTCAAGCATGAGAGCTACTTTCAAAAATGTTGCGAGTTACACGTTTTATTCTAGTTTTCAAATAAGCACATTCTTCTCTTCCCCTTCTTCCCCAGGTCCTTAGAAAGTAGTGTTTTTTGTCAATAAACGTGTTAAAATAATGGTTAATAAACAACTCTAAGGGGGGGGTCCTATAAAATCCCAAATTCTGTTTTATATTTTCACAAATTATGTTCTCCGTTTTATTTTTCACTCTTAAAATTACAATCGTTCATAGAGAAACAATTAAACATTTTTATTTTTGAGTGCAACTCCCCTTTAGTTGTGCATCTGGCCCTTTAGTCGTGCATCTAGCTAGTGAGGAATGTGACATCTAATGGCTGCTGCTAATTTCACAGCAACGTTAGCAAATAACAAATAATAAATATCATACAAATGATATACTTATTCATGATATACTTCTGCCAGGTAAGCCTACTTTGCAGTTAATATTTTAATTTAGAAGGTTTTGGGGAATGTATTTCTGTCAACCCACAAAAGGTTATCACACCAACTGGCTACACAGTGTTAGAAATACAAGTGATAGACAAACACGCGCACCACACAGACAGACAGGGGCAATGTTGCTGGAAATTAATTGGCAGATATTGTGTTAGGTTTGGCATTTTAAGCCAATAGTGGCTGATACTTGTGAGATTTGTTTATGATAGTTTGCGGTGGAACACGTGAAAATTGCATGTGCTTTCAGAATTGTTTAGCAATCTCCTCATAGGTGGTCTGCAAGCTACTAGTAGGCAATCGACCTGTGGGAGACGTAGGGCATTACTGGGCCCCAATCCCCATGGGTAGAATAAATGGTTCTCACCATAGAAATGTTGCTATTGTATGTATGGCTATTTAACCCTCAAAACACAGGGGGAAGATAAAAGATGAAACACCTTCCTGTTTGTGAGTAGTGGAGATGAGATGGGATTAGAATGGGTGGCGGGAAGGAGAGGAATGTTGATAGCCTCAGGGAGGAAGTGAATTACACCTTGTTAAAAAGAAGCATCCCTAATGTAAGACTTTCTCCCTCTCTCTATCCTTCCCTATCTCTCTCTCTCTCTCTTTTCCTCCATCCCTCCCTCCTTCCCTCTCTCTTTCTCCATCCCTCCCTCTTTACCTTCTCCTTCCTTCCTCCCTCCATCCCTATTTTTTCCTTCCATCTATCCCTTCCCTCCCTCCTCCCCTCTATCCCATCTCTCCCACAGAGACAGCCGCAAAGGCATTTGGTATACCCCTCTCCCAGGCAATAGCCAACGACCGGGCATACAAGCAGCGCCAGGATGCTCTGAAGGTTGGTTGTTTTTCAAGCTATATTGTTTTACTGTAAAGTGTGAAGAATACAGTAAATACCCAGCAGTGTGTCTATATCCAGGTGTTTCAAAACCTCCCGCTAGACAAGACAGAAGAACAACCTATAAAGAGATTTTGTCAATGAAACACTTTTTCTACTTACGTCCAGTATGAAGGAAGTTGAAGGTGGCTTCTCAAGCCAATGCTAACTAACGTTAGCTCAAAGACTGGAAGTCTACCGGAACAGCTAGCATAGTGGCTCGCGAAACTACCTTCAAGTTTATCTTACTCTGGGTAAGAACAAAAAGGGTGATTGTCACATTCTCACACTATCCCTTTACTTTAGTTAGTTTTACTGTAAATGTGTTGCGGTTGATTTGATTTGAGCGTGAAAGTTTGATCTGATTTGCTCTGAAGGAGAGTAGAAGAGGCTGTCTGGATCTGGAGGCCAGCGTCCTGATGTTCCGGGCTGAGAAACGCCAGCAGACCAACGGGAACAAACCCCTCTGCAGTACGGCTTCATCACCCTTCATTGGAGCTACAGCTTCATCTTCATCATCATCGTCAGCACTGGTGCTGCACAGCAAGCCGCTCTCACCCAGGTTCCTGGATAACACGGCTAGAGTGCAGAGACGGGTGAGTTGGAGTTGGAGAGCGCAGACAAACACACGTGAACACATGAACACATGAACACAAACACACACACACAAATACACAATGAGAAAGTTTGGGCTGACCTCTTCTGACCTCTCCTGGGCTTTCGAAAGAGCTGTCAAATGTCCAACAAAACATTTGTCAACTACGACTTTCCAAACATGACCATGTTAACATACAGTGCCTTCAGAACATTTTCACACCCCTTGAAGTTGTCCACATTTTGTTTAGTTACAGCATGAAAATTGATTACATTTGGATTTTTATGTTACTGAGTCAACTTCCTTTTAGGCTTGCCATAACTAAGGGGTTAAACACTAATTGACTCAAGACATTTCAGATTAAAAATGTCAATTAAAGATCAGTAAAAAAAAAATTCTGATTTAATTAAAAATCAAAATATTAAATGTCTTGAGTCAATTAGTATTTAACCCCTTAGTTATGGCAAGCCTAAAAGGAAGTTGACTCATCATTTGGCGCAGATGGACTTGGCAGTAGTCCATCTGCGCATCTATGTTTATATGCATGCACACACTTCTTGACCCCCTCCTGGAAAATATGGACTGAAAGGAAAACAGGAATCAAAGGGAATTTATAAATTAGTAATGAGCAATGTTCCCTCTAAACTGAGCGCATGCGCAGCTGCGCACTTCCTCCAGGACTGCCGCGCGGAAGAAATGCCATGCCGCGCAGAGTTCTCCCCATTAGTTTGCGCTATATAGATCCACGTTTTGCAAGATTGAGTCTGTGGTTTTATAGGCAGAGCCAGAGCGCAATGGAGTAGAATTATATTGGCAGGGGTTGCCCACAAGTCTTTCAATCACCCGCAAGTGAATGCGCTTTTCAGATCATAGCGCAGAGCCGCGCGTGTGCGCATTTGTTGATATTCTTTGCTAGTTAGCGAGTTATTAATTAGCCCAATTATAGATAAGTATAGGGCAGCAATGGGGAGTTACTGCTTCCTACAAGAACACAAAACATGTAGGCTACATTTCAAGTTGTCTTTGAAAGGCCAGTCAGGTAAAAAGCTTATGTCTTAATTAAAGGGAGAGTGTTGTATTTTGAGACAGGCTTGAATATATAAATAAGCCAATATCAGAGGGGTAGACTACATTGTCTAATTCTCTGTATTGTCATAATAATAATACAGGTTCTTTTGTAAAGTGGTTTCTTGCATCATACAACACAATACAATGCAATTTACAGTCACCTATTTGGGCTTTGGTGTTACAGACCAAGTAAAACAATAATTAATGTCAAGCCCTTCATAATGTAAAAAGTCTCATGCAATGTAGGCCTGCATTGAACACAACATATAAGCTACTATAGACCCAACAAAATGTATCCTTTCTCATTATTTTAATGGGTTATTGGACAGTCAAGGAAAATGTTATATGCATTCTTACAGGAATCTGATAGTTTTGTGAGAAAGCTTTTGTGGCAACTGCCAGAATTTTGTTTAAAAAATGAATGGATCAACTAACAAAAAGCTTTTTTGAAATTCCCCACTGTCCCGATCATTCCTGTTTACTCACTCACTCCTTCCTTCACTTGCTTCACTCCCTCTCATTCCTTTATATCCATATACTTTCCAAATGTTCCTCTCTTCATCCCTTCTCTCTCTTCCTCCATCCTCTCTGCTCCCTCCTCTCTGCTCCCTTCTCTCTCTTCTCTCTGCTCCCTACCCTCTGCTCCCTTCTCTCTCAGCTCCCTTCTCTCTCTGCTCCCTTCTCTCTGCTCCCTCCTCTCTCTGCTCCCTCCTCTCTGCTCCCTTCCCTCTCTGCTCCCTTCTCTCTGCTCCCTCCTCTCTGCTCCCTCCTCTCTCTGCTCCCTCCTCTCTCTGCTCCCTCCTCTCTGCTCCCTTCTCTCTCTGCTCCCTCCTCTCTGCTCCCTCCTCTCTGCTCCCTTCCCTCTCTGCTCCCTTCTCCCTCTGCTCCCTTCTCTCTCTGCTCCCTTCTCTCTCTGCTCCCTTCCCTCTCTGCTCCCTTCTCCCTCTGCTCCCTTCTCTCTCTGCTCCCTTCTCTCTCTGCTCCCTTCTCTCTCTGCTCCCTTCTCTCTGCTCCCTTCTCTCTCTGCTCCCTCCTCTCTGCTCTATTCCTCTATTCCTGCATATTCACTCTGCTTTATAATCTATAATATAACTTGAAATGCTAAATCTCTCTCTCTCTCTGTTTCTCTCTCTGTTTCTGTTGCTCTCTCTCTGTTTGTCTCTCTCTCTCTCTCTCTCTCTGTCTCTCTCTCTCTCTCCCTCTCTCTCCTGTCTCTCTGTCTCTCTCACTTTCTTTCTTTCTTTCTTTCTTTCTTTCTTTCTTTCTTTCTTTCTTTCTTTCTTTCTTTCTTTCTTTCTTTCTTTCTTTCTTTCTTTCTTTCTTTCTTTCTTTCTTTCTTTCTTTCTTTCCTTCCACCTCTACAGGGTGGCCTATCAGTGGACTGCATCTCAGATCTTGTAGAGAGTCAGTCCCGCCTGTTGGAGGCACTGCAGCTGTCCCACCCTGCAGAGCTGGAGCTGAAGAAGACTGCAGCCAGAGCCGGGGGGCAGACGCAGAACAAGCTTAGCCTCAACCCCATCTATAGACAGGTCCCTCGCGTGGTGGAACTCTGCTGCTGTCACATAGAGAGACACGGTGTGTGTGTGTGTGTAGTTTTTTTAATGTTATTCATTTTATGTTTATTTGTTCTATCAGGCACAAATATTAATTATACAAATGATCAAGTACATTTTTATTTTATTCGAATACAACGAGCCCTTAACCAACAATGCAGTTCAAGAAAATATTTACTAAATAAACTAAAGTAAAGTGCGGGGGTTCAGGTTAGTCGATACATAGATAATAAACAGTGAGTAGCAGCAGCAGAGAGAACAGTCTATGACTTGGGTGACTGGAGATTGACACATTTTTGGGCCTTCCTTTGACACCACCTTGTATATAGGTCCTGGATGGCAGGAAACTTGGCCCCAGTGATGTACTGGGCCGTACGCAGTATTCTCTGTAGCACCTTACGGTCAGATGCCGAGCAGTTGCCAGGCGATGATGCAACCAGTCAGGATGCTCTCAATGATGCAGCTGTAGAACCTTTTGAGGATCTGAGGACCCATGCCAAATCTTTTCAGTCTCCTGAGGAGGAATAGGCTTTGTCGTGTCCTCTTCACAACTGTCTTGGTGTGTTTGGACCATGATAGTTTGTTGGTGATGTGGACAACAAGGAACTTGAAAGTCTCGACCCACTTCACTACAGCCCCGTCGATGTTAATGCAGGTGTGTTCGGACATCCTTTTCCTGTAGTTCACGATCAGCACCTTTGTCTTGCTCACGTTGAGAGAGAGGTTGTTGTCCTGGCACCACACGGCCAGGTCTCTGACCTCCTCCCTATAGGCTGTCTCATCGTTGTCGGTGATCAGGCCTACCACTGTTGTGTCGTCAGCAAACTTAATGATGGTGTTGGAGTCGTGCCTGGCCATGCAGTCGTGGGTGAACAGGGAGTACAGGAGGAGACTAAGCGTGCACCCCTGAGGGGCCCTGTGTTGAGGATCAGCGTGGCAGATGTGTTGTAGTCTACCCTTACCACCTGGGGGCGGCCCGTCAGGAATTCCAGTATCCAGTTGCAGAGGGAGGTGTTCAGTCCCAGGGTCCTTAGCTTAGTGATGAGAAATCAACAAGTTACATCGCTACATCAAACATGTCTAACACAAAACACAGGTAAAAACAAGAAAATACTTGAAATACATACAAAAAATAAACAATATTTAAAAAATAAAGTGCAATTGAATTCACTCAGGAAAAAATCTCAAGAAGATGTTTTTTTTTGTTATTAACTATGGATAAAGTCTTAACAACATGATTAAATTAAATCACAAATATTTGTAATTTTGGTATAAAATTATGGAATTTCTGTTTGGGTCTAAAGTATTTGTCAACAAGAATTTAAAAAAATCACAATTTCAATGGTCTTCTTATCATTGCAATAGTAACATATTAAATCTTTCAAAAACATGGGTAGTGATAAAAAAAAGCTAAATATGTACTCTACAAGGTTTTCAGAAAAATAAGATTTTCTTCACCGCAGAAAGCACAGATATCATCAATATAGAATTACATGGATATACTGTATCTTATGTAGAATCTTAAAGTGCACTTCCTTTGATGTACAGTATTTGTAAGGCATCAACTAAGCTTTTTTCCAGTCAAAGTCATAAATAAAGATGTTCCAAAATGTTTTACCTCCAGGCTTCAATTGGTTTCCGCGAATGAAAAATGTATCTTATTTATTTACTACAACAAGATTTTCTCAAGTAAGCCCTGCCTTCCAAGCTGAGTTGTGGATAAGCTCTGTGATCATCAATAATGCTAAGATTAGTTTTCATAATGTAGTTAGACCACTGGGAATGGCTTTGATCACAGAAATGAACTCTCTGAAAGTTTTTTTTTTTTTTTTTTTTTTTTTTTTTTTTATTGGAATCTCATTAAATGTTATAAACTGTTCATACAAAAGAATACCCCTGTTGTCGAACACATCAAGAACAAAGTTAATATACCTTTTAATGCCAGCTGAATAATGACATATTTTACAGGACATTAAAGCTTGTTGGTGAAACCTAGCCAATTTAGCGGGTAATCTTTTGGGAAGATTAATTACATTTCAGTAAAAATGGAAGACCTCCCAACTTATTAAACATATTGTTTGGAATGAAATACCAAATTGATTCTGTATTTGACCAAATATCTTTTCAACAAAATTATCTTGAAAGTGTTATGTAAACAGAATCCAACACTTCCAGACCTCCTTCAGTGATTTTTCGATGTATTCCTAAATATTTAGCACAGTCCTTTATAGGAATATTGTTTATAAACATAAGACTTCAGAAATATTCAGTTTTGAACCAGACCCAATAGAGAATGCAGTGATGTCATTGTCTTTAAAAAATAATTGTTTACTCTTTTGATTTCTCTGTAAAAAAAAAAATGGATAAATTGTGGAAATTTGCATTATTCAGAATATCTAGGGATAGAAGTTTAACTACAAAAATGCGTACATAAAAAAGGCATCCCTATCATACACTTCTCTTGATTCTGAGTCTTTTGTAAATCATGCAAATTACTTTTTCACCGAAACCAAAAATTTTGAGACCAAAGGCTTTACAGAAGCATGAAAATATAATATCATCTGAGCCAACTGCATCTGAATAATCCATATAAGGTCCAAGACTAAAGGACGTTATGTGACGGCCTTCATAAAGCCTGCTTGACTATCTTCATCCTAGGAGCAGAGGTCTGTCCTCTTCTGGCTCTACCTTCATCATAGGAGCAGAGGTCTGTCCTCTTCTGGCTCTACCTTCATCATAGGAGCAGAGGTCTGTCCTCTTCTGGCTCTACCTTCATCATAGGAGCAGAGGTCTGTCCTCTTCTGGCTCTACCTTCATCATAGGAGCAGAGGTCTGTCCTCTTCTGGCTCTACCTTCATCATAGGAGCAGAGGTCTGTCCTCTTCTGGCTCTACCTTCATCCTAGGAGTCCATTCGTAGCACAGGTTATTGTTGAGTCCAGTTATATCAATACGGTCTATGAGACACCGAGGATACAATGAACCACCAACTGTTATTAAATGCCAACTTTGTCTTCTTAGGGCTACAAACTGTGGGGATATTTCGTGTTGGCAGCTCCATAAAGAGAGTTCGGCAGGTGAGGCATTTGTTTTTTTGCATTTCCACATTACACGTTAACTTATGTACTGTAGTGATTTATACCTACTGGGTGGGTTGATGTTGTGTTGATGTTGTGGCAAGTGTATTTCTCCTCTGCTGTGTACCCAGGGCCGTTGATCCCTCTCATTTCCTGTTATCAAAGCATCATCACACGGGAAACTAACCTTTATTTACTGTGCGTGTGGCCGGTGCATGTAAACTTGTACAGGAGGGGACTGTGTATGTCTGGTTCTGATTTGTGTGTGTGTGTGCGCACATTGGGACTCTTACATGAGTGCTTCAAATTGTGTATTCTGCTTGTTCTAATTTGGGTTGTGTGTGTGTGTGTGTGTGTGTGTGTGTGTGTGTGTGTGTGTGTGTGTGTGTGTGTGTGTGTGTGTGTGTGTGTGTGTGTGTGTGTGTGTGTGTGTGTGTGTGTGTGTGTGTGTGTGTGTGTGTGTGTGTGTGTGTGTGTGTGTGTGTGTTCCCTCTGCAGCTGCGTGAGGACTTTGACACAGGGACAGATGTGTGTCTGGATGAGGAGCACAGTGTCCATGATGTAGCAGCACTACTGAAGGAGTTCCTCAGAGACATGCCTGACCCTCTACTGCCTAGAGAGCTCTACTCTGCCTTCCTCCACGCCAACCGTATGACACACACACACCCTAACCCTGACCCTCTACTGCCTAGAGAGCTCTACACACCCTGACCCTCTACTGTCTAGAGAGCTCTACACACCCTAACCCTGACCCTCTACTGCCTAGAGCTCTACACACCCTAACCCTGACCCTCTACTGTCTAGAGAGCTCTACACACCCTGACCCTCTACTGCCTAGAGAGCTCTACACACCCTAACCCTGACCCTCTACTGCCTAGAGCTCTACACACCCTAACCCTGACCCTCTACTGTCTAGAGAGCTCTACACACCCTGACCCTCTACTGCCTAGAGAGCTCTACACACCCTAACCCTGACCCTCTACTGTCTAGAGAGCTCTACACACCCTGACCCTCTACTGCCTAGAGCTCTACACACCCTGACCCTCTACTGTCTAGAGAGCTCTACACACCCTGACCCTCTACTGTCTAGAGAGCTCTACACACCCTAACCCTCTACTGTCTAGAGAGCTCTACACACCCTAACCCTCTACTGCCTAGAGCTCTACACACCCTGACCCTCTACTGTCTAGAGAGCTCTACACACCCTGACCCTCTACTGTCTAGAGAGCTCTACACACCCTAACCCTGACCCTCTACTGTCTAGAGAGCTCTACACACCCTAACCCTGACCCTCTACTGTCTAGAGAGCTCTACACACCCTAACCCTGACCCTCTACTGCCTAGAGCTCTACACACCCTAACCCTCTACTGTCTAGAGAGCTCTACACACCCTAACCCTGACCCTCTACTGTCTAGAGAGCTCTACTCTGCCTTCCTACAAGCCAACTGTGTGAATACTACACTAATGCTATAATATTAGTATTACTTCATCATTGCTATTTTCTACAGGCTAGAGTTACAAATGCACAAAGGGTAATTTCTGTATCCTTTATCCTCAACAAGGTTTCCATAGGTGTGGGTATCTAACCCATCTCTCTCCCCTCTGTGGCTATCTAACCCATCTATATCCTCTGTGGCTATCTAACCCATCTATATCCTCTGTGGCTATCTAACCCATCTATGTCCTCTATGGCTATCTAACCCATCTATGTCCTCTGTGGCTATCTAACACATCTATGTCCTCTGTGGCTATCTAACCCATCTATATCCTCTGTGGCTATCTAACCCATCTATGTCCTCTGTGGCTATCTAACCCATCTATGTCCTCTGTGGCTATCTAACCCATCTATATCCTCTGTGGCTATCTAACTCATCTATATCCTCTGTGGCTATCTAACCCATCTATGTCCTCTGTGGCTATCTAACCCATCTATGTCCCCTCTGTCTCCCCTCATCTGTCCTGTAGTTCTGCAAGGGACAGATCAGTTCCTGTACCTTCAGCTGCTGCTCTACCTGTTACCGGCCTGTAACTGTGATACCCTGCTCCGTCTCCTCACCCTGTTACACACCGTACAGAGCCACGCACAGGACACCACGGGACCACAGGACCAGGCGGTTAGTGTCTATGTGTGTGTGAGCGTCTGTCATTCTGTTCACCTGTCTATCTCTTCCTCTGTCTTCCTCTGTCAGCATCTGTCTTCCTCTGTCAGCATCTGTCTTCCTCTGTGAGCATCTGTCTTCCACTCTCAGTATCTGTCTTCCTCTGTCAGCATCAGGAGAGAACATAATTGATTTTGGGTTCAAACTTAACCCTGTGTCTCTGTCTCTGTCTCTCTCTGTCTGTCTGTCTCGGTCTCTCTCTGTCTGTCTGTCTCGGTCTCTCTCTGTCTCTGTCTCTCTCTCTCTGTCTCTTTCTCTCTCTCTCTCTCTCTCTCTCTTACACTCAGATGTTCCAAAAGAATAAAGACATTTCAAATGTCATATTATGTCTATATACAGTGTTGTAATGGTGTGCAAATAGTTCAAGTACAAAAGGGAAAATAAATAAACATAAATATGGGTTGTATTTACAATGGTGTTTGTTCTTCACTGGTTGCTATTTTTTGTGGTAACAGGTCACACATCTTGCTGCTGTGATGGAACACTGTGGTATTTCACCCAGTAGATATTCAAGTTTGTTTTCGAATTCTTTGTGGATCTACTATGTAATCTGACTCTAATATGTTCATACATTTGGCAGGAGGTTAGGAAGTTCAGCTCAGTTTCCACCTTATTTTGTGGGCAGTGCGCACATAGCCTATCTTCTCTTGAGAGCCAGGACTGCCTACGGCGGCCTTTCTCAATAGCAAGGCTATGCTCACTGAGTCTGTACATAGTCAAAGCTTTCCTTAACTTTGAGTCAGTCACAGTGATCAGGTAGTCTGCCACTGTGTACTCTCTGTTAAGGGCCAAATAGCATTCTAGTTTGTTCTGTTTTTTTGTTAGTTCTTTCCAATGTGTCAAGTAGTTATCTTTTTGTTTCCTCATGATTTGGTTGGGTCTAATTGTGTTGCTGTCCTGGGGTTCTGTGGGGTCTGTTTGTGTTTGTGAACAGAGTCCCAGGACCAGCTTGTTTAGTGGACTCTTCTCCAGGTTCATCTCTCTCTAGGTGATGGCTTTGTTTCTCTCTCTGTCTCTCTGTGTGTGTGTGTGTGTAGCTTGTACTGTAACTAGCCTAGCC
Source organism: Thymallus thymallus (assembly GCA_023634145.1). NCBI lineage: Eukaryota > Metazoa > Chordata > Actinopteri > Salmoniformes > Salmonidae > Thymallus > Thymallus thymallus. The sequence goes on from CM042423.1 coordinate 4,485,317, forward strand.
TACACAGTAGGTAGACCTAATATGTGCTCTCAACCCCTAACCCCCCTCGCTCTCTCTCCTTCCCTAACTCCTCTCTCTCCTTCCCTAACTCCTCTCTCCCCTCTGTCTGCAGATACCCGGCAACAAGATGACAGCGACCAACCTGGCGGTGATCTTTGGTCCCAACCTGCTGCAGGGGGAGAGGGGCGGAGGGGACAGGGAGATGAGTCCTCACGCCATGGGCATCGAGGACAGCACCGCCATCATCAACGTCACCCTGCACCTTATACAGAACTACAGGCGACTGTTCATGGTATGAAGAGTTTGTGGTGGTGGGGTGGTCGGGGGGGGGGGATGCACACGTGTACATTTCCTGTCCTCCTCTCCCCAGGTGTCAGCAGAGCTCCAGCAAGAGGTGCTGATGTGTCTCATTCAGACAGATCCTGACATCATCGACTATCTCCTCCGCAGAAAACTCAGGTAGGTGTACTTCAGGGCCCATATTTACAGTCTTAGAGTAGAAGCGCTGATCTCAGATCAGGTTCAGGTTTCCTCTGATCAGGTTTCCCCTTATTTATTATGATCTAAAACTGTGGTTGTGTGTTTGAGTATGTCTATACATTTATCACCAGCGATGCAAGATGTTCTACAACATGGATAATAAAATACCCTCCCTCTCCTCCTCCCTCCCTCTCCTCCTCCCTCTCTCTCCCTCCCTCCCTCTCATCCACCCTCCCTCTCCTCCCTCCCTCTCCTCCCGCCCACGGGGACAGTCACCTGGCGGTGGGGACAGTAGACTCTACGGGGGGTTGGCGGGACACGGGGGTGTCTATGGACTCTGTAGGGGCGTCCAGTGGTAGCCTGTCACCCCTGGAGACCCCCCCGCCCCTCTTAAACCTGTCACCCCTGGAGACTCCCTCCCCCCTCTTAAACCTGTCACCCCTGGAGACTCCCTCGCCCCTCTTAAACCTGTCACCCCTGGAGACCCCCTCGCCCCTCTTAAACCCTGACGGGCCCGGAGACGGCAGCCTGACCAGTGAGGTGTTCTTTAACCTGGACGCCCTACGGCACCACAACAACAAGAAACGTAAGGGGGGGCACACCTCTGTTGATACACCCTTATTCATTCTGTTGCTATGGTTGTGGCTAGGTTTAGGGTTAAAGACGCACTCCAGCTATTGATTTTTTTACTTTTCCTGTTGAAAAACAAACCCCCATAAATAGAGTAAAATACACGCAGTTAAGTGTAAAAAAAATGGGTTTGGGGAAAATTGTTTTTTTTATACACAACTGCAAACTTCAAGGAGTGGGTCTGATGGTACTCTGTGATGTCATCGGCCTCCCCCCAGCTTGAGGAACAATAGAGGACAGAAGAAGAAAGGCCCCGCCCCCACTTACCTGGACCACCTATTGAGATGTGCCTTTTGTTAAGGAAATCAGGTGTTAAATGACGTGAAAAGGAGCCTGGAGTGCGACTGGGATGTGAGCGTGTTAGGGTAAGGGTTATGGTTGAGCCGGGGTATGGACATGAAGCTAGGGTTAGTGTTAGGGTAAGGGTTATGGTTGAGCCGGGGTATGGACATGAAGCTAGGGTTAGGTCTAACTGAATAATAATAATAATAACAGTATTGTTGATAAGATTGTAAAAACAAAGTAACAACATTCTAAATAACATTGTAAGAACACATCTCTCCCTCCACAGGTTCTAACGTGATCCTGTCCAAGTCCATCGGCCAGATGAGACCGTTCCACTCCCACCACAACCTCTTGAGTCTGGCCCAGCCCTCCAGCAGCTCCAGAGTCCACACAGAGGACAGTCACCTACAGGCCCAGGAACAGAGGGCCCCGCTGGGGGAAGATATGAGCTTTACCCTGGGGGCTTCCTCATGCTCCAGCCTGGGAGGACAGGGGGATAACAGTGTCTGGGTGAGGCAGACACCCCAAGAAGAGAGGGAGAAGCCCTCTCCTAGTAATTCCAGTCATTTCTGGGACTTCTTCACAGGGAAGAGCTCGGGGCCGGAGACCATGGTATGATTGGACAGGACACTGGTGGGTTGGATGGAGGGGTGAGTGCAGGTCAGGGGCAGATTTGGACTAGAAATTGTTGGACCAGCCCACCGGGCTTTTGCCGGTTCTGCCTTATGGCTAGCCAGGTTTTAGGCTGATGGGAGGTGGTTCGACCATGTTGAAGGACTGGTGAGAGAGTAGAGAATGGTATATGTGTCAGACAAGCACAACCCAAACATACTAACACTGCTTGGGACTAACATTACACCATTTTTTTTTTTTTACTATTGTCCTTAAATCCACTTTGGAATCTTTGTGATACGGCTATAGACTACTTTATGGTACACTATATCCCAGTACAGCTTATTACTAAGCTCATGAATTGAGTTTGAAACATTGGTTACCATGACATGTTTTTTTTGCAAGGGCTTCTGTAAGATGTACAGAACAGTATATAACTTGTTTGCTTCAGCTTCTGCTGCATAAAACAAGAAATTGGGGCCTCTTCTTTCTATTCCACAAGGGGGTGACCTTTACCACACCATGGATATACACCATCTGGCTGGCTGCTGTGGACTGGAACCATTTCCACGCTTCACAGGACTATTTTAATTAACTACCAGGGACAATATGGCCGTAGAGAACACAGCCCAGATGCCTAGAACTAAAAACATACCTGAAGATTGAGAGAATGCTGTGTATAGAACTAAATACCTACCTGAAGATTCTGAGAATGCTGTGTATAGAACTAAATACCTACCTGAAGATTCTGAGATTGCTCTGTATAGGCTAGAAGAGAGACAGGTTTTATAGCAACTTCTACTTTATGATAAGCTTGTCCTTGCCCTGTAAATGCAGTATTTTACATTTTTTTGTATGTATGTGTATTAGTGTTCTGATCCTTTTAAGTTTTTATTAAACACAATACTTGTTCCATGAAGTGCTTGCTAAATCCCTCACCTTGGCAATACTATTCTATACTTTTAACAAGCAAGCGAGAGCACCTCAAGGTGTAGCTAGACCTTGAAATTTGTATCCTGTAAGTATTATGTATCTGATCCGAATTAAATGTACAATTGTTGCTTCGTATTTCTTTATTGAATACAACGGGGGAAAATCTTCAGAGGGTAAAACACATTTCTAAACAGGGTTGCTGATTCCCAGCTTTATGAAGCAAGAAGATGCTTGTTATCATTCAAGTACATCCCTAATGTGTAATGTTTGGGGTATTTCTGTTGTATTTTTGTATTGTCCTGTAGTTCTGGAAAAGACATGACTGTAGAACAATGGAGACAGCAGCAACCCCTGAAAGAGAACATCCCGTTCACCAGTAAAAAAGATGTACATGTTCGACAGTCCATAAAATGTAACAGAACTAGTTCACAGAGACAGAACGAGGGAAACAACGACCGTTTGAGTCACTTCTTCCTCATCTTTCACCAGTAGTTTTTATTTATTTGAGACAGTTTGGGGACCAACATTTTGACCACTGCATCCAAATACACACTGCTCACTTTCTCAAAGTGTACTTAAACGTAATCACTTTGTACAGAAGAGCAGAATCGGGTTAAATTCCATTTACATTCTTGGCTAGTTAAATAAGTGTAGTGGACATCCATTGAAATGGAATTGACCACTCTTTTTAATATAGTTTGTACAGGAGGGTGAAATAACCCTGCAAATTCATTCAAAAAGACGAAGATTCTCCAAACAGATCATATTGGCTTTGCTTCATGATTATTTATTTCGGCGAGGGAGTGTTTTCATATCAGCCAGGTGATATTCCTAGGACCAGGGAGCTTTTCTAAACATTTACTGTAACTTGGGCCCTAGATATGCTATAAAGCTATAACTAGAGTCCAGAGTTTTTCCTGGTTGGGTAACGAGGTCAAGAAAAACTCTGGACCCAAATTTAACATTACCGATCATGCGAAAGCATGGACCTCTGATTAATTCAAGCAAGCAATTCCTTATAATTCAATAATAATCTTTGCATTTACACATTGTAAATATCTGCGTTCCAAATTGCACCCTATTCTCTATATTGTGAACTACTTTTGACCAGAGCCCTATAGGAAAACATGGTCAAAAGTAATTACCTAAATAGTGAATAGGTTTCCATTTGGAACGGAAGGCAATATCTCTGAAATATAAGCCCAGATAATTACATTAATCTCAGACGCCTACACAAGAATGGCAGGACTAAATTAGTCAAATATATATATATATTTTTTTTAAAGACTCATCTAGGAAAAAGCCAACGTAGCATTTCTAATAATCATACTTAAATAAAAACAGATCCTACTGTATTTTTAATATAGGTTGTTCACCATCCTTGTTTAAGACCACTTCCCATCTCATCCAGTTTATGGAGGTGCGTCCCGATCTGGTGCACAGGGCTCTGGTCAAAATCATTGCACTATATAGGGAGCCATTTGGGAGATGGCCTGTATGTGTGAGCACATTAATTTACTGAAGATGCCTTTACAGACTGATCTGTGATCTGTTTTAGAAGTTTCCAACCTAAAATGGTCAAGTTGAGGAATAATGGTAAAGATAGATCCTAGATCTGTGCCTGGGGGTGAACTTCAACCTTAACCTGAAAAGACCCAGCAGTTAAAATTAACTTTGACCTCCTCCCAGACATGAGGTCTGAGTCGCAATAGTCTAACGTGGTGTCCCCTCCTCTCTCCTAGTTTCCTTTCCTTCATCTGCATTGACATGAAAGGAGATGAAGGAGAGGAGACGAGGAAGCCACGTTAAGACTATTGAAACAGAACCAGGAAGTAAAACAGGATACGTTACAGTCCAGTGTAGTGTGTTGGTAACATATGAAGCTGCTAGATCTAAACAGTATTTACTGACGTATTAACATCAACCCAAGTGTGTTGCCCGTGTGTGTGTGTGTGTGTGTGTGTGTGTGCGCCAACTGCACTGTCAGCAATAACCCGGAGAAAGAAAGGGGTCAAACCACTTTACGACACACACTCAGAACCCTATAGGATAGAGGAGTGTACTAGTGTTTACTAGGTAAATATACCTACTGTAAATGAGCTACTAAGTTCAATAATTGATGAGTGCAGCTCTCCCACCACTCCAAACACGCCTATGGGACCCTAATGGGCCAAGGTCAAAAATAGTGCACTATGTAGGGAATAGGGTGCAATTTGGGATGCAAAATATATAACTAGTACTGGTCAGGATGGGTGAAAACCCTAGGCCCTGTGTATGGGCCAAGCAATGAGCAGTCAGTTCCTTACTGTACATTTCAAATGGCAGACGGTCTTACATTCAACTTAACACAGGACCAACTCTAGTCCTAGCTAATATAATATAATATAAACACCTCCCATGTCAGAGCTATCGATCAGGACCTGTATTCATAAAGCCTCTCGGAGGAGGAGTGCTGATCTAGGATCAGGTCCTCACTATCCATCCTAATCTAAATTCATTATGATCTAAAAAGGCCAAACTGATCCTGAATCAGCACTCCTACTCTGTTTAACTTCATGAATAGTGGGTTATGTTCCATTTAATACTCTGTAGAGAGAAACCGTTTTGGTTCCAAAATCCGCACTAGAATACTACTTAGAATATATTGGGCATGCATACTTAGTAGTGTGCTAGTATAGATATCGGGACTTGGCCTATAAAAGAGTGATGTTAGGTTAGTTACCCCAACTGGCAGTGTAGCACATATTTAATATTACCATTATTACTTGTGCGTTCAAAAAAAATTAACAAGAAACGTCTGTCTACTTCAGGCTCTGATTGGAAGGTTCAGATCAGGTGACAGGAAGTAGAGGAGCTAAATGTTGCAGCAGCCAATCTGGTTTATACTGCATTACACAGAGGATGGCGAGGCGACGTCCCAAATGACAGCCTACTCCATATATGAACTACGTTTGGAGTGCACTAGCTAAAGGAATAGGCTGCCATTTGAAACACTGCCATTGACACCAATGAGGAACTTGCTTGATTAGGAGACATACAACATACACATGTGGTTGGCAGGCGTTTTGTAGTGTGTGGTGTAGTTTGATGTTGCCAGAGGAAGGGGGGGGTCTAGAGAGAAAGTGTGTCCCTTTAAAACAGGTGGTAATATATTTGTGCAGCTTTCAGCATCCAAACTTTAATAGAACCAGATCTGGCCTGCTGAGGGACCAAACGTCTCTCCACCCCCCTCTCCAAACTAACAACAAAGTAAGGAGCACAAAGTAAGGAGAACAGTCACGAAATGGCAGATGCACTTTTCATCCAACCAAACTCCTGTTTAACACCACTGCAGGGGTACTATGTACGATAAGGACACCAGTAATGACGCCACACCATGTAAGCGGACAGCTAGCCAAGCCAACACACCATATTTCTAATCTGCTGTCAAACCAAAGAGAGAGACCATCAGGACGATCTTGACTATGATGATGACTATGAAGAAGCATTACGATCACTGGTTGCTGATCTTCTTCTGCGATGACGTCATATACTGTCACACTGATGGGTTGCTCGGCCATCGTTGGCTCCTGTCTGCTGAAGATCCTCCTTCAATCCGTCCTCTTGGCGTTCCACAGTGCAAAGCTCTGCTGTAAAGCCTGAATATTTATAACGGATGGTGGGCTGGGTGGGGCCTGTGGCAGCCCAAGCCCCTCCCTCTCTACGCTGAGTCCCATTCCCATTGGCTGGTTCAGTCCCGGGACTGGTAGAACAGGATGTAACCTGACTCAGAGTTCTTGGAAATGTCCGACGTTAGACCGTAGAACTCCTCGATCGCCTGGGCGTCGATTTTCTAGAAAGTAGGAGAAGATAAGAGGGAGGACAAGATTAGAGAAGGACAAGAGACAACCTTCCATAGCCTTTTATTCAACGTATGTTTTCTTCTGTCACGAGGCAGACGTATAGCAACATATAGTTCAGCATATAATTCAGCTGGCGTGGTTACACGTGGTCTGCGGTTGGGAGGCCGATTGGATGTACTGCCAAATTCTCTAAAACGATGTTGTAGGCAGCGTATGTTAGAGAAATTAACATTTAATTATCTGGCAACCGATGTGGTGGGCATTCCTGCAGCCAGCATGACCGGCCTTCATCTTGCTGGACACCAGGAAGAGTAGCCCATAATGACAAAGCAAAAACTGCTTACATTTTTTTGTAGTAAATGTATTAAAAACTACAAAACTGAAATCACATTTACATAAGTATTCAGACCCTTTACGCAGTACTTTGCTGAAGCACCTTTGGCAGCGATCGGGCGGCCAACTCTAGGAAGCGTCTTGGAGGTTCCAAACGTCTTCCATTTAAGAATGATTGAGGCCACTGTGTTCTTGGAGACCTTCAATGCTGCAGACATTTTTTGGTACCCTTACAATTACTTTGACCTCGTGGCTTAGTTTTTGCTCTGACATGTCAACTGTGGGACCTTATATAGACAGGTGTGTGCCTTTTCAAATCCTGCCCAATCAATTCAATTTACCACAGGTGGAGAACAATCAAGTTGTAGAAACATCAAGGATGATCAATGGAAACAGGATGCACCTGAGCTCAATTTCGAGTCTCATAGCAAAGGGTCTGAATACTTATGTAAATAACATTTCTAAAAACCTGTTTTCACTTTGTCATTATGGGGTATTGTGTGTAGATTGACGAGTAAAAAAAACATTTAACGCATTTTAGAATAAGGCTAATGTTACAAAATATGGAAAAAGTCAAGGGGTCTGAATACTTTCCGAATGCACCATATATAGTTCAGCACGCATGCATAAACACTTTTTTTTTCTGCATATACTGTACATAGTTCACTTCTTTTCACCAGAGCCCCCATGTGTAAAGAGAGCCATGTATTTCTACTGTTTTACTGGTCATACACATTATGGAACTCTAGAAGAATAGTATTGTTTTTAGGGCTGGGCGATACAGACAAAAATCCATATTGCGATTACTTGCCTGAATTGATGTGAATAACTTTAACAATGATTTATTTGATTTATTGTCCCAGCTCTAGGTACAACATGTGGATAGAACCCTTCGTGAAAAGACGAGAATATATAGCTAGTGCTTACACCAGTTGAGGGTTCGAGTAGTGAGACCACTGTTTACTAGCTCTCCAGTTTCAGCACCAGCCAAACGACAAAGAGAAAAAAGAGAAGCAGTCTACAATCCCATCTGCTTCCAAGTTCCCCCTTAGCTACAGATCTAGCAGTGTTTCCCCTAGGATTTATTTCAGCAGCGGTGGCAAAGTTAGTGAAGGGGGCATGGCCAATGACACAGTTTTAGAGGCTGCAGAGATTTTTTTTTGCTGTTTTTAAAGCTAATTTCCTGCAGTTCTACGCTTATGTCTTGTTCTTATGCTATCCGAGTGACTCAAACATAAAATCAAATGGTGCCCCATACCATGACATTTTTGGATTCTCCCTGACTGTCTAGTTTTTATTTTGGTGATTGTTAGTTCTCAAAGATGATCTTATTTAAAATTGATTTAGCTCCATTATATTGTCTACATACTTTAGATCTGGTTTTAGTCGTTTCAGTTTACACTGAAAACGTCTCGAAAAATTTAATAAAATCACACAAAATATATATATACACACACAGTTGAAGTCGGAAGTTTATACACCTTAGTCAAATACATTTAAACTCAGTTTTTCACAATTCCTGACATTTAATCCTAGTAAAAATGCCCTATTTAAGTCAGTTAGGGTCCCCACTTTATTTTAAGAATGTGAAATGTCAGAATAATAGTAGAGAGAATTATTTATTTCAGCTTTTATTTATTTAATCACATTCCCAGTGAGTCAGAAGTTTACATACACTCAATTAGTATTTGGTAGCATTGCCTTTAAATTGTTTAACTTGGGTCAAACGTTTCGGGTAGCCTTCCACAAGCTTCCCACAATAAGTTGGGTGAATTCTGGCCCATTCCTCCTGACAGAACTGGTATAACTGACTCAGGTTTGTAGGCCTCCTTGCTCACACACGCTTTTTCAGTTCTGCTTACAAATGTTCTATAGGATTGAGTTCAGGGCTTTGTGATGGCCACTCCAATACCTTGACTTTGTTGTCCTTAAGCCATTTTGCCACAACTTTGGAAGTATGCTTGGGGTCATTGTCCATTTGGAAGACCCATTTGCGACCAAGCTTTAACTTCCTGACTGATGTCTTGGGATGTTGCTTCAAAATATCCACATAATATTCTGTCCTCATGATGCCATCTATTTTGTGAAGTGCACCAGTCCCACCTGCGGCAAAGCACCCCCACAACATGATGCTGCCACCCCCGTGCTTCACGTTGGGATGGTGTTCTTCAGCTTGCAAACCTCCCCCTTTTTGCTTCAAATATAACAAATGGTCATTCTGGCCAAACAGTTCTATTTTTGTTTCATCAGACCAGAGGACATTTCTCCAAAAAGTATGATCTTGTCCCCATGTCAGTTGCAAACCGCAGTCTGGCATTTTTATGGCGGTTTTGGAGCAGTGGCTTCTTCCTTGCTGAGCGGCCTTTCAGGTTATGTCGATATAGGACTCGTTTTACTGGGAATATAGATACTTTTGTACCGGTTTCCTCCAGCATCTTCACAAGGTCCTTTACTGGGATTGATTTGCACTTTCCGCACCAAAGTACGTTCATCTCTAGGAGACAGAACGCATCTCCTTCCTGAGCGGTATGACGGCTGCGTGGTCCCATGGTGTTTATACTTGTGTACTATTGTTTCTACAGATGAACGTGGTACCTTCAGGCGTTTGGAAATTGCTCCCAAGGATGAACCAGACTTGTGGAGGTCTACAACTTTTTTTCCCTGAGGTCTTGGCTGATTTCTTTAGATTTTCCCATGATGTCGAGCAAAGAGGCACTGAGTTTGAAGGTAGGCCTTGAAATACACCTCCAGTTGACTCAAATGATGTCAATTAGCCTGTCATGGCTTTAGAAGCTTCTAATATCATTTTATGGAATTTTCCAAGCTGTTAAAAAGGCACAGTCAACTTAGTGTATGGAAACGTCTGACCCACTGGAATTGTGATATAGTGAATTATAAATGAAATAATCTGTCTGTAAACAATTGTTGGAAGAATTACTTGTGTCATACACAAAGTAGATATCCTAACAGACTTGCCAACTTAGTCGGTTAGGACATCAACCTAAGTGTATGTAAACGTCAACCTAAGTGTACGTAAACTTCCGACGTCAACTCCATGCATGCACGCATGCATGCATGCATGTATGTATGTATGGTTTTATTTTGTGGTGGTGCGCTGCTGATAAATGCATATAGGGGAAACACTGGATCAAGGATCAGCCTACCGCCCATAAACCCTAACCATTCAAAGGTAAAACCAAAACCTGATCTGAGACCAGTGTCTTGGAGTCAACATGTTACCAAGCCCAGCGGAAACTCCATTACTCAGCCAGATCCTGCACATCCACCAGATGTTCAGAATCCCTAGACACTGATCTAAGATCAGTTTTGGATTCTCCCCTCTAATGGTTACACTGGGTAAACAGAGTAAGCTGATCTTAGAGTTGTGCCTATGGGAAGGGTCTACCCGCAATGGAAAAAGCAGGCCCCCTGATTGCTATAACATACCACTGTTGGTACATTTCAAACAGAGCCCTATACTACTATTGTGTGGACTAAGAGCCATTTATTTAGAGAGTAGGGACATTGAGGGTTTTACTTTAGGATGCATTTACATGACAACAAAATTCTATGGTAGTGCCCTATTAACATTACATGAAAACTCTAAATATACAGAACCAAAATAAACGCAACATGTAAAGTGTTGGTGCCGCGTTTCATGAGCTGAAGTATAAAATCCCAGAATTGTTCCATTTGCACAAAAAGCTTATTTCTCTCAAATTTTGTCCACAAATTTGTTTTACATCTCTGTTAGTGAGCAGTTATCCTTGGCCAAGATAATCCATCCCCCTGACAGGTGGGACATATCAAGAAGCTGATTAAACAACATGATCATTACACAGGTGCACCTTGTGCTTGCTGACTGCAGGAATGTCCACCAAAGCTGTTGCCAGATAAATAAATGTTAATTTCTCTACCATAAGCCGCCTCCAACGTCATTATAGAGAATTTGGCAGTACATCCAATCAGTCTCACAACCGCAGATCACGTGTAACCACGCCAGCCCAGGACCTCCACATCCGGCTTCTTCAACTGAGGGATCATCTGAGACCAGCCACCCGGACAGCTGATGAATCTGAGGATTATTTATGTCTGTAATAAAGCCCTTTTTGTGGGGAAAAACTCATTCTGATTTGCTGGGCCTGGCTCCCCAATGGGTGTGCCTAGGCCCAGCCATGACTGTGCCCCTGCCCAGTCATGTGAAATTCATAAATTAATTTAAAATTGACTGATTTCCTTATAATGAACTGTACCTTAGTAAAATCGTTGAAATTGTTGCATGTTGCTTTTATATTTTTGTTCAGTATACAGTGCTTTTGGAAAGTATTCAGACCCCTTGACTTTTCCCACATTTTGTTACACCTGGGTAAAGTCAGTTTTGTCTTGATATTCTTTTTTGAGAGTAGAGGCTTCTTCCTTCCTGACCTCCCATGTAGGCCAAGTTTGTGCAGCCTTAGGCCGGACAAAGTTGAATTACTGTTTAACGGATGCCGCGAAGTGTGTCAGCTGTATGGTGATTTGCGATTACATTTTACCGGTACTACCAGTAGTAGTAGGCCAACCGATAACACCACGACGGAATGCGTTTGAAGTGATGATGCGCCGCCGAGAACAGCTAGCAGGTCCAGCAAAGTACATCGCCAGTGGCACGCACACTCTTCGCAGCTCCACAATGATGTGATTTACTGTCTCTAAAGGTGGGGGCTTTTCGTGGCAGCCAGACGAGACAATCGAAGGACGATGATGTGAGCAAAGTTACTGGACTCCAATTTAGTCACGCTTTCTCTAGATAGATTGACGCTTCTAAAATCGTACATGTTATAAACATTTATTTGTATTTTGATAGGTTATACTCTATGGCTGGATGTATGTATTCTTTTCCAATTTGGCAGAACTAAACTTGATTGACCTTCTTCTTACAAGTCCTAGTCTAAGAGAAGCCTAATCACATGACTACAGTCATGTGGAAAAAGTAAGTACACCGCCTGGAAAGTTCTCTTTTACTTTACATATTTGGACAGATGGATATGTACTCTTCACTAAAACACTATTGACAGATAAAAGGCTCCCCAATTTGAACAAATCACACACACACACAAATGTTATGCAATTAAAATAAACAGAAAGGTAAAAAGTCAGGTGTCTTGATATTGTTTTTTGAGAGCAGAGGCTTCTTCCTTCCTGACCTCCCATGTAGGCTAAGTTTGTGCAGTCTCTTTCTGACAGTGTACCCATGCACTTCGACATTGATTGTGGCAAGAGAGAGGCCTGTAGATCCCTTGATGTTACTCTGGGGATCTTAGAGACTTCTATGAGCATCTTTCGGTCAGCTCTTGGGCTGACTTTGGTGGGGCGACCGGTCCTAGGTAGTTTGCCAGTGGTCTGGAATTTGTCAGACAGTGGAATGATGTACTTCAAATTTCTTGGAAATGGAATGATGTACTTTGAATTGCTTGGAAATGGATTTGTAACCCCTCCCAGACTCATGGGCATCAATAATCTTTCTTCTGAGGGCCTCGGGTAGGTATTTTGATCTTTGAATGATGTGTTACCACACACCCATATGGTTAAGACCAAACCAGACCAATTTTCTTATTTTCTCTCCAATGTTTTCTAATAATTTGCACTTGTTTTGGTACTTAATTCTAATTCTAGCCATTTTATGTGATGGTAAAGGTAGGGGTGTACTAACTTTTTCCCCCATAAGGAAAATGCATTTTTGCTTATTTTAACTGCATAAAATTTCAAAGTTATTTTTTGTGTGTGATTTGTTAAATTGGTTAACCTTTATTTGTCAATAGTGTTGATGTGAAGATTACATATCCATCTGTCTAAATATGTAAAAAAAAAAAAAAAAAAAAAAAAAAAAAAAAGAACTTTCCAGGGGGTGTACTTACTTTTCACATGACTGTATATTGTTAAAGCCTATAGATATACATTCAGGTAATGAACTCATTATTATGCATCAACATACACTACTGTTCAAAAGTCTGGGGTCACCTAGAAAATGTCCTTGTTTTTTAAAGAAAAGCACACTTTTTGTCCATTAAAATATCACATTGATCAGAAATACAGTGTAGACATTGTTAATGTTGTAAATTACTATTGTAGCTGGAAATGGCAGATTCTTTATGGAATATCTACATAGGTGTGCAGAGGCCCATTATCAGCAACCATCACTCCTGTGTTCCAATGGCACGTTGTATTAGCTAATCCAAGTTTATCATTTTAAAAGGCTAATTGATCATTAGAAAACCATTTTGCAATTATGTTAGCACAGCTGAAAACTGTTGTGCTGAATGAAGCAATAAAAGTTATTTAGACTAGTAAGAGTATCAGCATTTGAGTTCGATTACAGGCTAAAAATGGCCAGAAACAAAGAACTTTCTTCTGAAACTCGTCAGTCTATTCTTCTTCTGAGAAATTAAAGCTATTCCATGCGAGAAATTGCCAAGAAAGGCTAAAACTGGCTATAACCAGAATAGAAAGAGGAGTGGGAGGCCATGGTGCACAACTACATTAGAGTGTCTAGTTTGAGAAACAGACCTCAACTGGCAGCTTTATGAAATAGTACCCGCAAAAAAACAGTCTCAACGTCAACAGTGAAGAGGTGTTTTGCGGGTACTATTTAATGAAGCTGCCAGTTGGACTTGTGAGGCGTCTGTTTCTCAAACTAGACAATTTAATTTACTTGTCCTCTTGCTCAGTTGTGTACCGGGGCCTCCCACTCCTCTTTCTATTCTGGTTAGAGACAGTTTGTACTGTTCTGTGAAGGGAGTAGTACACAGCGTTGTACAAGATCTTCAGTTTCTTGGCAATTTCTCACATGAAATAGCCTTCATTTCTCAGAACAAGAATAGACAAATGAGTTTCAGAAGAAAGTTATTTGTTTCTGGCCATTTTGAGCCTGTAATCTAACCCACAAAACGATGATGCTCCAGATACTCAACAAGTCTGAAAGGCCAATTTTATTACTTCTTTAAAATCATCACAACAAAATTGCAAAAGGGTATTCTAATTATCAATTAGCCTTTTAAAATAATAAACTTGGATTAGCTAACACAACGTGCCATTGGAACACAGGAGTGATGTAGATATTCCATAAAAAAAAAATGGAAGCTACAATAGTCATTTACAACATTAACAATGTCTACACTGTATTTCTGATCAATTTTATGTTATTTAAAAAAAAAAAAAAAAAAAGACAAAAAGTGATTTTCTTTAAAAAACAAGGACATTTCTAAGTGACCCCCAACTTTTGAATGGTAGTGTAGATTTGATTACAATTATTTATTGTCAATCATTCTTGAGTTTGTTAGGCTTTACAATTAAGTAGATTAATGAACTGATAATACATTCATTTGTTTCAATAATTTTTGAATATGATATATTATATTGCAATATTCTATACGAATAATATTCATTAATATTAATTTGTCTATTAATTATAAATCTGAAAATCAGTCCGAAATTTAATATTTCTCCTATTGTTCATGTCCATATAGCCGAGGACAATGTGGTAAAGTACTGAATATTTCTCCTATTGTTCATGTCCATATAGCCGAGGACAATGTGGTAAAGTACTGAATATTTCTCCTATTGTTCATGTCCATATAGCCGAGGACAATGTGGTAAAGTACTGAATATTTATCCTATTGTTCATGTCCATATAGCCGAGGACAATGTGGTAAAGTTCTGTTATTCCTTATCCACTTAATGTATTTTTTTTGCTCGCTCGCAATTTCTCGCATGGAATAGCTTTAATTTCTCAGAAGAAGAATAGACTGACAATTCCAGACACACCATTGGGAGCCGAAGTCTTTCAAATAATTTTAGTGTTTTTTCTAGCCTGCCTGGGAGTGCCAGATGGGCAGGGTTTGCGCCCCTTGAGAGTATTAAATTGGTTCCATTGTGCCATGCAAGCATATTCAAGACCAGATAAAGTATTTGAAATGATTGCAAATAGTACTTGAACCCAGGTCTGGTAGGGAGTAGGGGGATGGACTGCAGCCTGGAATACCTAATGGGTCTCTATGGATGCTCTGAATGAGTTAGTAGAATCTGAGATCTACTGGTTTACACTAGGAGTGTGAAAGTTATGTATTGTGTGTCAGTTGTTGACAACACATCATTATTGGAGGCGCCTGCAGAGACTGTTATTGCCTGGGCCGATCCGTAAAAACAACTGTTTATTTTACTGTTTTGCTTGTCTCCAGCAAACCTCATCATCAACACTAGAACGGCCGGGCCTCAAGACATCACAGTTTAAGCCTTTGGGGCGCCAACATTCTAACGGCCTAATAAATACATATATGCCCTCGCAAAAATAAATCATTGGTTTGTGTTTATGAAGGTCTTAGGTAATATTAGAATATGAAACACATTTCAAAAGAATTTTAATTTTTTTCACATCCCAAATTTTTTTGGGAGTGTTCTACAACAGCACAAAGAAATGCAGATTTATCCCGTTTAGGCAGGTCTTAGGAAAAAAATATTTAATTAAGAAAAATGGATTTCAAAAGAAACATTTACTTTTATTATGTTACAACTCTGTGCTTAGTAGCCGTGGCTATATGCTGACGCAAGTTATATTTTTTAATGGAGCTCATCTGCTCAAATGTAGGCATTTTGTGAAACCTTAGAATCCGCTCTTTCCAATAGTTTATAGCAAATGACCTGCATGAACCTCTGTAGGATTATTTGAAAAAAAAGTGGATTTTGGGTAAACTCCATTCCATTCTTTGTCAATTACCCATGCTGCTCTGCAATCTCTGCATTCCCCCATCAGACTATTTTCAATTCATTCTTGTCTTTCGGCTACATCCATTATTATACAGTTGAAGTCGGAAGTTTACATACACCTTAGTCAAATACATTTAAACTCAGTTTTTCACAATTCCTGACATTTAATCCTAGTAAAAATGCCCTATTTTAGTCAGTTAGGGTCCCCACTTTATTTTAAGAATGTGAAATGTCAGAATAATAGTAGAGGGAATGATTTATTTCAGCTTTTATTTCTTTCATCACTTTCCCAGTGGGTCAGAAATGTACATACACTCAATTAGTATTTGGTAGCATTGCCTTTAAATTGTTTAACTTGGGTCAAACGTTTCGGGTAGCCTTCCACAAGCTTCCCACAATAAGTTGGGTGACTTTACTCCTCACAGAACTGGTATAACTGACTCAGGTTTGTAGGCCTCCTTGCTCGCACACGCTTTTTCAGTTCAGCCCACAAATGTTCTATAGGATTGAGATCAGGGCTTTGTGATGGCCACTCCAATACCTTGACTTCGTTGTCCTTAAGCCATTTTGCCACAACTTTGGAAGTATGCTTGGGGTCATTGTCCATTTGGAAGACCCATTTGCGACCAAGCTTTAACTTCCTGACTGATGTCTTGAGATGTTGCTTCAATATATCCACATAATTTTCCTTCCTCATGATGCCATCTATTTTGTGAAGTGCCCCAGTCCCTCCTGCTGCAAACCACCCCCACAACATGATGCTGCCACCCCCGTGCTTCACGGTTGGGATGGTGTTCTTCGGCTTGCAAACCTCCCTCTTTTTCTTCCAAACATAACGGTCATTATTTTCTTTTGATTTCCCAATGATGTCGAGAAAAGAGGCACTGAGTTTGAAGGTAGGCCTTGAAATACATCCACAGGTACACCTCCAATTATGTCAATAAGCCTATCAGAAGCTTCTAAAGCCATGACATCATTTTCTTGAATTTTCCAAGCTGTTTAAAGGCACAGTCAACTTAGTGTATGTAAACTTCTGACCCACTGGAATTGTGATGTAGTGAATTATAAGTGAACAAATCTGTCTGTAAACAATTGTTGGAAGAATTACTTGTGCCATGCACAAAGTAGATGTCCTAAACGACTTGCCATAACTGTTTGTTAACATGAAATCTGTAGAGTGGTTGAAAAATGTGTTTTAATGACTTCAACCTAAGTGTATGGAAACTTCCGACTTCAACTGTATGTGTGAAATTAGTTTCAATATAGTTTATGTGCAGTTTCGATGGGCCATTGTCAGATGCAGCCAACTGTCGTTAGTGTGTTAAAGTCTTATTTAGGAAAAGTCAAGGATGGAGGGGGACATGACAAAAAATGGCAGCGATATTAAATGTTTTAATTCACATCACGTCCAAAAGACCTCGTCTGCGCTTTTAGTGTTTTTTATTTTATTATATTTTAAGAACAAATTAGTTTATTTTTGCCTATTTGAGCTGTTCTTGCCATAATATGGACTTGGTCTTTTACCAAATAGGGCTATCTTCTGTTTACCAACCCTACCTTGTCACAACACAACTGATTGGCTCAATCGCATTAAGGAAAGAAATTCCACAAAATTAACTTTTACAAGGCACACCTGTTAATAGAAATGCATTCCAGGTGACTACCTCATGAAGCTGGTTGAGAGAATGCCAACAGTGTGCAAAGCTGTCAAGGCAAAGTGTTGCTACTTTGAAAAATCTCAAATATAAAATGTTTTATTTTTTTTAACACTTTTTGACTTACTACATAGTTATGTCTTCACTATTATTCTACAATGTAGAAAATAGCCTAAATAAAATAAAATCGTCTAAATGAGTAAGTGTCTCCAAACTTTTGACTGGTACTGCAGGATGTACTATAGATGAAGACTGGTTTGAAGAAAGAGAAAAAGAGGGGAGCGAGAGAAAGAGAGACAGACAGAGAAAGAGATTATTGAAGAGGTCAATCCCTCCTTACCTCTACGATGTCGTCATCAAACAGGAGCCAGAACCCATGACTCTTCACTATGGTGATGTAATGACCACGGTTTGGACCACTGGGGACAGAGAGAGGAACATACAGTTGAAGTCGGAGCTTTACATACACCTTAGCCAAATACATATAAACTAAGTTTTTCACAACCTGACATTTAATCCTAGTAAAAATTCCCTAAAAATAATTTTCTGGAATTTTCCAAGCTGTTTAAAAAAGGCACAGTCAACTTAGTGTAATGTAAACTTCTGACCCACTGGAATTGTGAATATTTCACTTATAATTCACTGTCTAAACAATTGTTGGAAGAATTACTTGTGTCATGCACAAAGTAGATGTCCTAACAGACTTGCCAAAACTATAGTTAACATGGTGGTTGAAAAATGAGTTAATGACTTCAACCTAAGTGTATGTAAACTTCTGACTTCAACTGTAGATATACAGTGTTTTCAGAAAGTATACACACCGTTGACTTTTTTCGACATTGTGTTACAACCCAAATTTTAAATTTATTAAATTAACATCGTCACAGGCCTACACACAATACCACAATGTCAAAGTGGAATTATGTTTTAAGAAATGTTTACAAATGAAAAGCTAAAAATGTATTGAGTCAATAAGTATTCAACTCCTTATTAGGGCAAGCTTAAATAAGTTCAGGAGTATAAAATGTCCTTAACAAGTAACATACGCGGCATGGACTCGCCGTGTGCAATAATGGTGTTCAGCATGATTTTTGAATGCCTACCTCATCTCAACTAAATGAAAAGTTACCCATATCACTTTTATTTTCATCTGTTTATAGTGAGAATAACTCTAACTCTAAAATGTACAAATAAAGATTTCTGACCAATATAGCCGACCCTTCTTTTCAATAACAGTCATAAGCCTTCCATCCATGGAGTCTGTCAGTTTCTTGATCTGTTGACGATCAACTTTTTGTGCAGCAGCAACCACAGCCTCCAAGACACTGGTCAGAGAGTTTTTTTTTTATTTCACCTTTATTTAACCAGGTAGGTCAGTTGAGAACAAGTTCTCATTTGCAACTGCGACCTGGCCAAGACAAAGCAAAGCGACAAAAACAACACAGAGTTACACAGTAAACAAGTGTACCGCTTTCCTTCATCGTAAATCAACCGTTTAAGGGGCCGCCACAAGTTCTCAATAGGGTTTAGGTCAGGTGAGGAAGGGGGCCCATGTCATTATTCTTTCATCTTTTAGGCCTTTACTGGCTAGACACGCAGTGGAGTACTTCGATGCATGCGATGGAGCATTGTCCTGCATAAAAAAATCATGGTCTTCTTGAAAGATGCAGACTTTTCCCCTGTACCACCGCTTGAAGAAAGGGTCTTCTAAAAACTGGCAGTAGGTTTGGGAGTAGAGTTTGAGTCCATCTTCAACCCAAAAAGGTCCAACTAGCTCATCTTTAATAATACCAGCCCATACCAGTACCCCACCTCCACCTTGCTGGCGTCTGAGTCGAAGTGGAACTCCGTGCCCGTTACTGATCCAGCCACGGGCCCATCCATCTGGTCCGTCAAGTGTCACTCATCTCATCAGTCCATAAAACCTTTGAAAAATCTGTCTTCAGATATTTCTTGGCCCAGTCTTGACGTTTCAACTTATATGTCTTGTTCAGTGGTGGTCGGGTTTCAGCCTTCCTCACCTTGGTCATGTCTCTGAGCACTGAACACCTTGTACTTCTGGGCACTCCAGGTAGGTTGCAGTTCTGGAATATGACAGCACTGGAGGATAATGGGTTCCTAGTAGCTTCACGTTTGATTCTTCTCAAATCTTTGGCAGTTAATTTGCGTCTGACTATTTGCAAGAAAACGTTTGATGGTTCTATGATCACGCCCCAATATCTTAGCAATTTCAAGAGTGCTGCATTCCTCTGAAATACTTTTTACAATTTTTGACTTTTCAGAGTCAGTTAAATCTCTTTTTTGGCCCATTTTGCCTGAGGAAAAGAAGCTGCCTAATGATTATGCACACCTTGATATAGGGTGTTGATCTCCTTAGGCCACACCCTCCCTCATTACACAAATACACATCACCTGATATGCTTAAATCCAAAAAGCATTCCAGTTTATACAGCTTGGAGTTGGGAAATATGCATAATAATGATGATATGGTCAAAATACTGACTTGCTTAATAATTGTGCAGACAGTGTACAAAGATACGGGTGTCCTTACTAACTCAGTTGCCGGATAGGAAGGAAACAGCTCAGGGATGTCACCATGAGGCCAATGGTGACTTTAAAACAATTACAGAGTTTAATGGCTGTGATCAGAGAAAATTGAGGATGGATCTACAACATTTTAGTTACCCCACAATACTAACCTAAATGACAGACTGAAAAGATGGAAGCCTGTACAGAATAAAAATATTCCAAAACATGCATCCTGTTTGCAACAAGGCACTAAAGTAATACCGCAAAGAAATGAACAACATCCTGAATACGAAGTGTTTTGATCAACAACCAACTTGACAGATGAAGAATTTTTTTTTAAAATTATAATGTGCAAATATTGTACAATCCAGGTGTGCAAAGCTCTTAGAGACTTACCCAAAAAGACTCACAGCTGTAATAGCGGCCAAAGGTGATTCTAACATGTTTTGTCTCAGGGCTTTGAATATTTATGTAAATGAGATATTTCTGTATTTCAGTCAACTTGCTAAAATGTCTAATAACATGTTTCCACTTTATCATTATGGTGTATTGTGTGTAGATGGGTGAATAAATATTTAATCCATTTTGAATTCAGGCTGTAACAACAAAATGTGGAATAAGTCAAAGGGTATGAATACTTTCTGAAGGCACTGTATATATTTTAGACAGAAGTTAATGACCAAGGCTTGGACCACAGACATACACGCTATAGAGTTATCACAAAAGACTGCATGTCTATCAATCTGCACGTGTATCTCTGTTCAAGTTACCAGAGACACACTCACTCTCACTCTCTTTACCTTCCACAGTGGACGACCACGGCGACCAGGTCATACATGCGGTCTGGGTTGGTGGCGTCTCCTGAGGTGTTGAAGAGGCGGAGCTCCAAAGGGAAGACGACGCGATAGGACAGCTTGGTGTAGCGATGCACCTGTTCCATGTATTTAAACCTCTTCAGGTGTAATGCCAGGATCATAGGGAGCTTCTTCACACGCATCCTATATATAATAATAACAACAATGTTACAGTTAGTAGGTTGGCAGGTAGCCTAGCGGTTAAGAGCGATGGGCCAGTAACCGAAAAGGTTGCTGGTTCGAGTCCGAGAGCAAACTTGGTGTAAAATTTCTGATGTGCCCTTGAGCAAGGCACTTATTCCTAATTGCTCCTGTAAACTATCACAGCCCAGGTTAGGGTTATTATTAAAACCTCCTCAGATGTAGCACGAGGATCATCACACGCATTCTATGTATAATAATATAGAACATATTTCTATTTTACTATAGGATGGGATGGTTAATTCCTCTTGTGTTTTGTGCTGATATTTCTATTCCTTTCTCTGTTGTGTTTTTGTACCCTGGTCTGCATCTGGAAAATGGCGGATGTGCACCACTGAACACTGCTTTTGGAACTAAAGCCTCTCCATTACAGCACCATCCAAATGAAGTGGGCTTGGGCTGTGATGGTTGGGGCCCTTAGTACGAGTGTTTAAGTATTCAACACCAGATACAGGTAGCCTAGCGGTTAGAGCGTTGGGCCAGTAACCGACAAGGTGAAAAACCTAGTGAGAATAAATAGTGAGAATAAACAAAACAACTCAAAAATGTACAAATAAAGATTTCTGACCAATATAGCCACCCTTCTTTTCAATAACAGTTATAAGCCTTCCATCCATGGAGTCTGTCAGTTTCTTGATCTGTTGACGATCAACTTTTTGTGCAGCAGCAACCACAGCCTCCCAGACACTGGTCAGAGAGGTGGACCGCTTTCCTTCATCGTAAATCAACAGTTTAAGAAGGGGCCACAAGTTCTCAATAGGGTTTAGGTCAGGTGAGGAAGGGGGCCCATGTCAAGTGGGCTTGGGCTGTGATGGTTGGGGCCCTTAGTAGGAGTGTTTAAGTATTCAACACCAGATACAGGTAGGCTAGCGGTTAGAGCGTTGGGCCAGTAACCGACAAGGTGAAAAACCTATCAATGTGTCCTTGAGCAAGGCACTTAACCCTAATTTGCTCCGGGGGCTGACCCTGTAGGTAGGCTGTCATTGTAAATAAGAATTTGTTCATAACTAACTTGCCTAGTTAAATAAAATAAATAAAAAATGCACAGCACCCCTCACACGCCTCTCCCTTATCTGACCTAGATATGTTGTGTGTATGTATTTATATGTAGTCTGTGAGCCTTTTTTAAATGTATGTAGTTCTGTCCTTGAGCTGTTCTTGTCTATTAAGGTTCTGTATTATGTCATGTTTCATGTGGACCCAAGGCAGAGTAGCTGCTGCTTTCACAACAGCTAATGGGGATCCTAATACAATACCAATACAATAACAAAAGACGATCAAGTGCACTTAACATCCGAACATGGACCAGGCCAAGCAACAGTTTGTACTTCAGCCAGTTGGCATACAGAGATGTATTCAGACTAACTACACAACATCCGAGTAAAAATCATGATGCACTTTTCAAAACAGACCATTTCTATCAACAGCAGCCATTTTTGGAGTGTTGCCTGTATTTCCCACCATGGAAAACTCAAGGCCGTCATCATCATCAATGTCAAATCCAACTGGTCTAAAAATAGATTTAGACAGCAGCCAGCTCACCTTTTCTGTGCTTCCTGTTTACTCCGACACTGTTCACAGTAGTACTTGTATTCACTACATAATGTCTCTGTGTTGCTGAAACCCCTGTGGAGAAAAGAAACAGAGACGGAGCGTTCGCATTGACGTCACGTACGGAATAACACATTTGACTAACACTTTCTCCAATCGAACTGTGTGGTCCAGGTGTGCGTGTCCACACACACACACACACACACACACACACACACACCTACCTGAGACAGTGTGTGATGGAGGTGTTCTGCTCTACATCCACAGAAAGGTCCAGGAAGTCCTCGTCTTTACTGCTCACCTGGACAAACAGAGCCAGGCAGACACTGGTTGCATTAACTCTAAATACGGTACAGAGTGGGGAAATGGCTCCTGGCCCCATTGATCTCTGTCATTTCAAATCCAATAAGTCTCCATTTTCGCTCGCCTTCTCCCATTAAAAGTATTTGGAAACTAGCACAGGTAGACATTAATTACAGCTCCTGGGCCTATTAATTTCCTTTATTTCAAATGCAATAACAGTCTACATCTTGGATCTCCCTCTTCCATCACAGTATAGTATTTGGAAACAGGCATAGCCCGGGCCTCCATTACGGCTCTATGCCCCATTCATCACCCTATTAACAGCCTTCATCTTGGATCTCCCTCCACTTACAGCTTCACAGTTGAGGCAGCGCGTCTCGTTGGTTAGGGTTCCCTGGAAGATCTCGTGGACCCAAGTCTTCTGTGTCTTCTCCTCCCCCTCTCCTCCTCTCGTCCTGCTGCTCCCCCCAACTCCACCTCCATTCTGCAACAGTTTTCCATTCTGCTGTCTCTCCTGGCTCTTCTCCTCCTGCAGCAGGTCAGCGATAGTGTTGAGGAGGTAGTTGAGGAACTCATGGGCGTCCTGCTGCATGTAGTTGTCAAACAACTCTGAGGGAGAGACAGAGAAGAAAGTTACATTTTCTCCGCCCCCCCCCCATCATTGATTCCTTTCTTCCTCCCATCCCCCTCTCACCATTTTCTTTCCTCAGTCGTGAGATGAACTTCTTAGGAGGGATGACTCCCACCTTCTTCTTCTGCGTGGCGATGCTGAAAAAAAAACATTTTTTTCCCCCTTGTCATCTAATTTTGGTTCCAAGTACCCTTTATATCTGTTTACCAAGAGGATAAGAGTGGAGCTAGGAGTTCAGCATGTTCTCTTCCTTTACCTGTTGAAGAGGTCAGAGAGACAGGTGAGCAGTGACTCTTTACGTCTGGGCTGGACCTTGTAGGCCAGGACCTTCTCCCTGAACGGACGGCAGAAGTAGAGGGCCTGCAGCACCGAGTTACAGTAGCAGGTGTTCCCGAACTGGAGGAGAGGGAGAGAGAGATAGAGGAGAGAGGGAGAGAGAGAGAGATAGAGGAGAGAGGGAGAGAGAGATAGATAGAGGAGAGAGGGAGAGAGAGATAGATAGAGGAGAGAGGGAGAGAGAGATAGATAGAGGAGAGGGATAGATAGAGGAGAGAGAGAGATAGATAGAGGAGAGAGATAGAGGAGAGAGAGAGAGAGATAGAGGAGAGAGAGAGAGAGATAGAGGAGAGGGAGAGAGAGATAGATAGAGGAGAGAGATAGATAGAGGAGAGGGAGAGAGATAGAGGAGAGAGGGAGAGATAGAGGAGAGAGGAGAGGATAGAGGAGAGAGAGAGAGAGGAGATAGAGGAGAGGGAGAGAGATAGAGGAGAGGGAGATAGAGGAGAGGGAGAGAGATAGAGGAGAGGGAGAGAGATAGAGGAGAGGGAGAGAGATAGAGGAGAGGGAGAGAGATAGAGGAGAGGGAGAGAGGATGTGATAAGTCTTGCGTTATGATTGTGTTACCATGTCACTGTGACGATTGGTAAACATTGTGTTGGTGCAGGTGCATGCTGGGAAACTTACGTTGACCAATAGCTATGGTTAATAATGTTGTGTTGGTACTTACGTTGACCAATCCAAAGTAGTGTTCATTAACAGGAAACTGTTCTGGTCCAATCTCCTTCTCCAAAGCAGAGGCATTGGCGCCCTGGAAGAGAAGATAAGTATTACATGTACATTGATTTTAGCCATTTAGCAAGCAGACACTGTGATCCAGGCCGTATTCTAGGCCGGCCAAGCAGACATTGTGATCCAGGCCGTATCATGTAATGTGCAACAATATTTCACAACAATTATGTAATGCTTTCAGAGGGTATCACGTGCACCATCTGCCTGGGACTCCACTAGTCCAGTATCATATTGGGACAGAAGGCGTGGTCCCATATATTTAGTCAATGTGAGGAGGTTGTATACAGGGGGTACCGGTACCGAGTCAATGTGAGGAGGCTACCATTTCAGGTGAAACGTCTCTCCAGGTATTCTAGAATGATACAGCCAACCAGCATTCTGCCATTCCATAGAATTGAGCTGATAGCTACATAGCCAACCAATTAAGCTCGAGCTAACAAGCATTGAGGGGATTCGATTATCTGGCCCGGGTTACCCAGGTGGGAGGAGTTTGTCCCGGGTCAAAAGTGATTACATTAATTTTGGAACCAGGCTGCCTCCCAGGCATGAGCCAGCTGCCTCGTTCTGGCTGACAGCGAAGTTGGCTCAAAAGGATACTTACCAGACATTCACCCATTGCGCATGTTTGGGATGATCTGGATTGACGTGTGCAACAGCTTGTGTCAGTTCACGCCACTCTCCAGCAACTTCTCACAGCCTTTGAGGAGGACTGGGACAACATTCCACAATCAGCAGCCTGATCAACTCCATGCAAAGATGTGTTGCGCTGCATGAGGCAAATGGTGGTCACACCAGATACTGACTGGTTTTCTGATCCACGCCCCTACCTTATCTGTGACCAACAGATGCATATCTGTATTTCCAGTCATGTGAAATCCATAGATTAGGTCTTAATGAATTTATTTCAATTGACCGATTTCCTTATATGAACTGTAACTCAGTAAAATCTTTGAAATTATTGCATTTCTGTTCAGTGTAGTTTGAAAATTCAAACATATTTTATGGAGAATATATTTTGTATGTTTCTGAACGATGCCTTGTTGACAACATGATCAAGCGACGCAGATGACTGTTCATTAGAGAAGGGCGCTCCTCCCTCAGGGCTCCATATAGCTCTACATTGACATGACTGGTTGGCGGTAGATCCTGTATAAACACACTCACTTCCTTCACAACAGCTCTGCGAAGTATGAATGCCCTGACTTCTGCAGAGGCCATATCACAGTAAATACTGTACGGCCCCAACGCAGACAGACCATGTAGCGCCTTTAACTCCCCCTGACCTCTGCAACGTTGCATTGCTGCCTTTTAAAACGATAGCTATAAACCTAGCTAACTTGCTAAACTCAACTAACTATGTTAACTAGTCAGTGGGATGTTGTTGTTAAGCATCTGTTCAGTAGTAGTTGGCCATCTAAAATTGAGTTAGTTGAAGTTGAAAGGCTGAGAAATATGATTTCACTACTAGTTAGCTATGTTCCAAATGACTTGATCAAATAAAACGCCTACGATGACTGTACAAGCTACATAGTTCGCCAAGGAACTATTTCACGACAACTTTGTATTATCGATAACTAGCATCATCTCGTGGCTAGGATATTTGCTAGCTAACGTTAGCTAGCGGGTTAGCTTAACTAGATAACCATGTTCATCCACCTTCCGAACAAAACCCCGTGCGGTCTACGGGTTCGTCTATCCGTGGTGAAACTTTATCAATTACAGCCAACTATTTATTACAATGTTTGTTTCTCTAGAGAGATCTAGCTAGGCACGTTAGGTAGCTGGCTAACTAGCCGACTTTATGTAAAACCTCAGTCACGTCCTGTTAGCTAGTATTAGCCAATTAGCTAGCGAGCTAGCTGTAAGGACAACATCATCGCATAGGAAATAACAGAAAAATACCGTACCATCGTACAAATCGAGGCGATCTTTCGGACTGTCATCAGTATTTCCATCCGTCTGTCGCCATATTATTGGACCGAAACCCAATTTTAAAAACGTTGACAGCCGCTGCGGCTGTTGGAGTTCCGGGGAGACCTTGCACAGTCCAGTCTGGAGCCGAGGGATAGTCTCTGGCAGGGTGCACTGCTCCCCAGACTGTTGACTCAGGACAGTTTCTGGACTCGGCAATTAGGAGGCGAGAACGAGGCTGGCAGATCAAAGTGGATGGGTTATAATTGACGGGTCGTAGTGCAAATAATACATTTATATCAGGCTAAATTGTAGCCTAGCCTCCCACTGCATGGTCACACGGAACAAACCGTCAAATATGTGGAAATGGTTGGTTGAACTAAATTACTCTGTAGGCCTATTTCCTAATTATTATTTATTTTTTTGCCTTCAATTCCAACCATTGATTCAATTTACTAATTGAATCCTATTTGTCTGTCTTGAAATGTAGGCTAATAACCATTGGTAAAAAAATAAAATAAAACCCCCAGAGATGATATCATATGCACCATTATGCTTGCCTATTCTATTCTATACAGAGAAAATGGCCAGATGCTAACAGGTCAGCGATTTGTAGGGCTTGTGCTGTCAGCAAATCTATGCTAGGCTACTCATTCACGCCCCCTTCTCTCTCATCCCACTCCGGTTTGTCTGACTCTTTTCTCTCACTTGACTAACAACTGCTGCGGGCTCGGGAAGTGGCGGGATATACTTGTCAACCCTTAATGGTTTATATGACTATTTGGTGCTCTGCGCTGCTTAGTTCTATGTGAAATAAAGGTTCCAAGGACACAATACAGTCGGACGGTCTGGGACCACGAGCGCCAAAATAAACTTGATTCTTTCAACTTGTTCCGCACTCAATGCAAGTGATCTACAAATGGTAGGTAGAATTGTTTCGAGTGGCAGCCAAGAGGAGACGATTAAAATGTATGTTCTTATCGAGAGATAATATATTTTAGCAGTGGGGGGACGAGGAGAAAGAGAGGAGCGGCATTTCCAGACTGAACTCATAAGGGGCTTCTAAATGCGTCTTCTTGTCGACCCACCGAGAACAATGAATAGTGGTTCTAGCAACTTTCTGCTAGTTCCAATACCGGAGTATCCCATTCTAGACTGCGTGCCCAACAAAAACGTTAAGATCGTGGTTTTGGGAGCGAGCAACGTCGGGAAAACAGGTAGGAGACATGGTTGACAACTTTTAGAGAAGTGTGCAGCGCACTGTTGGAATCTGAATCAATATATATATATATATATAGATCAATTCAAATAAAAAAATAAAACATATATATATATACACACACATTTTAGGCACATAAGTCATATTCCTATGCAAATAGAGAATGAAGGCTAGAATTAAAATAATTAATTTACATCAGTTTGTGAGAAACGGATTGGCTACATAGCCTTTTATTATGCAGACAATCCATGTCGACTTTTTTAAACAAACTGTACTTATTTATATTTCCACCTATCACTTAGATCATGGAGGGCCTATTGTCTGTGGGTGTTTTTTTGTATTAAGACCTAGACAACCAGGTGAGGGGAATTAGTGACCTTAATTAATCAATCAAAGTACAAAGGAGGAGCGAAAACCCGTAGACACTTGGCCCTCCGTGGAATGAGTTTGACACGTGACTTTGATATTGTATTAGGCTATGTGTGTAGGATGGGCCTCTAGTCGACACACTGTCTGGTGTGCCAGTTGGACAGCTGGTTAACAGTGTTGCAGCGATTCCCTATATAGTGCACTACAATTGACAAGGGGCCTAGTCAAAAGTAGTGCACTACGTGGGGAATAGGGTCCAATTTGGGTCGGGATTCAGACAGACTGATGGGAAGATGGTTTATGCCATATAAGGAGCAGGCCAACTGTGAAAGATATGTAGCCTACAGTATTCTCTTATGGCAACTTTGAAAGATATGTAGCCTACAGTATTCTCTTATGGCAACTTTGAAAGATATGTAGCCTGCAGTATTATTCTCAAGGTGTTTCTCAATGGAGGCTATTATTTTCGTTGTTTCATTTACAGCTTTGATAGTCAGGTTTCTGACCAAGAGGTTCATTGGGGACTATGAGGCAAACACAGGTAGGATTTGTATCATTCTCTTCATATAATATTTGTCATTTCACTTTGTAATAACTTTGAAATAAGAAAACTAGTGTGTGGCTATCTATAGCCTCCAGTGTTAAAAAAAAAAAACTGAATCAGTACAATGCATCCTAATTTGTTGCACATCTATCCATCATGTGTAGCCAGTCATGTGTTGCTAATCTCTGTTTCCAGGGGCCCTTTACTCCAGAAAGATCAATCTAGATGGAGAACAGGTCTCACTGCAGGTTCAGGACACACCATGTGTCTCTCTACAGGTAAGTCTCTTTCTCCACACAAGGCTGTATCCCAAATGGCACCCTATTCCCTACACAGTCCCTACATATGTGCACTGGTCAGAAGAAGTGCAGGTAGTTGGCGGGAAAAATTTCACCACGGATAGAAGAACCCGTAGTCCTGGCTACAGCCTTGGGGTCTATCTAACCAGCCTTGGGCCAAATATAGGTGAAATACTTTAAAATGTCAAATACTTAAAATTACATGCCAAGTCTCCCTTAGGATAGAGGTCTTCTAACCTCAGTGGGACTTGCTGGTTAAATAAAATACAAGTTACAGTAAATAAAAAGGTATTTTAGGTGTGAGCTGGGCCACACACCAAAAACAGTTGGTAGAGGGGCTGACTAACGGCCAGTAAACTGTATGCTATAGTAATAAATAAATAGAGTTGCACACTGTATATACAAGCTCCCAGTAATGTATTGGGTGAACCACCAACGTTTCAGGATGTGCTCACACAGACAGGATCTTAGAGTTTGCACTTTTTATTACTATTCCTTTGTATTGGTTCCATCGCAAAACGTTTTTGACATATAGGAGCCTATGTGTGTATTTGACCCAGGTCTGTATATAACGAGTGGAAACCTCATTTGCTGTTAGTTAGTTATCAGCAAGAAGATATCATGTTACAGTAGACCAGGGCCCCTTTCCACAAAGCCTCTCAGAGTAGGAGTGCTGATCTAGGATCAGTTATGTCTTTTAGATCATAATGAATAAGATTATATGGGCAGGCTAGGACCTGATCAGCACTCCTACTCTGAGACGCTTTGTGGACATGAGCCTACATCCAGTATCAGGGCATATCACAATTATTTTTCAATACTCTCTGTAGTGGTTTGATGATTTCTGTGACTCCCTAAGGGAGTCTCCAATTCATTTATCAAAATCACTTTGAAAACTAACCACCTGTTCAAAGGCCTGGTCTTGTATACAAACTACAATCTGAGAGATGGTTGATGGTGGTTTTGTCAAATTAAATGTTATTTGTCACATGTGCCAAATACAACAGGTGTAGACCTTACAGTGAAATGCTTAATTACAAGCCCTAACCAACAATGCAGTTTTAAAGTAAAATAAGTGTTAGGTAAAAAATAGATATGTAAAGAAATAAAAGCAGTAAAAATAACAGTAGTGAGGCTATATACAGGTGGTATCGGTACAGAGTCAATGTGCGGGGGCACCGGCTAGTCGGGCTAATTGAGGTAATATGTAGGTGTAGTTAAAGTGACTATGCATAGATAATAAACAGAGAGTAGTAGCAGCAGCATAAAAGAGGGGGTGGGGTGGGGGGCACACTGCGGTAGCAGAGAAAACAGTCTGACTAGGGTGGTTGGAATCTTTGACAATTTTTTGGGCCTTCCTCTGACACCGCGTGGTATAGAGGTCCTGGATGGAAGGAAGCTTGGCCCCTGTAATGTACTGGGCTGTATGCACTACCTTCTGTAGTGCCTTGCGGTCGGAGGCTGAGCAGTTGCCATACCAGGCAGTGATGCAACCAGTCAGGATGCTTTCGATGGTGCTTTTTGAGGATCTGAGGACCCATGCCAAATTTTTTCAGTCTCCTGGGGGGGATTAGGCTTTGTCGTGCCCTCTTCACGGCTGTCTTGGTGTGTTTGGACCATGATAGTTTGTTGGTGATGTGGACAACAAGGAACTTGAAGCTCTCAACCTGCTCCACTACAGCCCTGTCGATGAGAACGGGGGCGTGCTCGGTCCTCCTTTTCCTGTAGTCCACAATCATCTCCTTTGTCTCGATCGTGTTGAGGGAGAGGTTGTTATCCTGGCACCACACAGCCAGGTCTCTGACCTCCTCTCTATAGGCTGTCTCATCGTTGTCGGTGATCAGGCCTACTGCTGTTGTGTCGTCAGCAAACTTAATGATGGTGTTGGAGTCGTGCCTGGCCATGCAGTCGTGGGTGAACAGGGAGTACAGGAGTGGACTGAGCATGCACCCCTGAGGGGACCTGTGTTGAGGATCAGCATGGCAGATGTGTTGTTACCTATCCTTACCACTCCTCCCCCTCTCTACCCTCCAGGACGATGCAGAGGGGCTATATTGTCAGGAGCAGATCAACAGGTCTATTTACTGGGCGGATGGATACGTCCTGGTGTTCTCCATCACCGACCACAGCAGTTATAGAACCATACAGCCTCTCTACCAGCACGTCAGACGCATCCACCCTGCAGGGAACATACCTGTTATACTGGTGGGTTTGACTGTTAGTAACAGGATGTTTTTATTATTATTTAACTGTTTTATTTAAGTCACTTGGTATATCCTTGTCATACTGGTGTCTAGATAGATCAAATAAAGGTTATTAGGAAGTATTTCTGGACGTTGCCTCAACATTTCTCTAATCCTTCTCTCCTCCCAGGTGGGCAACAAGAGCGACCTCCTCCGTGCCCGCCAGGTGCCGGCCGACGAGGGAGAGACGTTGGCAGCCTCTCTGGGTGGGCCGTACTTTGAGGCGTCTGCCAGGGAGAACCACGAGGGGGTCCACGCTGCCTTCCTGCACCTCTGTGGCGAGGTGAGCCGGGCGCTGGGCGGGGGGAACGGGGAGAAGAGGAGAGGGGGGCTGCACCTGGCCCGACCCAAGTCCCCCAACATGCAGGAGCTGAAGAGGAGGTTTCGACAGGTGCTCTCCTCTAAGGGGAAGTCTTCCACTAACACACTGTGATGATTCAATTTTTTGTTGTAAAAGTTCTAGTTCTGGTTCCGGAATTGGAATTTTGGATAATGAATGGAACAGTTTTTCAAATGGAACATTTCATTGGAACAGTGAGAAGAGAGAAACAGTTATTGTATTTCTTTGGATTGGAATGGAACATTAAGATAAAGAGGTGTGTGTTCCCCTTGTGGAAGGAATGGCACAGAGACAGCAAGGCCAAAGACTTCCAACAAAAGAGTGTGCTACATGGTACAGTATGTGATGTCACAAGCCTTTCTGACGATCTGACCAATGGTGACAGAGGAGACTGAAATACTGACTTTGGCTGACAGGCCTAACGGACTAAACATAGGCTACTCTGAGAGGGCTATTCATACTGAGCTGCCATGCAGTAGCCTACTCCCCTTGCTTCTGATACATTTATATTGAATGAATGTCATCTGATGACTGTGTCCCAAATGCCACCCTATTCCTAATTTAGTTCTCTACTTTCAACCAGGGTTGTGCACTATGTAGGGAATAGGGTGCGTTTGAGATGTAACCTACATATTTTAAAAATGGAAAAACATGGACAGGCCATGGTTAATTTTAAATTTAATTTCTAAATAAACACGTTCAACCACGGTCCTTATAATATAATATGCCATTTAGCAGACTCTTTTATCCCAAGGGACTTACAGTCATGCGTGCATGCATTTTAACCTATGGGTGGTCCCGGGAATTGAACCCACTACCCTGGCGTTACAAGCGCCATGCTCTACCAACTGAGCTATAAAGGACCATCTTGTCTGTACTTATCTGAACCAACCTGATTCCCTCTGAACAGTCCCTAACCACAGACCCTACCATTAGGATTAGCACTAGCTGACCATAGATCAGAGCTTATAGGGGGAACTTCAGCCAAACCACTGTCAGGCCTAGGGTTGCTGCATGCAAAAGTCTGCTAACTTTTCCTACATTTCTGGGTTTACCAGAAATCCTGGTTGGAACTTTCCTGGAATCAGGAGGGAAAATGCAGGACTTTTGGAATCCTTCAACCAGGATTTCTGGAAAACGAGGGAATTTGGGGGAAAGTTACCTGTAATTTTGCCACCCTAATCTGGCCCCTTTTAGGGTAACATGTACAGGCTCCATTTTCTACTTTTTAATACGAGGCCAGAGAGGAAGAGACATGGACTGCGTTCCAAATGGCACCCTATTCCCTATATAGTGCAGCCATAGGGCTCTGATCAAAAGTAGTGCACTATATCGTGAATAGGGAGCCGTTTGGGACTCGACCATGGAGAAAAGTGTTAATCGGAGTTCTCATGACTTTTCACCTCTATCTGCTGTGTCAGTTTTGTGGAACACACCAGAGGTTAGGGAGCGCCTAGTTTCCCCAGACGCCCATGGATACACACATACGCACGCAAGTACGCACAGACAAACACACACACAAGGATGCCTGGGGCATAGGGTCAGGGTTAGGGTTAGGGTTACTGGGCCACAGTGTTCCGATAATGACACATTCCTCAGCATCTGGAATTTGTCTCTGTGAATCTGGTCGTTGCCCCCAACCTCCTCCATAGAGACATGCACACATACCACAACCTTTTGACCTTTGACCTATAAAATTAATCAATCAGTCTCTGAGTGTGCCAGTAGACAGATTCATTGAGTATTGCTTTGCTGGGTCATGTTCGTTAGGGACAAAACGGAGTTAAACAGGGAGAGACTACCTGCACTTTTCCAATAAGAAAGACTATTTTTTTCACTCTTGTTTGAAGATGTTTTCTATTTAACAAGACCCTGACCTTGGAGATGTAGTTTAGAAATGCCAATAAAGAAATCTGAACTTGTGTGAAGTCAAAAATGAGAGCGAAGTAATTGACCTCATTCTTCAACCATTTTAATTTCCTTCTCTTCCTGTCTCTCAGCATGTAAAATCCCGACCCCTTGTACACAAACACAGGCGTACACACACACACACCACAGCCATTATAAAGACCCTCTTCCGGTATGCCCCCTCCGGAACCCTCATTCCAGCTATCCTCCCAGAGCCACCAGTCAGCCCCCACTGAAATACCACAGCAGGACTTACCAGCCAATAATGACACCTAAGTTACAAATAGTAACAGAAGCACTTAATATTTAAGGTTTTATCCCCAATGGCACCATATTCCCTATATAGTGCACTACTATGGGCCCAGGTGGTCAAAAGTAGCACACTATATCCAGAATACTATGTAGGAAATAGGATGCCATTTGGGACGCATCCTTGCCTTTATTTCCCTCCAAGTGTGTCTGAATACCTACCAGATTAGCCAGACAGTAGCAGCATGGCCCCAGCCCACCATAGAAGAAGAGCTCTGACAGTAGCAACATGGCCTTAGACAACCATTGAAGAAGAGTTCTGACAGTAGCAACATGTCCCTAGACCACCATAGAAGAAGAGCTCTGACAGTAGCAACATGGCCCCGGCCCACCACAGAAGAAGAGCTCTGATCTGCAAGTCTTGTATTATTTCATTATTTTATCTCAGAGTATCTTTCCTAGGGCTCACACAGCGCAGAGGACCAAACCTGTCATGGATATCACTCTCTGGCGGAGAGGACTAACTGTTCTCCGCTATTATTAGTTGGGCTTGGCCCACAGTGGAACACACACACACAGAGACACACAGGGGAAAGGAATGAATGGGAATCCGTGAAAGCCTCTGGTTACCAGTTCCCACATTAGCAGAAGCCCACTTGCCTGTGTGGTACACAAGAACACAGACACACACACCAGAACGATGAACAGAACACCTCCTTCTCCCCCCTTTCTTTTCTATCAGTTACACACAGACCCACAGTTACGCACAGACACATAGTTACACACAGTTACGCACAGACACATAGTTACACACAGTTACGCACAGACACATAGTTACACACAGTTACGCACAGACACATAGTTACGCACAGTTACACACAGTTACATACAGACACATAGTTACACAGGTACGCACAGTTACACACAGACACGCAGTTACAAACAGTTACACACATAGTTACACAGACACATAGTTACACACAGTTACGCACAGTTACACACAGACACACAGTTACACACAAACACATAGTTACACACAGACACATAGTTCCACACACAGTTACACACAGACCCACAGTTACAAACAGTTACACACATAGTTACACACAGACCCACAGTTACACACAGACACACAGTTACGCAGTTACACACCGTTACAGACACATAGTTACACACAGTTACGCACAGTTACACACCGTTACATACAGACACATAGTTACACACAGTTACGCACAGTTACACACAGACACACAAACACATAGTTACACACAGTTACACACAAACGCATAGTTACACACAGACACAGTTACCCACAGTTCCACACATAGTTACACACAGTTACACACAAACACATAGTTACCCACAGTTCCACACATAGTTACACACAGTTACACACATAGTTACACACAGTTACACACAAACACATAGTTACCCACAGTTCCACACATAGTTACACACAGTTCCACACATAGTTACACACAGTTACACACAAACACATAGTTACACACATAGTTACACACAGTTACCCACAGACACAGTTACCCACAGTTACACACATAGTTACACACAGTTACCCACAGTTCCACACATAGTTACACACAGACCCACTGCCTGCCTGCCTCGTTCCCTCTCTAAGCTCCAATCTACCTGGGAGTTGAATGGCTTCCATATGCTGTTTTACTAGGACCACGGGTGGATCATTCTTGTGTGTGTGTGTGTGTGTGTGTAGATTGCCACCCCAGCTCTGTTGATCTTTCCCCTCCTTGTTTCTCACAGGGTTTGACTGGGTGACTGGGTGTGTGTACCAGTCTTTGACATGGCCTGATGATGGGTACAGTCCTGTTTGTTGTTGGATTTATTTTGGGACTGCAGTGGAACTGGTGCTGTCGCCTAGAGCCTAATCTGGGAGGCTTGGTTGCAATATTACCACTAAGAAAAGATTACTGAAATGGTACAACAATAAGTAACATTTTGATAATGTATTCACTGACTAAAGTATTCAATAAAGGGCTGATAAAGATCATATATATTCCCACAAATTACTACAAAAAAAGCTATTAATCACTTGCTCTCAAGCATCTCAAAGAGGGTGCTTCCATGCGTGTGATGACGTCCTTCTCTATACCGCAATAAGCAGTTGTTGATGTTCTCTTCCATCATCCTCCAACTGGACAGCTCTCTCCTGTCCCTCATGTCCCACCACCACTGCTGACATCAAATCAAATCTAACTGTATTTGTCACATGAACCGAATATAACAGGTGTAGACCTTACTGTGAAATGCTTACTTAAAAGCCCTTAACCAACAATGCAGTTCAAGAAAGAGCTAAGAAAATATTTACCAAATACTTTTTACCAATAAAATAACAATAATTAGGCTATATAAAGGGGGCACCAGTACCGCGTCAATGTGCGGGGGTACAGGTCAAGGTAATTTGACAACATAACCAATGAGATCACTCCCTTTGACAGACTAACCAATGAGACCACTCCCCTTGGCAGATCAAATTGGTAACTTCCTGTCTTCTGATAATGGGCCTCGCCCTCGCTTGTGGCACAAACTGCCCCACAGATCTAGGATCAGTTTACCCTCTGAATCTAGCCATTAGAGGGAGAACTTCCAACTTCCTCCTACTCCTCTTAACCTGTAAACTAGCATCTCTAGTATGTCTCTATCACTGTGAAAGTAGGATAGTTGTGAGAGAACTCCTAAAATGTGATGAATATGGGAAAGTCCCGTTATGAGAGGGATTAGAACGTGGAACATGGAACGTGTTCTAAAGAAACGTGTTACTGGACATGGAACAGCTGTTGGTCTCGTTAGTGTGTGTGTGTTAGAGTGGGCGAGGTTGTCAATGTCTCGTTATCAGAGGAGGCAGGATGTGGTGATTTGTGGACCGGGAGAACACCCAACCAGACAATAACCTCCTGGGATGAGAGGAAGGGGGGATGAGGAGGAGAGAGAGCAGCACATAGATCATCTGCACAGATTCTGTCAGACCTGGACCCTGACAGTAAATCTCTGTAAGACAAAAATAATGGTGTTCCAAAAAAGGTTCAGTTGCCAGGACCACAAATACAAATTCCATCTAGACACCGTTGCCCTAGAGCACACAACAAACTATACATACCTCGGCCTAAACATCAGCGCCACTGGTAACTTCCACAAAGCTGTGAACAATCTGAGAGACAAGGCAAGAAGGACCTTCTATGCCATCAAAAGGAACATAACATTCAACATACCAAGTAGGATCTGGCTAAAAATATTTGAATCAGTTATAGAACCCATTGCCCTTTATGGTTGTGAGGTCTGGGGTTCTGCTCACCAACCAAGAATTCACAAAATGGGACAAACACCAAATTGAGACTCTGCATGCAGAATTATGCCGATACCTGCTAATTATCAAAATCCAGGAAAGAGCCATTAAATTCTACAACCAGCTAAAAGGAAGTGATTCCCAAACCTTCCATAACAAAGCCATCACCTACAGAGAGATGAATATGGAGAAGAGTCCCCTAAGCAAGCTGGTCCTGGGACTCTGTTCACAAACACAAACAGATCCCACAGAGCCCCAGGACAACAATACAATTAGACCCAACCAAATCATGAGAACTAAAAAACTGAGCAAACTAGAATGCTATTTGGCCCTAAACAGAGAGTACACAGTGGCAGAATACCTGATCACTGTGACTGACCCACAATTAAGGAAAGCTTTGACTATGTACAGACTCAGTGAACATGGCCTTGCTATTGAGAAAGGCTGCGGTAGGCAGTCCTGGCTCTCAAGAGAAGACAAGCTATGTGCACACTGCCCACAAAATGAGGTGGAAACTGAGCTGCACTTCCTAACTTCCTGCCAAATGTATGACCATATTAGAGAAACATACTTCCCTCAGATTACACAGACCCAGAAAGAATTTTAAAACAAATCCAATTTTGATAAACTCCCATATATATTAAATACCACAGTGTACCATCACAGCAGCAAGATGTGTGACCTGTTGCCACAAGAAAAAAAGAAAATAATAACCATTGTAAATACAACCCATATTTATGTTTATTTATTTTCCCTTTTGTACATTTTGCACATCATTACAACACTGTATATATACATATGACATTTGAAATGTCTTTATTCTTTTGTAACTTTTGTGAGTGTAATTTATACTGTTAATTTGATTGTTTATTTCACTTTTGTTTATTATCTATTTCACTTGCTTTGGCAATGTTAACATATGTTTCCCATGCCAATAAAGCCCTTTGAATTTAATTGAATTGAGACAGAGTGGCCAGGAGAGAGGGAGAGAGCGAGAGAGGTCAGGGGAGGGAGAGAGAGAGAGAGAGGCCTGGGGAGAGAGAGGAATGAGCGACAGAGGGCAGGGGAGAGTTGAAGACCGAAAACGAGAGGAGAGGAGAGGAGAGGAGATGAGAGGAGAGAGAGAAGGGGGAAGTAGAAGTCATATCAGTGTGTCTGGTTTGGAAAGATCTCTGAGCGTGCCTGTCAAACTGACTGGTGTAGGAACGCTCTGAAGCAGCCAACACACACACACGCACACACACACAAGCACGCACACATGTGCACACATGTGCACACAAACACATCACCTTCCCTACGAAAGACTTTGGGCTTTCATTTGAATCTGGGGTTTAGATAAGTGATAAGGGAAAACAACTTAGCAGAGAGTCAATAAGTGGGTCTCATCACAATATGTCTGTCCACCGATTAAACCACCGTCTATAGACGGGTGGGTTGACAACGTCACAACAACGATGCAGAGGGTAAAGGCTGTGTGTTGGGATTCTGAACGGTCAGACAACTATAGCAACAATGACAACAAGCTGCTGTGTGGTGAATCATAGATGGGTTGTCTCAGCTCTCGATGTATCTTGTTCTTTATACCATCTCTTGTAACCATCTTTGATGTATTTTTACTGATGTCACCTCTATGGCTAATATGACTCAAATTAGCTAGCTAGCTAACAACTGTAACAATGTATTTTAGAGACAATAAGTGCTTATTGGGAAAATGTTTGTTTTCAATAAACATTTGCAAACGAAATACAGTATAGTTTACATGTTGTCAATCATCTTTTGATTGTAAGCCAAACCTGTCCGTTTTGCCTCAAAGTACGCATCGGTAAAATGTACAAAATTTGAAATAAAATGAAAAATATAATGTAATAGCACACACATATTTATATTATATATTTATAAATGTATATATATTTATTTATATATTTATATTATATATATATATTAAACACAACTTGCTGATGTTGAGTTATTAACTTGTTTGCTTCCTTATCTGGTGTGTGAGTCTGATATATCTGATATAAATTAGTGTACTATAAAAGTAATTATGGGCCATTTGGGATGCAGACTATCCCCTAACTTACTTACATACCTTACATACCTAACTACAGACAGAGCTGTTGTTGAGTTGATTGTTGGGCATTAATCATGGGCATTAATATGGAGTTGGTCTAACCTTTGCTGCAATAACAGCCTCCACTCTTCTGACGTTGGAACATTGCTGTGGGGACTTGCTTCCAATCAGCCACAAGAGCATTAGTGAGGTTGGCCACTGATGTTGGGCGATTAGGCCTGGCTTGCAGTCAGCGTTCCAATTAATCCAAAAGGTGTTTGATGGGGTTGAGGTCAGGTCTCTGTGCAGGCCAGTCAAGTTCTTCCACACCGATCTCAACAAACCATTTCTGTATGGACCTTACTTTGTGCATGGGGGCATTGTCATGCTGAAACAGGAAAGGGCCTTCCTCAAACTTTCTATGGGCTATTGTAGTAAAGGCCAAATTCAATATTCTATCCCCCCAAAAAGTTATATATTATTTTTTTTGACCTCAAGGGGCCCGAAAATTTAAATCAAATAGCTAAATGATCCATGGTACGACCCGCCCCCAACTGCTTAGACTTTTAGATGGAATGACTTCACTGAGTATCTATCCTCCACATATAGGCCCTATTAAACGGCTACACTGGAAATACAAACGCATTAAAAAACGAATAGTTGATATGGTTGGAGAGAGAGATATAGTACACCCAGGAATGTTTATATTAATAATTCAATGATCCCTTAAAATTCAATGCACACATAATGCGTACAAACATTTTGTTGTTTTAATGCATATTCTATAAAGAAGCATGTTGATATATAAGTGATGTAATTTGCTGTGGAGTTCTGCAGCCGAGGCCAAAGTCATTATCTTTCCTTAGAGAGTGTATTGTATCTCCATCTGACCTATCCTCTATATTAGAGAATGTATTGTATCTCCATCTGACCTATCCTCTATCTTAGCGAGTGTATTGTATCTCCATCTGACCTATCCTCTCCTCCCACTCTCCCCCTCCAAGTAAAATAAACAGAGAGAGGGAGAAAAGAAAGAAGAGAAACAGGCTTGTTTACCGTTCAACCTCTCCAAAATGTTTTCCTTGAGGGAAGAGGCAGAATAGATTATTCTTTGACGAGGTTCTTTCGGAAGTCCTATC
The DNA here is from genome assembly GCA_023634145.1 of Thymallus thymallus. Classification (NCBI taxonomy): domain Eukaryota; kingdom Metazoa; phylum Chordata; class Actinopteri; order Salmoniformes; family Salmonidae; genus Thymallus; species Thymallus thymallus. The sequence goes on from CM042423.1 coordinate 4,525,553, forward strand.
ACTGAAACATCACTTCTGCACCACACCCACTGCAAACAAATTGAACCATTCACTGACACCAAATAAGTTTCAGTGTGTTTCATTGAGCATGTTCTCTGAATGGGCTGCTTTCAAAATGGCACCCTATTCAGTAGTGCACAATAGGGAATAGGGTGCTATTGGGGACAAAGCCTGAGTGTCATTTGAAGGAGGAATCCCCCATGGGGACATGAGAGATGCCAGTCGTACCGCATCCCAAATGGCACTCTATTCTCTACATAGTGCACTACTCAGAGCTCAATGGGTCCTGGTCAAAAGTAGTGCACCGTATAGGGAGCCATTTGGGACACAAACCCTTGGCAGTTAGTCTCCCTACTAACATCTGGACCTGTTAGTGTTGGCAGACGAGAGAGAGAGAGAGAGAGAGAGAGAGAGAGAGAGAGAGAGAGAGAGAGAGAGAGAGAGAGAGAGAGAGAGAGAGAGAGAGAGAGAGAGAGAGAGAGAGAGAGAGAGAGAGAGAGAGAGAGGAGAGAGAGAGAGAGAGAGAGAGAGAGAGAGAGAGAGAGAGAGAGAGAGAGAGAGAGAGAGAGAGAGAGGAGAGAGAGAGAGAGAGAGAGAGAGAGAGAGAGAGGAGAGAGAGGAGAGAGAGAGAGAGAGAGAGAGAGATGAGAGAGAGAGAGGAGAGAGAGAGAGAGAGAGAGAGAGAGAGAGAGAGAGTCAACCTCTGCTTAATAAGGATACAACCTCTGGGGTGTTAAGCTTTCTGTCTTTCATTCTCTCTCTCCCTCCCTCCCACTCACTCTCTCTTAACACTCTTTTTTCCCTCTCTCTAATTCTCTTTCACACAGTTTATTCTCTCTAAAGTTAAACAGTGCTTGTCAAGCCCAAAACAATGACGTTCCCTCACTTAAATATTCTTGTTTGTTCCCAACATCAAATAGTGCAAGCTAGTTTATCACAGTGAATCGGTTTGAGCAGGTCTGGGGAGAATGAGGAAAGCACCAGAATTGTTTTCTATCATTCCATTATAGAGTTCTAGAATGAAACTCTCATGCTCAGAGGGTTCCACATGGGAACCCCATAGAACAGTTACCCAATGAGAATGAACCATTGAAGTTCCTAGCTTGTGCTGCCCTCTAGCTTTAAGAAGAGGAACTGTCCATTTAGACACCAGCTAAGTTGCCCAACTGTAGATACAGGACTAGGATCAGTTTACACACAAATCTTTAACTTTACCATTACAAGGTAAACACACAACACTGACTTTGAATCGATGTCTAGGGTTAATTCCATCAAACATCTTGTACCACTTCCATAGCCAGACACCCATTCAACAAGGCAGATGCATTCCATGTTACCATCCGTTTCAAAATACAGAATAAATCAGAAAGTCTCCAGGGACGATATAGGCCTAAAGGGAAATCCAGATGGAATGCCAGGTATGAATCTAGAGCCTGCAGGTGCTATGTTCTGTTCTGTACCAGAGCGTTCCGAAGTAGTATATGGTTATTATGTTGAGATCAATTATTTCTCCAACTATTGTACCACACAAGTGAGCCTAATGGCCTACAATGGATCTAAATGATAAGGACTCCCACAGTGCCTAATGAAGGGGTTATAGGCCTGATGTAATCTGAAGGGTCACTTGTTCTAGGTCGGTAATGCCGTCACACACCCTCATTCACGGACGAGATGATACCGGTGAGAGGATTATGAGATTCACGCTTTGACGCTCACCTGTATGGCGCACCCCCGTCCCACCTGGAAGAACCTTCGCTCGACAGGCCAACATATAAATAAAATGTTAAGTTATGTACGTTTTAAAACGTTGCATTTCTATAGGCCTTTGAGCTAGTATGTGACATGTTGCCGTTGTTTTTGTGTCGTTGGAGATGTAACTTGGATAAGTTTGACAGTGCTGACACTTTCCTTTTTCTGTGATAGGCCTACTTTTATGCTGAGGAGGCGACGCCATAGAGAATTCAAGTAAACATAGTCCCACTTCTCATCCTAGCATGGTAAGTGATGTATTTTTATTTCTCATAAATAAAGGTGAGTTAAGAAATTATTGTTAACAATATTGTATAGGTTTAACACACAAAACGAACGTAAATATAATCAACATACTGTATGTGTTATTTCTAATAACAAATAGCCTAGAATTGGATGCAAACATTCGATAAATGGTTATTTAAAACCTTACAACTGTAGCTAGGTCACAGGCTTTTCCAAAGGTTCATATGAAACGCCTATACAGTATAGGGATTATGCATGATAAATCCATGGTCATATTTAGTCAGATAATCCAGAGCTTTAGCAGAGCCGTTTACAGCCTGTACAATTACTGACATCAGTGACATAATTTTAGCCAATTAATGAAAAAGTAGAAACAGTGTGTAGAAAGAATGGTTAGACAGGTGATTATTGAACGCAATATGAACCAATTTTGGTTGGTTGATCATAAAATATGTGAATGCTGAGGGTCTTCCTATTGTCTCAAATTTTCAGGAAGTTGGGGCCGACACGTTTAGAACTTTATCGTCGAAGGACCTGTGACTGCAGTGACACGCGTGGAGCAGCGGCTTGGCGTGTGCATAGCGTGTGTTATCCTTGAGATGCGACCACCGCTCTGTGCTTTCCACAGCAAACCTCTGACATGGGCCGCGCACGGACACACAACCCCTGACCTCCCTAAACCACAACCCTTCTCCCCCCCTATCTCTTCCACTGTCTTTTCTTCCATCCCTCGCTCCCTCCATCTCCCGCGCTATCGGTATGGTGTCCATTGGTTCCTGCTGCTAGCCGCCCTGTGCCTTTGTCACCTTGGACCCTCCCCTGCTCATGCTGCTCACTTCCGTATCGGGGTGGTGGGGCCGTGGTCATGTGACCCTCTCTTCTCCAAGGCGATGCCGAGCGTGGCGGCCCAGCTGGCGGTCAACCGCATCAACAGGTAGGGATGAGTTCAGCACAAATCTTTCAGAATTGATTAGTTGTTGGTTGCTAAGGCCGATTAGTTTATGAAATATGCTTACTTAAATTATGCAGTGGGAAAATGCCACAAATACTTTGAAATCAGAACATAATCTTGTTTATTTAAACGTATCTGTCCAGCGATTAAAATTATCCATTCATGTTTTATTTATTTGTATTTCCCTAATTTTCAAATCGATATGGACGCCTTCGATCAACTAATCGATTAATATGTCTGGTATGTGTCAACAGAGACCCTGTCCTCTCACTGGCGGCCACTTTTGATTATGTCATTCTGGAAGAGAAATGTGAGACTTCCAGGGCTCTGGATGGGTTCATGGGCTTCTATACCAGGTTTGTTCTAACTACTTTTCTTTACAATATGTCAACAAATCCTTTTAGGGTGCTAGAGGGGGCGACTTGACACGCGAATTAATTAATTCATGAATTCACTAGGGCTACAGGCTTCATCGGTCCGGCCAACCCTGGGTACTGTGATGCTGCATCGCTACTGGCCAAGGGCTGGAACAAGGTGGGTGATGGTTGTAAATGTCTTGGATTCAATTCATGTCATGGATTCTTTTCCATTCCGTTATATTCCATTTCATTCTATTCCATTCTATTCTCTCCTCTCCCTAGGCAGTGTTCTCGTGGGGGTGTGTTGGCTATGAGCTAGATGATGTCCGGAGCCACCCTACCTTTGCCCGCTCCATGCCCCGACCCACCTGGGTGCTGATCAGCCTCATGCAGCACTTCCGCTGGGCACAAGTTGGCATCATTGCCTCTTCAGAGGAAAGCTGGGTGGAGACCGCCAGCAAGGTACACACACACACACACACACACACACTTGTGCATGTGACATTAAAACTTGAAACAAGAGGCGCTCTTTGGAAATAGGGATGGATACAAGCCAAATGGAGTATGCACTGCAGGTACTTATTATTATTTTGTTTTACCTTTATTTAACTAGGAAAGTCAGTGAAGAACAAATTCTTATTTACAATGACGGCCTACCTACAGGGTCAGCCCCTGGAACAAATGTAAAAAAAAAAAAAACTTTATCGAGTCTTGACTACTTGGCGAATGCACTAGCCTGGACAAAAAAATAAGCGTTCATTGAGAGGAAGGGAGGCTATGCTTGGTTTTGTATTAAAATTAAACGAAATGGGAAAAAACATGAGTTTTTTATGTTTCTAAATACAAGGTTTATGGGCACAAAAAGCAAATATCTCTTGTTCCAATTGCATATGGGCACTGTGCTTCACAGCTGGATAGGCTGCCCTTTTGTTGTCAAAATCCATGCCATAACCTTTTGGTTGGTCCTAAATATTCCCACCAGCGCATATTGAAATTCTGGCGCACATCTTTAAGGACACACCTCAGATATTGTCACCCCTTCAACCTCACCGCAGTCAAGCTCATATAAAACAGGTAAATTACCAATCCTGGGTTTGAAAATAGAAGAGCGCAGGCCTTAACGTGTCGGATATGGAACGCCGTTAGTGTCTTTGCATTGTCAAAAAAAGCTTTTAGTTTGACACGTCAAATAACACAATTCTATTATAGAATGTTGTGTGTGCTGATTGTGCACGTGCAAGCCAAGGTAGGGATGAGTTCAAGCGCCACCACTACTGTCAGTAGCACTGTCAAAGCTGTACAAAAAAAGTCTGCAAGCAAGCGCACACCGGCCACGAACAATGTGTTTACAATACCGCGTCGGTAATAAGGCATTATTTGTTCGACCGCAACTTCTGGGGTACCTAGCTAGCTTTAGCTTGGTACCTAGCTAGCACCTATGCAACCAGCCTGAATTAAAAAAATAATATAATAATTCAACCTTTATTTAACTAGGCAAGGTAAGGCTGTACAGTGAAATAAGTATGCCCCCAATGCAATTCTAAAGTCTTAATACATCCAGTGTTTTTTCAACAAAATGTTGTAAAATTAACAAATTGTCTTTTGTTGATTTTATATAACAACATTCCAACCTCGTTAAGCATGATCTATGCATTTATGGCATAATTCTACTATTTGTAATAATTTGCATCACTGTCAATGACATACTTTTATTTTGATGGCTAACCGCAAAGTCCACTATTGTGGCTAATCCTTATTGTGGCTAGCTTCACATAGATGGGTCCGACAACCATTAACTGTCTTATAAATTAGGGTTATTTTAGATGATGACACCTAGCTAGATAGTTAGCTAGCTAACTATAGCTACTGAAACTGGTTGTCGTTTTGCTATCTTTTTTTCGGGGAAGAACATTGTTTGTATCCATCAGCTAGCTTTTTTTATGACCAACACTGTAGGTGCGTAGCATACGTATCGATTAATCGTTGTGTCATATGAAATACGAGTGATAGTGTAATCAATGTGTAATAACTAAGTAAAAAATGAATGAATGCGATAAATTATTATGTGAAGTGTAGCCATATTCAGGTCCTGATTGGTCAACAAGCTTATTTGACACTTCAAATAGTGTTATTTGACGTGTATATTTTTTGACACTCAAAGACCCAAACGGCGTTCCATAGTTCGAATTACAAACGAGCATAAGTTTGACACTAACACCACCTTAACGCCAGCCGAAAATAGAGCATCTAATGTTTTATTGTTATTATTATTATTATTATTATTGTTATCATTATTGTTATTATGGTTATTATTATTATTGTTATCATTATTATTGTTGTTATTATTGTTATCATTATTATTGTTGTTATTATTATTATCATTTTATAATTATAATTATTATTAATATCGTTGTTATAGTTATTATTGTTAATGTTATGGTTATTATGGTTATTATAATTTATTTATTTTAATAGAATGTTACTGCCTTGGAAACTATGAAAATACAAGTCATGTTTTTATACTGTAACTTTGACCAATAAGGAACTATGACCTCTGACCTTTCTGCAGGTCGCCAACTCTCTGAGGAGTCATGGGATGCCGGTGAGACTGGTGGTTACCATCGGTAACGACCCCGGTAGCGTCAGGAAGACCCTGGCCAAGCTCAAAAAGGTGGAGGACCTACGATGTGAGTACTGATATCATACACAGGGAGGAAAACTACTTGAGTACTGATATCATACACAGGGAGGAATACTACTTGAGTACTGATATCATACACAGGGAGGAATACTACTTGAGTACTGATATCATACACAGGGAGGAATACTACTTTGACTGTACATCTTTTGAAGGGAGGAAGCCACTTTACACTATTGAGACTTATGTTCAGTTTGAATACTCCACTAAGTGTGACTGGATGTGATATGGTGGAGCTAAAACTTTCACATATTCAGTCAAGTCAAGTTCATTTATTAGATTGCCAATGCATGCAAACTACCAGTAAGCTATAGGCAGGTAGCCTTGAGGTAAGAGCTTTGGGCCAACATCCAAAAGGTCGCTGGTTTTGAATCCCTGGAAAGACAATGTGAAAAATCTGTAGTTGTACCCTTTTTTATTTTTTATTATTTAACCTTTATTTTACTAGGCAAGTCAGTTAATAACAAATTGTTATTTACAATGACGGCCTACCCCAACTATGCTGGGCCAATTGTAAGCCGCCCTATGGGACTCCCAATCTCAGCTAGATTGTGATACAGCCTGGAATCGAACCAGGTTCTGTAGTGACGCCTCTAGCACTGAGATGCAGTGCCGTAGACCGCTGCCCCACTCAAGAGCACCTACCCTTGAGCAAAGCACTTAACCCCAATTGCTCCAGGGGCACTGGACAATCATGACCCCACTCCCTGCGGTTGTCTCAGGGGGAGTTAGGATATGTGACCCCACTCCCTGCGGTTGTCTCAGGGGGAGTTAGGATATGTGACCCCACTCCCTGCGGCTGTCTCAGGGGGAGTTGGGTTATGCAAGACACAACAGGATACATATAAGCACCACCCCAAATAATTATAAGCTATTCCTCTTTTGTATTCTCTCGTTACTCCTCCCTAGTGGTGATCATGTGTATGCACTCTGCCCTAATCGGAGGGGGACCTCAGAAGCTCCTTCTAGAAACAGCCCAGGACATGAGACTGACAGAGGGCTCCCTGGTGTTCTTACCCTACGACACCCTACTCTACAGCCTACCCTACCACAACATCACCTACCCTGCCCTGAGGAACAACAGCAAGCTACTCAAGGTGATCAGTCTTGGTATTCGTTGCGTAGTGTATGTATTTTCATTTGAATTGTATGTGTGTATAGGATCCCGTCTTGCCCTAGCTGTCTATTCTGTTGGCCGTCTAATAGCGATGACTACTAGTCTGACTTTAATGTGTGTTTTAATCCTCCCATCGTTTGCAGTGTGTGTGTTGTTGTACTCACATGACTGAGGAAACTGTTTATGTGTTCTAAATCTGGCAAATAAAATGGATTAATTCATTTAATTCAAAGGCCTACGATGCAGTGTTGACGATCACTATAGACTCTCCCAAGACATCTTTCTACCAGGCCTATCAGGAGGCTATAAACGGGGGAGAGATAGCGGGGAATGTAAAGCCACTACAGGTAAATACATACGGTGTGTGTGTTTGTGTGTGAAAGAGAGAGAGAGAGTATGGGGACAGGGGAGAGATACCTGGAGATGTTAAGTCCCATGGTAAATAGATGGACGTGGAGAAATGGTTGTGTGTGGTACGATACATTGAAAAAAAGTATACTTTCACAGTCCAACCAAGCATCATTCTTTGATTCTTGAAGTATTGCTGAAAACTGTCTGGACTGAGATTTGTACGAACATGGATCGGAATATGTTTTCTGCCTCATTATTTATGTGTTGTTCACCATCTTGAACTCCCTCTCTGCTCTCTCCATCTCCATTATTTATGTGTTGTTCACCATCTTGAACTCCCTCTCTGCTCTCTCCATCTCCATTATTTATGTGTTGTTCACCATCTTGAACTCCCTCTCTGCTCTCTCCATCTCCATTATGTATGTGTTGTTCACCATCTTGAATTTCCTCTCTGCTCTCTCCATCTCACTTTTCCTCCCAACTCTCCTCTCCAGGTGTCCCCTCTGTTTGGGACCATCTACAGCTCTGTGCTGTTCATGGCCCATGCTGTCCACAGGGTCCAGGCCTCAGGGGAGTGGCTTTCTGGGGGGAATCTGGCCCGACACACCCACGACTTGGCCTTCCAGGTACATGGATGATTTAATGTACTATGACTTACAGTTGAAGTCGGAAGTTTACATACACTTAGGTTGAAGTCATTAAAACTAATTTTTCAACCACTCCACAGATTTCATGTTAACAAACTATGTTTTGGCAAGTCGGTTAGGACATCTACTTTGTGCATGACACAAGTCATTCTTTCAACGATTGTTTACAGACAGATTATTTCACTTATAATTCACTATATCACAATTCCAGTGGGTCAGAAGTTTACATACACTAAGTTGACTGTGCCTTGTTAAACAGCTGGAAAATTCCAGAAAATGATGTCATGGCTTTAGAAGCTTCTGATAGGCTAATTGGCATCATTTGAGTCAATTGGAGGTGTTCAACATCATGGGAAAATCAAAAGAAATCAGCCAAGATGGAAATATGGAAGGACTGACCATCCATGATGTCAACATGATCGTTTTAACCATATTTTGAAGGACTGACCATCCATGATATCAACATGGTAGTTTTAACCATGTTTTAAAGGACTGACCAACATGATAGTTTTAACCATGTTTTCAGGCTGTATTAACTCTAAACTCCTCCAGGGCTTCTGCCACCCTGACACACACACACACACACACACACACACACACACACACACACACACACACACACACACACACACACACACACACACACACACACACACACACACACACACACACACACACACACACACATACATACACACACACACTCCTAGCACTGTGTAAAGGATTATGTGAACTCTTCCAGGGCTTCAGCCACCCTGTGACGATCAACAGGTCTGGAGCCAGCCTGGCTGACTTCCTAGTACTGGATACAGACGGGAAGACCTGGGACCTCAGGCCCACACACAGGTAGGAAGGGAGAGTTTGTGTGTGTGTGTGTGTGTGTGTGTGTATGTGTGACCCTAACACTACTGCATCCGTACAGGACAGACATGTGTCTGACATGGTGGGGTTAGGATAAGGGTTATATGGTTCCATAGTATGTTGATGATATTGGTGGTTAACGCAGTGGTATCAAACTCATTCTGTCTTCAATGAGGTTCTATTTCCTTGCCGTCAAAATTACAAAACAAAAAACGTTTCTATGCTCTTTGACTGTCTTTGGGGATTATTATGGATCTGGACAGTCAAGAAACTGTAGAAATGTAGGTCCATTATAATTTCTACACAGTTTCAATTTGGTCTAGTCATTTTAAAGTATATTGAGTCCGTCCATCATTTAAAAAATGTATTTAAAACACCCACGGGCCGTATATTTGACACCCCTGTTCTACAGGATAGACATGTCTCTGACGTGGTGAGGTTAGGGTTAGTACTCGTACTACTAATGTTAAAGACGCACTCCAGCTATGTTTGAACATTAACTGTTAAAAAACAAAATCCCACGTATAAATACAGTAAAGTACACACACTTAAGGGTAAAATAGTGTTTTTTAGACACAACTGCAAACTTCAAGGAGTTGGTCTGTTGGTGCTCTGTGATGTCATCGGCCTTCCTCCAGCTTGAGGAACAATAGAGCACAGAAGAAGAGAGGCCCCGCCCCCACTTACCTGGACCACCTATTGAGATGTGCCTTTTGTTAAGGAAATCAGGTGTTAAATGAGGTGAAAAGGAGCCTGGAGTGCGACTTTAAACATAACCCCATCTCCTACAGGATAGAGATGGCTGCTGACATGGTGAGGTTCCTGGGTAGAGATATCCACTTCCCACAGGGCATCACCCCCAGGACTGACTCCAACTGTTGGTTCATCAAAGGCATCATCTGCACTGGAGGTACACGCAGATGCAGAAACGCAAAACACACATGCACGCACACACACACACATACAAACTGCTCAAAACGGATCACTACTGAACCGAAATGATGTAATGCATAATTAACGTATATAGTTTGATAACTGCTGAATGCTGTAACATTCTATATTTTTGCCTCACAAATGTATAAGTTTGATAACAATTTATGTTGGAAGGTAAAAACAAATAATGTATGTACAGTTGAAGTCAGAAGTTTAGGTTGAAGTCATTAAAACTAAAATGTTTCAACCACTCCACAGATTTCATGTTAACAAACTATAGTTATGGCAAGTCGGTTAGGACATCTACTTACTGCATGACACAAGTAATTATTCCAACAATTGTTTAAAGACAGATAATTTCACTTATAATCCACTATATCACGATTCAAGTGGGTCAGAAGTTTACATACACTAAGTTGACTGTGCCTTTAAACAGCTTGGAAAATTCCAGAAAATGATGTCATCAATCAATCAATCAAAATGTATTTATAAAGCGCTTTTTACATCAGCCGATGTCACAAAGTGCTATACAGAAACCCAGCCTAAAACCCCAAACAGCAAGCAATGCAGATGTAGAAGCACGGTGGCTAGGAAAAACTCCCTAGAAAGGCAAAACCTAGGAAGAAACCTAGAGAGGAACCAGGCTCTGAGGGGTGGCCAGTCCTCTTCTGGCTGTGCCGGGTGGAGATTAAAACAATTTATGGCCATTAAGGCCAGTTCTTTCTCCAAGATGTTCAAATGTTCATAGATGACCAGCAGGGTCAAATAATAATAAAAGTAGTTGTGGAGGTTGCAACAGGTAAATACATCAGCAGTGAATGTCACTTGGTTTTTCAGTGCAATAGAGCGAGAGCGAGGTGAAAACAGCAGGTCTGGGACAGGGTGGCACGTCATTTTTCTATCTAAAAAAAAAAAAAATGAAATTTCCCCCCCGGGGGATCAATAAAGTACCTATCTATGAACAGGTCAGGGTTCCATAACCGTCATGGCTTTAGAAGCTTCTGATAGGCTAATTGACATAATTTGAGTCAATTGGAGGTGTACCCGTGGATGTATTTCAAGGCCTACCTTCAACCTCAGTGCCTCTTTTCTCGACATCTTGGGAAAATCAAATTTTTGTAGATCTCCACAAGTCTGGTTCATCCTTGGGAGCAATTTCCAAACGCCTGAAGGTACCACGTTCATCTGTACAAACAATAGTACGCAAGTATAAACACCATGGGACCACGCAGCCGTCATACCGCTCAGGAAGGAGACGCATTCTGTCTCCTAGAGATTAACGTACTTTGGTGCGAAAAGTGAAAATCAATCCCAGAACAGCAGCAAAGGTCCTTGTGAAGATGCTGGAGGAAACGGGTACAAAAGTATCTATATCCACAGTAAAACGAGTCCTATATCGACATAACCTGAAAGGCTGCTCAGCAAGGAAGAAGCCATTTCTCCAAAACCACCATAAAAAAGCCAGACTACGGTTTGCAACTGCATGGGGGTGGCAGCATCATGTTGTTGGGGTGCTTTTCTGCAGGAGGGACTGGTGCACTTCATAAAATAAATGGCATCACGAGGAAGGAAAATTATGTGGATATATTGAAGCAACATCTGGAGATGTCAATACTGATTGAGTGTATGTAAACTTCTGACCCATTGGGAATGTGATGAAAGAAATAAAACCTTAAATAAATCATTCTCTCTACTATTATTCTGATATTTCACATTCTTAAAATGAAGTGGTGATCCTAACTGACCTAAAGTAGGGAATTTTTGTCTAGGATTAAATGTCAGGAATTGTGAAAGAGGTGTTGGCTTTGGACGAAGTGGAAAGAGTCACTATGTATCACCATTATAGTGTAGTCTACAATACACTGCTGAAATACCTGGGGTTATGTAGAACAATATTCCACTCATTATCTGAATTTCATTGATAAGCGGATGAATTTCTAGCAGAGAGACAGGCAGTACTCTAGCAGTTGACAAGTCACGTAGAAAAGGTGATCTTATTCAATGTTGCATGGGGCAGAAATGTGGTACAACACCGTGCTACGTTTTTACAGTAGCCGACTGCTTTACAGTACCACTATTTCTGATAATTTATCCTACGTACTGTATGTACTGTATAAGGAGAAGGAAACTGTAAGACTGACATATTTCTCAACATGTTCATTACCTACCATTGGATACAAATGATGTACAGAATTGTGCATGTCAAGTTATAGTCAAATACTGTATGGAAAAGTACATTTACCATATAATATTTGTTTATTCAGCACTTCAAAAAGAACAGTTTAGAAATATGTATCTTTAGTCTTTTGCTATTGGATTTAATGGTAGTTAAAATGACTAAGTGGTGAGCCTATCGTTAGCTGATGTATTGGTGACTAAACTAAATGTTTTCATGGTATTTCACAGAAAACGTACATTTTGCATGAATGACTCAGGGGTGAAAGATGTGTGAAACGCCACTGAATGCACAATCAAAGGTTCTGAACATAAGATAATAATTACAGGTGTTGTCAGTTTAGAGTTCTGTACTTAGAGTTTTGAAAATAGCACAAAAACTATTGAAAAAAGTCTGAAATGTTTCCCCCAGGTGTGGATCTGTTCTCTGCTGTTGGGATCTTCCTGGGATTCGTCCAGATGGGTTTCCTGTTGTTTATTCTGACCTACTGCATCAAGTAAAGCTCTACAACATGATCTGCCTATACAGTCCTTCTCATACACGTTTAACTATACATACTGGCCACATTTCCAAACTAATGGGAAAGATAGGCACCATCTAACACTTAACATCTTAGGTGTCTGACCAGTTGAGTTGGGTTGAACTGTCCCTGAACTGTTAGCGTTGGCCCTTTTTAAGGGCAAACCCTAGAGTGAATGTGTAATGTAATCCTATTGGTTATGGTCTTAGTCAACCATACATAATTTTTCTTTGTTTATCTCTCTGTCTCTTGTTTTCTAGGCGACGCATCAACCACATCCGGTTGTTCCGGGGTCCCAACAAGATCCTGCTCACCCTTGACGATGTCACCTTTATCAACCCGTCGCTAAGCACCAAGGTCAGCCGTTATCGACCAATGCAGGAGTTAAATATTCAAATAGACAATTTACTTCAACCTTTAACTTTTTTGTATCTTTTTCGTTTGAGCCTTTTCTATTTGCAAAATCCTTTTTATTTTTTACTTAAATGAAATGTACAGAGCGACAGACAGAAACTGTTGGAAGCCGGGGTCCATGTTGTAGTAAAACTTACACTAAGATGTCTGCTCCCTCTCTAACATTTTCAGAAGCTTAGTATAGACGACAGTATGAGAAAGCCCAGTGGAGTCTCTCTGAGGAGCCTGTCACAGCACAGCCTCATGTCCCCCTTCTCTGACCAATCACCTGCTACCTACGAGAACTCCAACGTTGTCCTCTATGAGGTAAGACAGAGTAGAATGGTTGATTGATTGATCAAATGATTGATTGATTTGTTATGATGAACTACATTAATTAAATACATGTTTGTGATGGGACATCTGAGGGTGGAAATTCTTCACTATTATGGCCCAATATCTTAATGTTGGTTCAATAAGATAGATATGGAGCCACACACAAACAGCCTTAGAGCCACAAACAAACATACACATACTTGTATGTGCTATTTTAAATTGGATACCATAGATAAATAAAAAGTGATTGTTCTTTTCTCCAGGGAGACTGGGCGTGGCTGAAGAGACTACCTCATGGAACATTCAGGAACATCAACCCCAAAACCAGTGACGTGTTTGAACTGGTGGGTTTCCTTTAGAAATATCTATTTATTAATGTTTATTCATACCCTTGGGTATAGTTTTCTTGAATGTATTATTTGAGAAAATGATATCAGTGATGCTGTTCTGTTGTTGCTGTACTTTCAGTAGTTCTCCACACTGTTGCAAATACGATACCATATCGATTCAATTCCTACTTCAATCTGCACTGACCCCCGAACCTCTAACCACTGACCCTCCCCCCAGATGAAGGACATGCGTCACGAGAACATCAACCTTTTCCTGGGTTTCTTCCATGACTGTGGCGTGTTTGCCATCGTAACCGAGTTCTGCACCAGGGGAAGCATGGAAGACCTACTGCTCAACAATGATGTCAAACTGGACTGGATGTTCAAGTCATCACTTCTGCTGGACCTTATTAAGGTAGGGGGGAGGGAGGGGGAGGGGAGGGGGAGAGAGAGAGAGGGCGGGAGGGAGAGAGAGAGGAGAGGAAGGGTGAAATGGATGTTCAAGTCATCTCTACTATTAGTCCTTGTTAAGGTGACGAGAGGAAGGGAGGGAAGGTGGCATGAGTAGGAAAGGAAGGAGGAAGGGAGGGAAGGAGGCATGAGTAGGAAAGGAAGGAGGAAGGGAGGGTGGAGAAAGGGCAAGAGATTTGAAAGTGCCTCTGCAGAAGGGGGGAGGGAGGGAGGGAGGGAGGGAGGGAGGGAGGGAGGGAGGGAGGGAGGGAGGGAGGGAGGGAGGGAGGGAGGGAGGGAGAGTAGGAGTAGAAGGGTGCTAAGGTGAATGAGGGTAAGGTGTGAGAGCATGCCTGGGTTCCATGCTTACCTCCTGTGTTCTGTCTCTGAGTTCTATGTTCCGTGTTCTCCCTCAGGGTATGAAGTACCTGCACCACAGGAACTTGTATCATGGTCGTCTGAAGAGCAGGAACTGCGTGGTGGACGGACGCTTCGTCCTGAAGATCTCTGACTACGGATACAATGAGGTTCTAGAGGCAGCAAAGTTCCCCTACACAGAACCTCCTGCAGAGGGTGAGTAGTTCTGGAGAGTGGAGAGAGTTTTGCCTTCAGTCTGGACAGAGTTCTGTCTGGACAGAGTTCCGTCTGGACAGAGTTCCATCTGGAAAGAGTTCCGTCTGGACAGGATTCCGTCTGGACAGGGTTCCGGCTGGACAGGGTTCAGTCTGGACAGGTTTCTGTCTGGAGAGGGTTCCGGCTGGACAGGGTTCCGCCTGGACAGGGTTCCGTCAGGACAGAGTTCCGTCAGATAAAAAAAGTGTATTTAACTGTAGTGTGTTTATGTACAGTATGTGTTTGTTTGTATCTATGTGTGTGTGTGTGTGTGTGTCTCCCTCCCTCCTAGAGCTGTTGTGGACGGCCCCTGAGATTCTGCGGGGCCCCTCCCCCGGGCTCTACGGCAGTCTCCACGGAGACGTGTACAGCTTCGCCATCATCATGCAGGAAGTGGTCATGAGAGGCCCGCCTTTCTGCATGATGGAGCAGTCTGCTGCAGGTAAGATACTACATTACCCAGAGTACACCTATACTACAGGTAACAGGAAGTGGTCCTGAGGGGCCCATCATTATGCATGCTGGAGCAGGTAAGAGACTTCATGGTAGCACTTTATTTGGATAGTCCATCAGTCTGTCGGTAAGACCTGTCCCTCTCCATTAGATGTCTCTGCCATTGTAAGACAATAAAGTTGTGATTTGTATTGAATATGACTGGCTCTATCTAACTGTTTTTCTGTGATTCCTCGCATTCTATCTCATCTCCTCCATCTCAACCATATTGGAGGAGAACATCCAAAGTCCCTGCCCTCAAACCTTCTTCTCCAATGAGTTTTGAGGAGAAATTGAGGAAAGATGAATTTACCTGAATAGTCCTCTGACCGCTGCCCTCTGACCCCTGTCCTCCAGAGTTGATCCAGAAGATCCGTAAGCCCCCTCCTCTGTGTCGTCCGGTGGTCTCCCCTGACTATGCCCCTATGGAGTGTATCCAGCTGATGAAACAGTGTTGGAACGAAGAGCCAGACAGACGGCCATGCTTCGACGAGATCTTTGACCTGGTACAGGGAGTGGGGTGTGTTATACAATGCCTTCGAATCTGTGTGTGTGTTTTCAAAAACTCAAACGCTCTCTCTCTCTCCCTCTCTCTCTCTCTCTCTCTCCCCCCTTTCTTCCTCTCTCTCTCTCTCTCTCACTCTTTCTCTCTCCCCCTTTCTTCCTCTCTCTCTCTCTCTCTCCCCCTTTCTTCCTCTCTCTCTCTTTCTCACTCTTTCTCTCTCTCTCCCCCAATCTCGCTCTCTCTCTCTTCCTCTCTCTCTCTCCCCCTTTCTTCCTCTCTCTCTCTCTCACTCTTCCTATCTCTCGTCCATTCCCCTCTCTCTCTCTCCCTATCCCCCCCCCCCCCCCCCGGTCTCCAGTTTAAGAACATCAACAAGGGCAGGAAGACTAACATCATAGACTCCATGTTGAGGATGCTGGAGCAGTACTCGTCTAACCTGGAGGAGCTGATCAGAGAGAGGACAGAGGAGCTGGAGATCGAGAAACAGAAGACTGAGAAACTACTCACTCAGATGCTGCCACCGTAAGTACACACACACACACACACACCAACACACACTCATACACACACGCACGCACACATACACACTGGAGGAACTGTTCAGAGAGAGGACAGAGGAGCTGGAGATTGAGAAACAGAAAACTGAGAAACTACTCACTCAGATGCTCACACAGACACACTCCCTCTCTTTCCTAGGACAGTTGCGAATGCCTTAAAGGTGGGTGGTACGGTGGAACCAGAGTACTTTGACAACGTGACGTTGTACTTCAGTGACATCGTTGGCTTCACCACCATCTCAGCCAATAGCGAGCCCATCGAGGTGGTTGACCTTCTGAACGACCTCTACACGCTGTTTGACGCCATCATTGGCAACCATGACGTCTATAAGGTAGAGAGTGAGAGAGAGAGCAACACTGAGTGTGTATGTGCACATACAAGGAACTGTACAGTAGTGAACCACACTTTAATCACACGATGACCCTTAACAGTGCCCTACAACTAAGAATCTGGAGCAAAGTTACCTAGTACTTACACTAACTGTAGGGATACTTAACAGCGCCCTGATTGGCTTTGGTCTGCCCAGTACATTTACCTTTATATATGTATACTGTAAATATCACCTGAAGTTAATTGACCAATCAAAATGTTACCCACCTGTCCTCCTCTCTACCCATAGGTGGAGACGATAGGCGATGCCTACATGGTGGCGTCAGGGTTACCGGTTGCCAACGGAGATCGTCACGCGGCAGAGATATCCAACATGGCTCTAGACATCCTCAGTGCTGTGGGCACCTTCAAGATGAGACACATGCCTGACGTACCTGTACGGATACGCATAGGACTACACTCAGGTGAGAGATACAGGGGGCACACACACATATGAACGCACACACGTGTGTGTGTGTGCGTGTGTGTGTGTGTGGGGGTGTGTGTGTGTGTGTGTGTGTGTCTTGTAGGTCTGTGTGTGTCGGGGGTTGTGGGACTGACCATGCCTAGATACTGTCTGTTCTTGTGTGTCTTGTAGGTCCATGTGTGGCAGGGGTGGTGGGACTGACCATGCCTAGATACTGTCTGTTTGGAGACACAGTCACCACAGCCTCTCGTATGGAGTCCACCGGGATGCGTAAGTTATAGTACACAATGCACTGCTGCAGCGTATATATGCACTGTTCTAGCTTCTGTTCATTCTGAAGAAGTGAAGGACTTGTCATGTGGGCATGAAAGAGCCATGAAGTTTCTCTAGAGAGTGTATACGTGAACTTGACTTTGTGAGTGTCCTGCCGCCTGTATTTGCAGCATACAGAATCCACGTCCATAACAGCACAGTTAAAATCCTTCTGGAACTCAAGGCAGGATACAAGGTGCAACTGAGAGGCAGGACTGACCTGAAGGTAAGAGGCAAAAGCTATACCTGGGACCACCATCATGTTGCATACAGTAACCTCCCTAGAACTACCAAGAACTCTCTAGAACTCCTTAGAACTCTATAGAACTCCCTAGAACTCACCTAAAACTCCTTAGAACTCTATGGAACTCCCTAGAACTCACCTAAAACTCCTTAGAACTCTATAGGACTCCATACTGAACTCTGTCTCTCACCCTCTCTCGTCTTTCTCTGCCCTCTCCCTCACTCTCTCCTCTCACTGTCCTTTCCTCCTCTACTCGCTACTCTCCACAGGGAAAAGGAGGAACAGAGGAGACCTACTGGCTTATAGGGAAGGACAACTTTGAGAAACCTCTCCCCATCCCCCCCGAATTCAAGAAAGGGTAAGGAACGCCTCTCCTCCTCTACCCCGTCTCTCCTCCCCTCCCGTCTCTCCTCCACTGTCTGTATCATTTCTTGTTGATCCTGCCTCTGTGTCCGGTTCGTTTCCACAGGCAAATGGCTCATGCTCTGCAGATGGAGGAGATAGCGAGGTACAAGAAGAAAAAAGCTGAGAAACTGCACCAGCTTGCAAAGAAGAATAACTGAATTACATAAGGTAATGTTATGCAGAGCATGAGCCATTTGTATAACATTACTTGTTTGGTGACGTTTTTACTTGCTGTAGTTTGGGACTTGCCAGGCGGTCATTGTACGTAAGAATTTGTTCGTAACTGACTTGCCTGGTTAGATAAAGGTTAAATAAATGAAAACTTGGGACAAAACTATTTTTTATTTGGTTTACCACCCAATACCATTCATATTAATTTGTGGTCACTGATCAAATCAGTTCTTCTACTTTAAAAGTTTAGGGCCGGGATTCAATCAAAGGTGCATTTTCGACAATTCACTTTTGATTGAATCGTGGCCTAAGTTTCACTTGTAAACAGTGATATGTAAAGATTTGATTCTGAGTATTTAGTTATAATTTGAGTTAATATACTGGTATGAGAGCACCATTGTGTTTTGTAATAGAGTGAACAATCCTGATCCTAACATAACTACCCCTGGGAGGGCAGAGATTGTGATACATCTGGGACAGATACCTACCATGTAGTTACTATGTTATGTGAGCTGGGACAGATACCTACCATGTAGTTACTATGTTATGTGAGCTGGGACAGGTACCTACCATGTAGTTACTATGTTATGTGAGCTGGGACAGATACCTACCATGTAGTTACTATGTTATGTGAGCTGGGACAGATACCTACCATGTAGTTACTATGTTATGTGAGCTGGGACAGGTACCTACCATGTAGTTACTATGTTATGTGAGCTGGGACAGGTTATGACTATATAGTTACTATGTTATGTGAGCTGG
This sequence comes from Thymallus thymallus, assembly GCA_023634145.1. Taxonomy (NCBI): domain Eukaryota; kingdom Metazoa; phylum Chordata; class Actinopteri; order Salmoniformes; family Salmonidae; genus Thymallus; species Thymallus thymallus. The sequence continues at coordinate 4,544,527 of CM042423.1, forward strand.
GACAGGTTACACCTATATAGTTACTATGTTATGTGAGCTGGGACAGGTACCTACCATGTAGTTACTATGTTATGTGAGCTGGGACAGATACCTACCATGTAGTTACTATGTTATGTGAGCTGGGACAGATACCTACCATGTAGTTACTATGTTATGTGAGCTGGGACAGATACCTACCATGTAGTTACTATGTTATGTGAGCTGGGACAGATACCTACCATGTAGTTATTATGTTATGTGAGCTGGGACAGATACCTACCATGTAGTTACTATGTTATGTGAGCTGGGACAGATACCTACCATGTAGTTACTATGTTATGTGAGCTGGGACAGGTTATGACTATATAGTTACTATGTTATGTGAGCTGGGACAGGTTACACCTATATAGTTACTATGTTATGTGAGCTGGGACAGGTTATGACTATATAGTTACTATGTTATGTGAGCTGGGACAGGTTACACCTATATAGTTACTATGTTATGTGAGCTGGGACAGGTTATGACTATATAGTTACTATGTTATGTGAGCTGGGACAGATACCTACCATGTAGTTAATAAGTTATGTGAGCTGGGACAGGTTACACCTATATAGTTACTATGTTATGTGAGCTGGGACAGGTTATGACTATATAGTTACTATGTTATGTGAGCTGGGACAGGTACCTACCATGTAGTTAATAAGTTATGTGAGCTGGGACAGGTTACAATTATGTAGTTAATATGTTATGTGAGCTGGGACAGGTTATGACTATAAGGTTCATATGTTATGTGAGCTGGGACAGGTTATGACTATATAGTTAATGTTATGTGAGCTGGGACAGGTAGATACTATATAGTTAATAAGTTATGTGAGCTGGGACAGGTTATGACTATATAGTTAATGTTATGTGAGCTGGGACAGGTTATGACTATATAGTTAATAAGTTATGTGAGCTGGGACAGGTTATGACTATATAGTTAATGTTATGTGAGCTGGGACAGGTTATGACTATATAGTTAATAAGTTATGTGAGCTGGGACAGGTTATGACTATATAGTTAATGTTATGTGAGCTGGGACAGGTAGATACTATATAGTTAATAAGTTATGTGAGCTGGGACAGGTTATGACTATATAGTTAATAAGTTATGTGAGCTGGGACAGGTTATGACTATAAGGTTCATATGTTATGTGAGCTGGGACAGGTTATGACTATAAGGTTCATATGTTATGTGAGCTGGGACAGGTTATGACTATAAGGTTCATATGTTATGTGAGCTGGGACAGGTTATGACTATATAGCTAATATGTTATGTGAGCTGGGACAGGTTATGACTATATAGTTAATATGTTATGTGAGCTGCCTAGATAGACTGCTGCCTACAGTGTGGAATCCCAGATATGTTGTTGTTTGTACTGTATGTTACATGTATGTTGTATGTTGTCTATGTGTGTCCCTTTAGATTTGTTCCTGAAAACTCACTAACTATTGTGTAGTAGTTACATATTTATAATTTGTCTAAATGCCCATTTGATGCCAATACCATTATAATGTCTATATAACAGAGTTGGTGTTCCATGAAACATGTATGAACCCTTACTGGGTCCACAGTACTGCTTCTCCCTGGTAGTTCATGGATGTATTATTTAATGTCATCAATTGACCAGTGAGCTTGGTGTTCCATGTCTGAATCTGACCAGCAGTACTTTGGCTGGACATCGAGGCCTGGAACCGACTGACCCCTAGTGTAAGCCACGTTAGCAGGACACACTCTGGGCTAACTCTCTCTCTCTCTCTGTTGTATTTTCTGTGTTCCAGGTCTGTCCAGGAGATCAACAGGGACTTCAAGCAGCTCCTCCAGAAGGCCGTGAAGAAGATCTCCACTGTCAGAACGGTGGCTATGATTACTATGGTGGACGACGACAACGTCATGATGCACCACCACTGACCAATAAGACTTCATGATGCACCACCACTGACCTTTGACCCTAGCCAGAAAGAGGCATTGTGGGAGCTACAGCAAAGGCATATTTTGACTCCATTTTGAACCAATGGAACTTGGGGCTGACCAATAAGGACCACCAATTGACTATCGTATGGACGTCAACTTTTTCGTTTTAGCGCTCCCGGTCTTTCAGACTGATTCTGTGTCCATTTTGAGCCTTGTACCCTTACTATCTCTCCATGGTCAACGAAGAGGGAACAGCAGGGAAGAAGAGGATCTAGTGACAAGTTTGTGTCTGGACGTTATTGGTGAATATTCAGAAAGGGGCGCTTACAAGTGTCTGGTCATGCATTGCCCAACCAACAGTGTGTGTGTGCGCCTGCGTCTGCGTGTGTGAGATGGTGGAGGGATGTGAAATGATGTACTGTGTAGAAATCACTGCAGCTTGTTTTAAATGTGAAGCATCTTGCCGGACGGTTGGACGATGAGTCCCCTGAGCCAGGGACTATTATTAGGACTATCAGTAGGACTGTATTACTCAGTAAACCACGGATTGAATCTGTCAGGAGATGAACGCTTTGCTCCCTACTTTCTATTCCTCATACCTTACTCCTCATACCTACTTCCTCCTACTCATACATTCCTCCTTTTCCTCCTCATACCTTCCTCCTCATACCTTCCTCCTCCTCATACCTTCCGCATCCTCCTCCTCCTCATACCTTCCTCCTCATACCTTCCTCCTCTTCCTCCTCGCATACATTCGTCCTTCTCCTCCTCATACCTTCCTTACTCCTCATACCTTCCTCCTCCTCCATCCTCATACCTCACTCCTTCTCCTCATACCTTCCTCCTCTTCTTATCTTCCTCCTCCTCTTCATACCTTCCTCCTTCTTCTCCTCATACCTTCCTCATACCTTCCTCCTTCTCCTCATACCTTCCTCCTTCTCCTCCTCATACCTTCCTCCTTCTCCTCATACCTTCCTCCTTCTTCTCATCATACCTTCCTCCTTCTTCTCATCATACCTTCCTCCTTTTCCTCCTCATACCTTCCTCCTCCTCCTCCTCATACCCTCCTCATACCTTCCTCCTCATACCTTCTTCCTTCTCCTCCTCATACCTTCCTCCTAATACCTTCCTCCTTCTCCTCATACCTTCCTCCTTCTCCCCCTCCTCTCTTCGTGCCCTGACGAAACAGGCTCTTGTGATCGTCATGTTTCCTGAGTCCACACGTTTCGAAGAAGCACACTCTGTCCATCTGCTGACTTACTGAAATGCAAGCTTTGCTTTTTTAGTTCTTGCATGTTGTGTTATGTTGATGTTCTTTAATGTAAATCTCAGACTCTTCCAGGAAAACGTTCCTGGATTTTGAACCGCATAGGTCAGATCAAATCAAATCAAATAGTATTTGTCACATGCGCTGAATACAACAGGTGTAGACTTGCTTACTGACAAGCCCTTGCAATGCAAAAAAACTAAAATTACAAAAAATATGATAGGTCAAAGATGGGTTGCTACAGGTGTAAAATAAAGTCCCCATATAAGTGATACATTTCTATCTGTTAAATCACTCACAAAAGGATTTAGGTTTTTAAATGAATTTGTATATTTGTGGAGCATAGAAGGGTCTGTTATGTATAATATGTGTTTACTGAGACACTTTGTATGTGAGAGACAATCCATCACAGATCACCTGCAGGACTTCTCTGATGCACAAATCAAATCCAATTTGTCACATGGACCGAATACAACAGGTGTAGACCTTACAGTGAAATGTAGTCCAGTGTAGCTCAGATGGTAGAGCATGGCGCTTGCAACGTCAGGTTTGGGGGTTCAATCCCCACGGTGGAAAAGTATGAACATGTATGCACTAATGTAAGTCGCTCTGGATAAGAGCGTCTGCTGAATGACATGTTACTTTACTTACAAGCCCTTAACCAACAATGCAGTTTTAAGAAAAATAAGTGTTAAGAAAGTATTATCTAAATAAACTGAAGTAAAAATTGTATAAATACAAAAAAAGTTTTAAAAAAATAACAAGTAACAAGGCTATATACAGTGGGTACTGGTCAGTGTGTGGGGGCACTGGTTAGTCCAGGTAATATGTAGAGGTAAAGTGACTATGCATAGATAATAAACAGAGAGTAGGCCTACAGTATGGTCATATAGTTAAATGATCGGCACACTGTTACAATAAACGTATTTCCTATGTCAATACTGTATATGTGGTATTCTGAATCGCATTCAAATTAGATACACAGAGGTAAACATAATAGCCTTGTCAATTATGAAAACGATTTCTTCTACCCTTCTCCCATGTGGCATAGTGGTCTAAGACACTGCATCTCAGTGCTAGAGGCATCACTACAGACAACCTGGTTTGAATCCAGACTGTATCACAACCGGCTGTGATTGGGAGTCCCATAGGGCGGTGCACAATTGGCCCAGTGTCTTCTGTGTTTGGCCGGTGTAGGCTGTCATTGTAAATAAGAATTTGTTCTAAACTGACTTGCCTAGTTAAATAAAGGTTAAATATACAGGTTTTAATCAGGAGAGACTAAAGGGACTTTTCTGACATGCAAACCAGTCTTTAATTTTAGAATAGATTATAATTAGGTTAGAGTCAGGGTTAAGGGTTTGGTTAAGGATCAGCTTTAGATTTTGTCTAGTCGGTTTGCATGCCAGAAAAGTCCCTTTAGTCTCATCCAAGCAGTTTTAATTATGCAACTGGGATTGGGATTATCTACTGCTCTACTCCTGTCTTGACCAGTCTATCTTCTCTTAGAACATCATGTACAGGAGGGGCCGGTTCATCCTTAACCTGCTCATAGAGAGACTCGTTGAGAAATGATATGCTGCCTGGGAATATGTATAAGTCTACAGTACAGTAGCATTTACTGTACATCAGGTTTCCAGATCCTACTGGGAGGAGCTAAAGAAAAACGGGCTCATTGTAATGTATGGAATGGGAGAAATGGAACGGAGTCCATTAGTCATTTAGCAGACGCTCTTATCCAGAGTGACTTACAGTAGTGAGTGCAAACATTTGTATACTTTTTTCGTACTGGTCCCCCATGGGAATCGAACCCACAACCCTGTCGCTTGCGCCATGCTCTACCTACTGAGCGAAATGAATTCCTTTCCAGCCATTACAATGAGCCCGTCCTCCTATAGCTCCTCCCACCCAGCCTCCACTGATGTCAACAGTATAGTACCATTTACTGTACATCTGAGTGAGCAGAGCAAAAATACGAGGTTTGCAGGTTTTAGTTCCTGCCCAGCACTAAACACACCGGTTTGACACATTTCACTATGGTGAAATGTCATGCATAAAAGAGAGGAGACTAGAGGGCTTTCGTCTAGGGAACTGTTATGTCATCTGGGGAACTGTTATGTCATGTAGGGAACTGTTATGTCATCTGGGGAACTGTTATGTCATGTAGGGAACTGTTATGTCATCTGATGAACGTTATGTCATCTGGGGAGGAGAGGGGGAGGAGAAAGGGAGGGAAAGTGACAGCGGGTGAGGATTGGACAGGGATGTATAACATTATAACTGTAAATATGGAAATTAGGTAAACTGCTAATACTATTCAGTGGAAACCAATCCCCCACTATTCTATTTCAGTTCTATGTTAATGCATATTGGGGAAAAAATAACCCAAAAATACACAATAGTATCAAGTTTCACGTTTTATTAGTCGGGTACACATGGTCCAACGAAATGCTTGAAGGTTCCTTTTCGAAAATGCAACAGCAATAAGAAATAATAAAAGATAAGAATATGAACACAAGTAAATGGTTCAATAAAACTACACCCATTTTAATTTAATTAACAAGTGAGGTGTTTGGATAGAATGAATAACTTATTATTATGCTTTACACTCATCCCTGTCTCTCTGGGGCTTGACCAGACAATAATAGGTCAATTATTTCTCAAGCTCCTGAATAAATACCTAACCATGCCTAGTCTTGATGATTCACACCACTACATAAGAGGAATGCAGAAAAACAAAACAATATGAATAATTTCAAAACACCCACTGTGGCCCCTGGCTTTTGCAGATCAGGGGTCATGCATAAAGCATCTCAGAGTAGGAGTGCTGATCTTTTTGAATACGATTATGTAGATAAGGACATGTTGTGGGGCACATTTTGCCCAAGGCTTTCAAATAAGTAAAATAGCAGAAACTTGCAATATGAGGGATGGGATTCACCTTCGTGCCAAACCAAAACAGCACAGCCAATGGTCCATGTGGTCATACTGTGATTAGATAACTTCAACGTCAATCAACAATATTGTCCAATGAGAGTGGTAGCATTAACGAACGCCTCTCGCTCTACCGATAATCATTGGCCAGTCAGATGTCGATCATCGCGAAAACGTACACTCCTCTTTTTACCTCAATGAAACTCTGTGCGATATCATTAGTCGACGGTACTGACGTAAAACACTAATGACCCTCAACTATTGGCTCTTTTACGTGTCAGTTCCTGTCAATCTCTCTGAACGTCCAATGAGAAGCCCCGACTTGCTCATTGTTCCTCCTGCTTATGCGTACGCACGGGTCACGTGTTGTTTGTGCTCGGCTCGGTAGAGTTGTGTACAGAGGGAGAAGGGGACTGATTGCTAGCTTGGCTGCTAACGATTATAGAAACGGGGGTGATCAAGGAGATGTTTCACACGGTGTGCTTCCTTTCCTAAAAGCGCATATTGGATACCTGTTTGTCACGAAGAGGCCTGGACGGGCCGTTTTAAAACGGAACCAACAGACATTTTGGCTTGTATTGTAGCTAACCATCGCGCCGTGTAGCCACAGCACAACACATCAGCGCCAGCCGGAGACCGTCTCCAAAACAAGAATGGGGTCTAGGTCCACAGCACGGCTTAGGTAAAGTGACCTTTGGTTGTGTTCTCTAAATGGCAAATTTCACGAATTACCAAGAAAGCAAAGCCACTATGTTGTTAGTGGAGACCCAACAGAGGGGCATCGGGACGAAACCAGCAGCCAATGGCGACACCCCGGTCGGGGAACCCCCTTCCCTGTTATTGAATATCGGTGGCGTCGGGGCCAGAGGAGCTCGTTTCCATCAGCACTTGCCGCCCTCCAACCACCATCACTACCCCCAGAGCTCGCTGCCCAAAGAACAACACCCGCTGTCGCACCACTACCAGGTGGCGACGCAGCAACCCCAGCATAATCTCACCAGTGAAAACATCACGGAGTCCCCGGTAAGGAAAGCCTCGTCCTCGTCTTTGAACCTGGTACAACAGGATCCCGCTGCTAGCCACCACGCACTCGCTGCGTCGGTAAACGCGGCGTCGGCAGCGATACAACTAGCCGGGAATGCTAAAGTCAGCGTGGCTACCTCAGAAGGTGTCGTGGACGACATTCAGAAGTGTGGCTATCTGCGGAAACAGAAACACGGCCACAAGAGGTTTTTCGTGCTGAGGGCGGCCAGCCACCTAGGCCTCAGCCGGTTGGAGTACTATGACAGCGAGAAAAAATTCCGTAATAGCCTGCGGTCTGCTGCTGCGGCCGCCTCAAATGGTACGGTAGCCCCTTCTCCCCCGAAAAGGGTGATCTATCTGTATCAGTGCTTCACTGTCAACAAAAGAGCAGATTCCAAAAACAAACACCTCATAGCCCTCTACACTAAAGATGAATACTTTGCGATTGTGGCTGAAAACGAGCAGGAACAAGATGACTGGTACGTAGCCCTGAGTGAATTGATGAATGAGGGGAAAAAGGGCCATCTAGACTCGGACGAGTTGGATGATGGCTACGGTACTGTCACACCAGGTACGGTTTTCAAAGAGGTGTGGCAGGTGAACGTGAAACCCAAAGGGCTGGGTCAGACCAAGAACCTCACAGGTGTGTATCGTTTATGTCTCTCTACTAAAACTATCCACCTGGTCAAACTAAACTCTGAGACACCATGTGTCAACCTTCAGCTGATGAACATCAGACGCTGTGGACACTCAGAAAGCTTCTTCTTCATGGAGGTGGGTCGGTCGGCCTCTATAGGCCCTGGGGAGATATGGATGCAGGTAGATGACTCTGTGGTGGCCCAGAACATGCACGAGACCATCCTGGAGACCATGAAGGCTCTGAAGGCCTTCGCCGAGATCCGCCCCAGGAGCAAGAGCCAATCGTCTGGCTCCAACCCCATCGCTTTCATCACCACCCGCCGTCACCTAGGCAACCTGCCTCCGAGCCAGACAGGTCTCCAGCGCCGCTCCAGGACCGAGTCGGTGGTCGGGACGCCGCCGTCGAGTAAGAGCTCTGGCGCCAGCGGTTATCGCTTCCGAACGTCAAGCGAGGGTGAGGGGACGATGAACCGGCCGTTCCGGTCCGTTACCGGCAGCCTGATCCACCTGAACACAGCCCGTATACACCTGGGGCGCCAGGAGGGCGGGGTAGGGGCGGGGAACGCCGGGAGCACCGGAGTAGTGCGCTACGCCAGGGCGCTACCAGGGTCCACCTACCACTCCCGCTCCGCCTCGCTCCCTGTCTCCCACTTCCCCTCCACCACTTCCCCCGTCAGCGTGTCCAGCAGCAGCGGGCACGGCTCTGTCTCCGATACCCTCACACGGCCCTCCTCAGCGTCCATCTGCGGTTCCCCCTCCGACGGAGGCTTCAACTCCTCAGACGAGTACGGCTCCAGCCCTGGGGACTTCCGCTACTTCCGGGTTCGGAGCAGCACGCCTGATTCCCTGGGCAACACCCCACCAATCAGAGAGGAGAACTGCATGAGCGACTACATGGCCATGGGTTGGCATCGCGAGGTGTTTGGAGCGGGCGGCGGGGGAGGGAGTAGTTCTGGCGGCGCGGAGACCCTCCACCGGGATGAGAGCACGTCAACGGATGACGATCGGTCCCTGAGGAGGCGGACTCACTCCTTCACGCGGCCCGGGGGTCAGGGCGGTGTAGCCGGCGGCAGCAGCGGCGTGGCTGTGTACCAGAAGATGACCCAGACCACCACCTCGCTGGACGAGTCGTCGTCCGTTGGAGAGGCCTTGTCTCTGGGCCGCACTGACAGCATCACCCAGCCTTCCTCCTCTTCTTCCTCCCTCCGCTCTGACTACAGCTCCTGCTCCGAGCACAGCCAGGGCCGACCCCCTCCTCCCTCCTCCTCGGCCAAGGAGGACAGCGGCTACATGCCCATGTTGTGTGGGGTGGCAGCCTCACCCTGTGACTACATGCCTATGCAACCCAGCTCCCCCTCTCACCCCCACCATCATCCCCAGCCCTCCCACTCTCCCCAGGCCCCCAGCTCAGACCTAGCCCCCCAACAGCCCACAGACCCCCGCGGCTACATGATTATGTTACCAGGGGGGCGGAGCTTCTCTTCCCCGGTCCAGTCCTCCCCCAGCCCCCACAGCAGTAGCAGTAACTTGGGTCTGGGTGGAGGTAGTGTTAGTTCTTGTAATGTAGTGGAGCGGCCTGAGAATGGAGAATACATGGACATGTCATACAGCGGAGGTGGAGGGGACGCCGCAGGGGGACGGAAACTCTCCAACGAGGGGGGATACTACGCACTGAGCAACCCTGAAGGGAGAAACCCCAAATCATACAGTCCCTACTTCTCCCTGCCTCGCTCCTACAAGGCCCCTGCTGCAAGAGAGGGGGAACAGAGAGAGAGAGAACATGAGTATGTGCCCATGAGCTCCCCGGCGAAACCAGTATACTCCCAGGTCGCTACCGGCAACGTCGCCGAGAGGGGCGTGACGACGAGGGGTGTTGGTAGTGGGGGGTCAAACACCCCTCACATCCCCCTACACACATACCCGCCTCCTCCCTACGGGGTGCACCACCAAGCGGCTAACGGAGACAGACGGGCGGCCCCAGTCCGACCCAACCGCCTCCCCCTAGGGCGCCGCAGCTTCCACAGGTCACTGAAGGTCAGCGAGCCGGCCGCCGCACTCTCCAGCCCTGGAGAGTACATCAACATCGAGTTTGGGGGCCGCTACGGACCCCCCACGTCCTGCCCTCACTCTGCCCAGGTTGGCTCACCCTTGGTGGGTTCTGCTGACCAGCGCCACTCCCCTACCCATCCTCAGAACCAGGACTATATGAGTGTAGAGGTGGGGGTTGGAGGTGGTGGTAGTGGGGGTGATGATGGAGGACGCCTGGCTAAAAACAAGTCTCCCAGACCCTCTCTGGTTGCTCCCTGGAACCCACCCAGCTACATCCGACCTTTTGCCGCTGGGGCCTCCGTGAGTGGGGCCCCTGGTTCTTCTGGAGCTCGATGGCGGACGGGGACAGATGACTACACAGATATGACCTTTAACCTCAACAGGGGTGAGGAGTCGCGGGGGTTACGGAGTAGCCCCACGACCATGCTGCAGCACCTATGTTTGATGGAGGGCTGCTACCCCCCCACCTTACCCCCCAACTCTCCCTCCCCTCCCTCCTCCAGCCCCCAGCCTGAGCCCATCAAGGTGGTACGCGCGGACCCCCAGGGGCGACGCCGACACAGCTCAGAAACCTTTTCCTCATCCTCCCCCTCCGGAGGAGGCGTAATCACAAGCTCCAGCACCAACTCCTCCTCGGTCTCAGCCAACCCCTCGGCCCACAACGTAGCTCATCTGGCCGACAGCTCTAAGTGGACCGGCTCTGGCTCCTTTGACAGTGTGTGGATGTGCGTTGATGGGGTAGGGGGGGACTCGGCCGGTCTCCCTGCCCAGCCAGGGCCTTCTGATCTGGGCATGGACTCTGCCTCATCTGGGTGTCCTCCTGGAGGTCGGATGTGCAGGAACATGTCTGTGGGGTATCAGAACGGACTCAACTACATCGCCCTGGAGCTGAGAGAGGACCGGGACTCTAACCCTCTACCGATACCTCAGCAGCAGCATGGGGGCACCAGGCATGGTACCGGGGCGACCCCCAACACCCCCCAAGCCAGTAATGTGACTGTGCCAGTAGCAGAGGACAACGGTGCCTACGGCAGTAGAGACTTCATCAAGTCAGACGGGATGACTGCCACTTCCACGGGTGAGTGACAGAGGGATTGTGTGTCTGTGTGTGTGTGTGTGTGTGTGTGTGTGTGGGGGGGGGGGGGTGGTGAGTAGGTTGTTTGTGTGTGTATGGTCTGTACATAAACATACTGCCCATACGTGTGTGTATGGGTCTATTTGTCTGCATACGTGTGTCTGTGATAGATTTGGGTGGTATACCGTATACCGGGGTATTTGGAAATGTTTTTTCAAAACTATAACTATTTCTTTGAAGTTTTTCTTGTAAGTAAATACCTGGAGTCAACTTTTGCAATATGTTAGAAGATAAAGCAGATCATGTTCTTCATTTCACCTGTCACATTAGTGCAACACATTTGTAAGAAAACATCTTAAATTTCTTCAGATGACAACAGAAGTGCAATGCTATTTGGCTGGCAGCCACACAAGTAGGCTAAATGAGTCTACAATGAAAAAGCAAGGTATGTTTTGCAAAAACTATGGATGACCATCATATTTCTGTTTATCATAGAATGTAGCCAGCTACGTTTCCTAATATTTTTCTTGAAGATAATCTAGCATTATACCAGAGAAAATTAGCTACCCATAACTCAGAGTGCTGTCTGCTGATAGGACACAAAAATAGGACAAAAATTATCATCCGAGTGGAGAAGTGCAACTGAAGCACAAAAGTAGTTGGACGCCGAGCAGAAATTAAAATAAGAAGCAGAAATTACAACAATAACATTATAGAATGAAAATATTTTTCTTATGCGTTGTATATTTTTTTTCCTTCATGAAAAACAAATAATTCTGCGTTAACACGACACCTAAGTTTAACTTGCTAGTTATCTAATTAAGTGGCGGGGCGTCATTTTGTTGGCTTTTTGCCAAGTTGGAGAAGTCACAGCCCTTTGGATGAGTTATCTGTACTGCCATTGCTATCTTATGATTTCCTTGCGTTTTTTTTCTCCTCTCAGCAGAGCAGGCTGGCCCGTTGCCCTAGCGACCCCAGACTCCACACAGACACATGTGTGGCGCCATTACTGTTCATTTGCACAATGTCTCTCGTTCACATTCGCTTGTAAATGTCCAAACACACCAAAAATAACATTTGGTAGCTTGTATGTATGTATGTATGTATGTATGTATGTATAACTTTATGAGCTGGACTGCCTGTTTTTGCAATTTGTTAATTTTTTTCCGTTTGCGATCGTTAGCATATTTATCTAGCAGCCTCCATGGAAATGTGCTATTACATGTGCTAATTTTGTTAGCATTCTGATAATGGACACCCAATGGGTATATAATAAGCATTCTGATAATGGACACCCAATGGGTATATAATAAGCATTCTGATAATGGACACCCAATGGGTATATAATAAGCATTCTTATAATGGACACCCAATGGGTAAATAATAAGCATTCTGATAATGGACACCCAATGGGTAAATAATAAGCATTCTGATAATGGACACCCAATGGGTATATAATAAGCCGACAATAGAATAAATCCCAGGATAAGAGAAGGACGGTATGAGAAGCCTAACCCTACTGTGTGTCCCTGCAGTGTAAAAGGTAATAATGATGAGAAGAGGGATTCTCATCTACTGTATTACACACAGAGGAAGCAACGGTGTCACACACACACATAATCTTCATTGACCCAGGTCCTGGCCATTGTGCCAAAGTGGGTCAAACGGTACCAGGTAATATGGAGAAACCTTGCCCCTGTGTGTGTGTGTGTGTGTGTGTGTGTGTATGCTTCCACCTGAGAGAGTGTGTGTGTGTGTGCGGAGTGTGTGCGTGTGCGGAGTGTGTGCGCCGAGTCATGCGGAGGGTGTGTGTGTGTGGCGAGTCATGCGGAGGGTGTGTGTGTGTGTGCCGAGTCATGCGGAGGGGGTGTGTGTGTGTGCCGAGTCATGCGGAGGGGGTGTGTGTGTGTGCCGAGTCATGCGGAGGGGGTGTGTGTGTGTGCCGAGTCATGCGGAGGGGGTGTGTGTGTGTGCCGAGTCATGCGGAGGGGGTGTGTGTGTGTGCCGAGTCATGCGGAGGGGGTGTGTGTGTGTGCCGAGTCATGCGGAGGGTGTGTGTGTGTGTGCCGAGTCATGCGGAGGGGGTGTGTGTGTGTGCCGAGTCATGCGGAGGGGGTGTGTGTGTGTGCCGAGTCATGCGGAGGGGGTGTGTGTGTGTGCCGAGTCATGCGGAGGGGGTGTGTGTGCGCCGAGTCATGCGGAGGGTGTGTGTGTGTGTGCCGAGTCATGCAGAGGGTGTGTGTGTGTGTGCCGAGTCATGCCCAGCATGTCGGGGCACCACAGTAATAGAACAGAGCGACAGGAAATGCATCATCACACAAGAATACACTTCCTGTGACGTGCCCTCAGCAGCCAGCCAGGCACCTTTGCTTTTTTTTTAACTCCAGAGGAAACCTTATGAAACAGGGATGTGTGCTACTGGGTCCTGTTCATTAGGGCATGCTGTAGCAAAACCTTTTTACATAGAGTCGACAGTGTTATCTAGCTAGCTGCTCCATTTCCTATCCCATATCCAAAGGCCTCCTTCATAGTGTTACAGTGTGAGCCTACTTGTTGTATGGGTCTTGGAGCTGCTTTGAGCTGAGTTAAGGTCCTGTAGTGGAGAGTGCTGAGAGCGTAAGCTAGCTGCCGGCGAGAGCGTAAGCTAGCTGCCGGCGAGAGCGTAAGCTAGCTGCCGGCGAGAGCGTAAGCTAGCTGCCGGCGAGAGCGTAAGCTAGCTGCCGGCGAGAGCGTAAGCTAGCTGCCGGCGAGAGCGTAAGCTAGCTGCCGGCGAGAGCGTAAGCTAGCTGCCGGCGAGAGCGTAAGCTAGCTGCCGGCGAGAGCGTAAGCTAGCTGCCGGCGAGAGCGTAAGCTAGCTGCCGGCGAGAGCGTAAGCTAGCTGCAGGCGAGAGCGTAAGCTAGCTGCCGGCGAGAGCGTAAGCTAGCTGCCGGCGAGAGCGTAAGCTAGCTGCCGGCGAGAGCGTAAGCTAGCTGCCGGCGAGAGCGTAAGCTAGCTGCCGGCGAGAGCGTAAGCTAGCTGCCGGCGAGAGCGTAAGCTAGCTGCCGGCGAGAGCGTAAGCTAGCTGCCGGCGAGAGCGTAAGCTATATTTACTGCTTTATTTTCAGACTGACACTTATTTATGAGCTGGGTCTAGCAGTAGGCATTTGTATGCTTCATCCCAAGTTGCACCCTATTCCCTAATGTAGTGCACTACTTTTGACCAGAGCCCTGATGAAAAGTAGTGCACTGTATAGGGAATAGGGTGCCATTTGAGATCCTGAATGTGCACTGACCCTAAAGCAGGAAGCTGCACAGGCAACCGGATCCCCTTTCGTGTGTGTGTGAGCGTTTGTGTGTGTTGAACCTGAACTCGTTCTCACACTCTCTGACGTAAATAGATAGATAGATAAATAGATAGATAGATAGATAGATAGATAGGTACTTTATTGATCCCTGAGGGGAAATTTATTCGTCAAGCAGCTACGGAAAAACACAGGGCAGGTGCAAAATGCCAGAACGAAAATACACAAAAGACATAGGGTAATAATAGTTTACTTAATATGCAGTCTGGTTAAATGAACAGGTAAGTTAATATTTTGCATGGTTAAATTAACTGTACAGGTAAGTGAATACATAGACACCGATGTTAATGTAATCTCAAGATGTTAGATGTTTTAATAGGCTGTAGTTATACCCCTGTCATTAATTGGCGTATTGCTGTATAATAAGTATTCAACAATGCCATGGTATAAGACGATTTAAGACTTGCATACTAATACTACTGTTACAGCAACCGCTTCAAGTAGTGTTATTAGCCATCTCCATGGCAATGTCTCTTCCTGTGTAGTTTCATTAGGCCTGTATAGACTTATGTTAGTGTGTCCTTTGTTACTCATAGGTAAACACCTCCTGTCTCTGAGTCAAAGCCAGGGTATTTTCTCATGTAGGGTGCTAGGAGGATATAAGCCTAGTGACTAACAGGGTTGCTAGCTAGCTGTTTACTGTTTGTGTGTGTGTGTGCGTGTGGTAAGCTTGAATGTTTTCTCATTCTCTAGGACAGGGATCATCAACTAGCCACGGGACGATTTATTTTCTTGAGCGGATGGTCTGTGGGGGGCGGGGCCTGAACATAATTACAAATCATTTGTAGACTGCAAATTAACAGCAAGTATCCCTAACAGAAATAATATTTTTGTTTAAAACATGATAATTTCAAACCTTGCTTACGTTTGTATACGATCACGCCTCTCTATTATAAGTGGGAATAACAGTTTCCAAAATTAAAATCACTTGGAGCTGGTTTCCTGGTGTTTTGTCCAACAATATAATTTAAAATAATAATTCTCAGAACTTGGGGAGCCAAATAAATTCACCCGTGGGCCATCCTGCCCTAGGATGTTGGATGACTTAGTAATAGGACTTACTGGAGAGTAAATGTTCTCCCACATTCAGATAGGAAGAGGATGTGAGGTGACTAATACGAAATCGGTTGAGTATCACATTTCTTGGGTTACCATGTGCCTTGAGTGGAAAAAAATCCCCCTCAACTCCAAAGCTTGTGTTTACTATTGTTGGACATAGACTGTGAAAACAGCAGCAAGTCAGCTGATTTTGGAAATCCGTTCCAAAGTATTCCCACGCATTATAGAGCGATATATACAGTGGGGAGAACAAGTATTTGATACACTGCCGATCTTGTAGGTTTTCCCACTTACAAAGCATGTAGAAGTCTGTCATTTTTATCATAGGTAGTACTCTTCAACTGTGAGTGACGGAATCTAAAACAAAAATCCAGAAAATCACATTGTATGATTTTTAAGTAATTAATTTGCATTTTATTGCATGACATAAGTATTTGATACATCAGAAAAGCAGAACTTAATATTTGGTACAGAAACCTTTGTTTGCAATTACAGAGATCATACGTTTCCTGTAGTTCTTGACCAGGTTTGCACACACTGCAGCAGGGATTTTGGCCCACTCCTCCATACAGACCACTTCCAGATCCTTCAGGTTTCGGGGCTGTCGCTGGGCAATACGGACTTTCAGCTCCCTCCAAAGATTTTCTATTGGGTTCAGGTCTGGAGACTGGCTAGGCCACTCCAGGACCTTGAGACGCTTCTTACGGAGCCACTCCTTAGTTGCCCTGGCTGTGTGTTTCGGGTCGTTGTCATGCTGGAAGACCCAGCCACGACCCATCTTCAATGCTCTTACTGAGGGAAGGAGGTTGTTGGCCAAGATCTCGCGATACATGGCCCCATCCATCCTCCCCTCAATACGGTGCAGTCGTCCTGTCCCCTTTGCAGAAAAGCATCCCCAAAGAATGATGTTTCCACCTCCATGCTTCACGTTTGGGATGGTGTTCTTGGGGTTGTACTCATCCTTCTTCTTCCTCCAAACACGACGAGTGGAGTTTAGATGAAAAAGCTCTATTTTTGTCTCATCAGACCACATGACCTTCTCTCATTCCTCCTCTGGATCATCCAGATGGTCATTGGCAAACTTCAGACGGGCCTGGACATGCGCTGGCTTGAGCAGGGGGACCTTGCGTGCGCTGCAGGATTTTAATCCATGACGGCATAGTGTGTTACTAATGGTTTTCTTTGAGACTGTGGTCCCAGCTCTCTTCAGGTCATTGACCAGGTCCTGCCGTGTAGTTCTGGGCTGATGCCTCACCTTCCTCATGATCATTGATGCCCCACGAGGTGAGATCTTGCATGGTGCCCTAGACCGAGGGAGATTGACCGTCATCTTGAACTTCTTCCATTTTCTAATAATTGCGCCAACAGTTGTTGCATTCTCACCAAGCTGCTTGTCCTGTAGCCCATCCCAGCCTTGTGCAGGTCTACAATTTTATCCCTGATGTCCTTACACAGCTCTATGGTCTTGGCCATTGTGGAGAGGTTGGAGTCTGTTTGATTAAGTGTGTGGACAGGTGTCTTTTATACAGGTAACGAGTTCAAACAGGTGCAGTTAATACAGGTAATGAGTGGAGAACAGGAGGGCTTCTTAAAGAAAAACTAACAGGTCTGTGAGAGCCGGAATTCTTACTGGTTGGTAGGTGATCAAATACTTATGTCATGCAATAAAATGCAAATTAATTATTTAAAAACCATACAATGTGATTTTTCCCCTAACACCCCCAGAGATGCCCCCTAACACCCCCAGAGATGCCCCCTAACACCCCCAGAGATGCCCCCTAACACCCCCAGAGATGCCCCCTGGACACCCCTAACACCCCCAGAGATGCCCCCTGGACACCCCTAACCCTCCATGAGACCTCACCCCTGGTCTAAAAGTGACAGTGGAATAGCCTAGTTATTGTTCTGGTTTTCCTGAGAGACTCAGAGTTTCTGTACTCTGTGTGTGTGTTTCTGTACTCTGTGTGTGTGTTTCTGTACTCTGTGTGTGTGTTTCTGTACTCTGTGTGTGTGTTTCTGTACTCTGTGTGTGTGTGTTTCTGTACTCTGTGTGTGTGTTTCTGTACTCTGTGTGTGTGTTTCTGTACTCTGTGTGTGTGTTTCTGTACTCTGTGTGTGTGTTTCTGTACTCTCTGTGTGTGTGTGTGTGTTTCTGTACTCTGTGTGTGTGTGTGTGTTTCTGTACTCTGTGTGTGTGTGTGTGTTTCTGTACTCTGTGTGTGTGTGTGTGTGTTTCTGTACTCTGTGTGTGTGTGTGTGTGTGTTTCTGTACTCTGTGTGTGTGTTTCTGTACTCTGTGTGTGTGTTTCTGTACTCTGTGTGTGTGTTTCTGTACTCTGTGTGTGTGTTTCTGTACTCTGTGTGTGTGTTTCTGTACTCTGTGTGTGTGTTTCTGTACTCTCTGTGTGTGTGTTTCTGTACTCTCTGTGTGTGTGTGTGTGTGTTTCTGTACTCTGTGTGTGTGTGTGTGTGTGTGTTTCTGTACTCTGTGTGTGTGTGTGTGTGTGTGTTTCTGTACTCTGTGTGTGTGTGTGTGTGTGTGTTTCTGTACTCTGTGTGTGTGTGTGTGTGTTTCTGTACTCTGTGTGTGTGTGTGTGTGTTTCTGTACTCTGTGTGTGTGTGTGTGTGTGTGTGTGTGTTTCTGTACTCTGTGTGTGTGTGTGTGTGTTTCTGTACTCTGTGTGTGTGTGTGTGTGTGTTTCTGTACTCTGTGTGTGTGTGTGTGTGTTTCTGTACTCTGTGTGTGTGTGTGTGTGTGTGTTTCTGTACTCTGTGTGTGTGTTTCTGTACTCTGTGTGTGTGTGTGTGTGTGTTTCTGTACTCTGTGTGTGTGTTTCTGTACTCTCTGTGTGTGTGTGTGTGTTTCTGTACTCTCTGTGTGTGTGTGTGTGTTTCTGTACTCTGTGTGTGTGTGTGTGTTTCTGTACTCTGTGTGTGTGTGTGTGTGTTTCTGTACTCTGTGTGTGTGTGTGTGTTTCTGTACTCTCTGTGTGTGTGTGTGTGTTTCTGTACTTTCTGTGTGTGTGTGTGTGTGTTTCTGTACTCTCTGTGTGTGTGTGTGTGTGTTTCTGTACTCTGTGTGTGTGTGTGTGTTTCTGTACTCTGTGTGTGTGTGTGTGTGTTTCTGTACTCTGTGTGTGTGTGTGTGTGTGTTTCTGTACTCTGTGTGTGTGTGTGTGTTTCTGTACTCTGTGTGTGTGTGTGTTTCTGTACTCTGTGTGTGTGTGTGTGTTTCTGTATTCTGTGTGTGTGTTTCTGTATTCTGTGTGTGTGTGTTTCTGTATTCTGTGTGTGTGTGTGTGTGTGTGTGTGTGTGTGTGTGTGTGTGTGTGTTTCTGTACTGTAATGTGACTACTATTCCCTCACTGTATTGACGTTCCTCCTTGTTGTTTGATCCTCCACAGATGGTCTTGATAAAGGAGCAGGTTTTTACTAGTTTAACTCTCCATATAGGAATGTGATGTTGGCTAAGTTTATTAGACACAGACACAGGGTCATGGAGAGGGATAGTGCAGAGACACTTGTTGTTGCTAACGTTAGCGCTGTGTGTGTTTTGGCTTCTAAATGTGCACACACTTGTCTCTCTCTCTCTCGCTCGCTGTCTCTCTCTCTCGCTCGCTGTCTCGCTCTCTCTCGCTGTCTCGCTCTCTCTCGCTGTCTCTCTCTCTCTCGCTGTCTCTCTCTCTCTCGCTCTCTATCTCGCTCTCACTGTCTCGCTGTCTCTTTCTCGCTCTCACTGTCTCGCTGTCTCTTTCTCGCTCTCACTGTCTCGCTGTCTCTTTCTCTGTCTTGCTCTCGCTGTCTTGCTCTCGCTGTCTTGCTCTCGCTGTCTTGCTCTCGCTGTCTCGCTCTCGCTGTCTCGCTCTCGCTGTCTCGCTCTCGCGCTCTCTCGTTGTCTCGCGCTCTCGCTGTCTCTCTCTCGCTCTCGCTCTCTCGCTGACTCTCTCGCTCTCGCTCTCTCGCTGACTCTCTCGCTCTCGCTCTCTCGCTGACTCTCTCGCTGACTCTCTCGCTGACTCTCTCGCTGACTCTCTCGCTGACTCTCTCGCTGACTCTCTCGCTGACTCTCTCGCTGTCTCGCTCTCGCTCTCTCTCTCGCTGACTCTCGCTGTCTCGCTCTCTCTCTCGCTGTCTCGCTCTCGCTGTCTCGCTGTCTCGCTCTCTCTCTCGCTGTCTCGCTCTCTCTCTCGCTGTCTCGCTCTCTCTCGCTGTCTCGCTCTCTCTCTCGCTGTCTCGCTCTCTCTCTCGCTCTCTCTCTCGCTGTCTCGCTCTCTCTCTCGCTCTCTCTCTCGCTGTCTCGCTCTCTCTCTCGCTGTCTCGCTCTCTCTCGCTCTCTCTCTCGCTCTCTCTCGCTGTCTCGCTCTCTCTCTCGCTCTCGCTCTCGCTGTCTCGCTGTCTCTTTCTCGCTGTCGCTCTCGCTGTCTTGCTCTCGCTGTCTCGCTCTCGCTGTCTCGGTCTCGCTCTCGCTGTCTCGCTCTCTCGTTGTCTCGCTCTCGCGCTCTCTCGTTGTCTCGCTCTCGCGCTCTCGCTGTCTCTCTCTCTCTCTCGCTGTCTCTCTCGCTCTCTCTCTCGCTCTCTCTCTCGCTCTCTCTCTCGCTGTCTCGCTCGCTGTCTCGCTGTGTCTCGCTCTCGTTGTGTCTCGCTCTCGCTGTCTCTCTCTCTGTCTCGCTCTGTCTCGCTCTCGCTGTGTCTCGCTCTGTCTCTCTCTCGCTGTCTCTCGCTCTCTCTCGCTGTCTCGCTCTCGCTGTCTCTCTCTCGCTCTCGCTGTCTCTCTCTCGCTCTCGCTGTCTCTCTCTCGCTCTCGCTGTGTCTCGCTCTCTCTCGCTGTCTCGCTCTCGCTGTCTCTCTCTCGCTCTCGCTGTGTCTCGCTCTCGCTGTGTCTCGCTCTCTCTCGCTGTCTCGCTCTCTCGCGCTCTCTCTCGCTCTCTCGCGCTCTCTCGCGCTCTCTCTCGCTGTCTCGCTCTCTCGCGCTCTCTCTCGCTGTCTCTTTCTCGCTCTCACTGTCTCGCTGTCGCTCTCGCTGTCTTGCTCTCGCTGTCTTGCTCTCGCTGTCTTGCTCTCGCTGTCTCGCTCTCGCTGTCTCGGTCTCGCTCTCGCTGTCTCTCTCTCGCTGTCTCTCTCTCTCTCGCTCTCTATCTCGCTCTCACTGTCTCGCTGTCTCTTTCTCGCTCTCGCTGTCTTGCTCTCGCTGTCTCGCTGTCTCGGTCTCGCTCTCGCTGTCTCGGTCTCGCTCTCGCTGTCTCGCTCTCGCGCTCTCTCGTTGTCTCGCGCTCTCGCTGTCTCTCTCTCGCTGACTCTCTCGCTGACTCTCTCGCTGACTCTCTCGCTGACTCTCTCGCTGACTCTCTCGCTGACTCTCTCGCTGACTCTCTCGCTGACTCTCTCGCTGACTCTCTCGCTGTCTCGCTCTCTCTCTCGCTGTCTCGCTCTCTCTCTCGCTGTCTCGCTCTCTCTCTCGCTGTCTCGCTCTCTCTCTCGCTGTCTCGCTCTCTCTCTCGCTGTCTCGCTCTCTCTCTCGCTGTCTCGCTCTCTCTCTCGCTGTCTCGCTCTCTCTCTCGCTGTCTCGCTCTCTCTCTCGCTGTCTCGCTCTCTCTCTCGCTGTCTCGCTCTCGCTCTCGCTGTCTCTTTCTCGCTCTCGCTGTCTCGCTCTCGCTGTCTCGCTCTCGCGCTGTCTCGCTCTCTCTCTCGCTGTCTCGCTCTCGCTGTCTCTCTCTCTCTCTCGCTGTCTCGCTCTCTCTCTCGCTGTCTCGCTCTCTCTCTCGCTGTCTCGCTCTCGCTCTCTCTCTCGCTGTCTCGCTCTCGCTCTCTCTCTCGCTGTCTCTCTCGCTGTCTCTCTCGCTCTCTCTCTCGCTCTCTCTCTCGCTGTCTCGCTCGCTGTCTCGCTGTGTCTCGCTCTCGTTGTCTCGCTCTCGCTGTCTCTCTCTCTGTCTCGCTCTGTCTCGCTCTCGCTGTGTCTCGCTCTGTCTCTCTCTCGCTGTCTCTCGCTCTCTCTCGCTGTCTCTCTCTCGCTCTCGCTGTCTCTCTCTCGCTCTCGCTGTCTCTCTCTCGCTCTCGCTGTCTCGCTCTCGCTGTGTCTCGCTCGCTCTCGCTGTCTCTCTCTCGCTCTCGCTGTCTCTCTCTCGCTCTCGCTGTCTCTCTCTCGCTCTCGCTGTCTCGCTCTCGCTGTGTCTCGCTCTCTCTCGCTGTCTCGCGCTCTCTCTCGCTGTCTCGCTCTCTCGCGCTCTCTCTCGCTGTCTCGCTCTCTCGCGCTCTCTCTCGCTGTCTCGCTCTCTCGCGCTCTCTCTCGCTGTCTCGCTCTCTCGCGCTCTCTCGCGCTCTCTCTCGCTGTCTCGCTCTCTCGCGCTCTCTCTCGCTCTCTCGCGCTGTCTCGCTCTCTCGCGCTGTCTCGCTCTCGCGCTGTCTCGCTCTCGCGCTGTCTCGCTCTCGCGCTGTCTCGCTCTCGCGCTGTCTCGCTCTCGCGCTGTCTCGCTCTCGCGCTGTCTCGCTCTCGCTGTCTCGCTCTGTCTCGCTCTCGCTGTCTCTTTTTCTCTCGCTGTCTCTCTTTCTCTCGCTGTCTCTCTTTCTCTCGCTCTCGCTCTCTCTCTCTCTCTCTCTCTCTCTCTCTCTCTCTCTCTCTCTCTCTCTCTCTCTCTCTCTCTCTCTCTCTCTCTCTCTCTCTCTCTCTCTCTCTCTCTCTGTCTCTCTCTCCCCCTCTCTCTCTCTGTGTCTGTCTGTGTGTTAAGCCTGTGATTAGTTAATAATGCCATTAGCTGCCTAAGACACACAAAGTGGGGGGAGGGGGCTAATGCCCCCCCCCATATGTATAGGTTGCAGAACGGTTTTAGAATGGTTCCTTGGGCTTCAGTGGTTGGGCTCCCCATCGATAATACAAAAATTCCCATCGGAATCCGTCTGTTTAAGCTAGAGAAATGCCCTGCGTCTCAATCCACCACATCTGCCGATATCGCCCTTCCGCATCTGCGGTGAAAGGTGGCAGAGCTAGAGTGGTGTTTGTCAGACCATGAGACATCCCGAAATTCGGTCTTCTCACAGACGGTTTGGCCTACAAAATGTTATGACCCCTCAATTGAAAGCGGAGACTCACGAACACGATGGTGTTCTCTGATTGTGTTTTGCCCACAAGTCTCACAAGATTCATCTGAAGGTCCCCAGAACCAGTTAAAAAAATGAATGGACATATACACCCCCAGTCAAAAGTTTGGAATATTATTCATTCAAGGGTTTTTCTTTATTTGCACAATTCTTTACATTGTAGAATAAAAGCGAAGACATCAAAACTATGACATAACACATATGGAATCATGTAGTAACCAAAAAAGTGTTAAACAAATCAAAATATATTTTATATGTGAGATATATATTATATATATTAGCCACCCTTTGTCTTGATGACAGCTTTGCACACTCATGGAATTCTCTCAACCAGCTTCATGAGAACCGCCACAGGAATGGAAACCCAGAAATACCTCTGCTGCAGAGGATAAGTTCATTAGAGTTTCCAGCCTCAGATTGTAGCCCAAATAAATGCTTCACAGAGTTCAAGTAACAGACACATCTCAACATCAACTGTTCAGAGGAGACTGTGAATCAGGCCTTCATAGTCGAATTGCTGCAAAGAAACCACTACTAAAGGACACCAATAAGAAGAAGAGACTTGCTTGGGCCAAAAACACGAGCAATAGACATTAGACCGGTGGAAATTAGTCCTTTGGTCTCACGTCCAAATTTTAGATGGTTTGGGATGAGTCGGACCACAGTGAAGGAAAAGCATCCAACAAGCGCTCAGTAAATGTGGGGACTCCTTCAAGACTGATGGAAAAGCGTTCCAGGTTAAACTGGTTGAGAGAATGCCAAGAGTGTGCAAAGCTGTCATTAAGACAAAGGGTGGCTAATTTGAAGAATCTCACATATAAAATATATTTTGATTTAACACTTTTTTGGTTACTACATGATTCCATATGTGTTATGTCATAGTTTTGATGTTTTCACTTTTATTCTACAATGTAAAAAATAGTGCAAATAAAGAAAATCCCTTTATTTGCAGATATAGGACCGGCTCTTCAGGGGAAAAAAAATCTGTTGTTCCGTATATTGAATCTGTTATTCAATGTGTTTCTATAGGCTAATAGCAGTAATGCCTAAATCAATGTATTTTTTTATATGATCCTCGGTACAACCATCTTAAAACAATTGATATATGTTAGGTTAGAACCCCCCCCGGCTTAGACAGGACTTAGACTCTAGAGAGGGTTAAACCAGCAACCCTTGCAGTTATGCAAGCATACCACCTGTGCCATTAAGGCCCATTGGGCCCGTTTGCATAAAACATCTTAAGTGTTTCCTTTTAAGGATTTAACTTAATGAATAATTGACCCACACCTAAGTGGATTGTTTAAGGGCGTTGCGTAGAAGCCCCTCAAACGCTTTCCTTAGGCACATTCGATATACTAAATGCAATGTAAAAAAAAAAAAAAGATACTACTGACCGGATACTAATATGCATTCCTGAGTGAATGACTACGAAGTTGCACACACAGACGGGGTCATTCCTGTGTCCTTTTCGAAAGTTGCAGGAAGATGCAAATCACTGATGCATTTTGTTCATGTCTTGTGATTAACTTGGTCAAAATTAATGCATTTTCTAATACATTTAGTTGATTCCCTACTAAGTTCGTTTAAAAAAAAAAACGAATTCAATGATTCTCCTCCGTCCAGCTTCAGCAGTCTTCTCTTTCTCTATTTCTCCTTCCTCCGTCTTTGCCAAAGAACAGGAAGGGTACAGGGTAAAAACAGATTTGAGAGAGCGGGAGAGAGGAAAGCGAGAGGCTGAGAAGGGTGAATGAGAGGTGGGGATTGAAGAGCATAGAGAGACAGACGGGACAGTGGCAAAGCTAGCTGAAATGTTGTCCTGTGTTGTACCACAGACAGTAGCCATAGGCTTACAGGCTAATCGGGGATACTTAACCTGTAAGCTGATTGAAACCTGACCATTAACCTCATATCCTAACCCAGACGTGACCAGGAACCAAACGGAATTTGTACAATAAGAAACACTTGTTGCTTTCCGTTGTAAAACGTTTTGCTATAGTGTGTACTAATGAATACAACTCAGTGTAACCCAGTTAAGCATAACCCTAACCCAGCTAAAATAAACTGGCTACCTCTGATTGTGTCTTCACTGCTTATGATGATGAAATGGGCTGGTCATTCACTAGCTAGCCCGGCAGCTTGCATAGTAACACGACCCTGGAGAAAAGAAGCCTATCAGCCTAACAATAGTGGCTTCAATTTGTTATCCACGTTCTAAAGAATGCTCAAACGATCGTGTGATGTTCACTTTCATAGCTTACTGTAGGTTAACTGTCTTCTGTTCTGTTATTTCAGTGATCTCACATGATTCACATCAACCAATGAGGTGTTTAGTTTTGATAGTGTGTGAAATTATGTCATCGCTTTGAGGGCCGAAACACTCAGCTACCCCCCCCCCCCCCCCCCCCCCCCAACGGTAACAAACAGACAGATAGAAAGTGTTAGCCAGCATTCCTATTGCTCCAGCCCGTCCACAGCTGAAGCCCTCTCTCTCTCATAGCATCTGTATTGTGACCCAGCAGCCATTGTTATAACAGGACAAAGCCCTTATCAAATCCCTGCTCTGGGTCAACACACAGACACACGCTTACACTCACAACAGACACAGGGCCGGTCAGAGCCCAGACCAACCTACTACCAGAACCTGCGTGTGTGTGCAACCACTAACCAGGTTAGCCGAGGCAATGCTCCTTTACCAACTGTTTTGGTGAAGTTAACTGATCTTCTCTCTCTCGCTTTCTCTCTCCCTCTCTCTCTACAGACTGATGATGGATGGAGGGATCTGAGAGGGTTGCATCACAGACCCCCTAACTCCCTCCCCTGTGGCCTTCAACACCCCCTACACCATACTTTGACCTTCAACCTCGACCCCCAAGGCCAGCCCACAAGGTCACACCCCCTCTGAACAACAACGACCGCAACGTCACAAAGACGACAGAAGCCGAAAATTGAAGACGCTCGTATTTGTGTTTTAATTATCTTTTAAGTTTTCTTTCTCAGACCGTCTGGCTCTGAGGCTGCTGCCCACGTTAAAGGACGTTAGATATAATAACTTCATTTCTGATCTAACAGTACGAAAAGGGAGCTTTGCTTAAACACTTGAGTATGGCTGTATAACAATAATGAATAATAAGTCCTAGAGACTGGGTGGAGACCGGTCAGTACAGGTGTCTCTTAAGACTTATACACACCACTATATTTATTGCCACAATAGGTTTCAGGTGCATTTTATTATTTTAACGTGATTTATTTAGTATTTTTGTATTAGCTAGCAGAGAATGGTACTGGACTCGACGATGGTCCCGGTTTTCCTGATGAAAAAGATTTTCCGTAAAAGATGCAGGTATTTTATTTCCACTTAAGGGCCTTATTAGCACAGGTCTGGTAAAGTGTGTGTGTGTGTGTGATGCATACACACACACACACACTTTCACATATCTGGCAGCTCGTCTGTCCTCTTTAGGCTACATTGAATGACTACACACATGTCAGTGTGTCCCGTTTAGGCTAGGCGACACCCGCTGTTTCTGGGACTTGTAGGGCTGCTGGGTCACACACACGCATTGGGGGACTGGGTGTTAGGGGTTCCAGTAACCTGACTACCCCCAAGGTGCAATGTGCTGGGCATACTTGCCCCCTGTGCAAGTATGGCCAGCACACACACACACTCAATACACATGCGGCTACACACGGACACATACTCATACAAACACACACACCTCTGTCAGCCTCTTAACTTCCCTGCTTATGCACGCTAGACCCTTCCCACTGCCAATAGGAGAGAGAGAGAGGGGAGAGGGGGGGGATTGAGGGTCTATTCTCAATCTAAACAGATCGACAGGAACCAGTGGTTTGCTGGAAATGACTTTAGGGCTAGCGCTGGGGAAGTGTAGCTACAACAAAGGGCTGAAAACGAGAGACAAGGTGCAATACTTTCTGTCCGATATGTTGCTCGTCAGTCGCTTTGTTCAGTCGCTTTGTTCGCCTCAACACAACCGCTGCCCTTACACGTCACACATCTTTGCGTCTTGCCAAAACAACGCACATTTACCACACAACAAGACTCAGCGGTTTTATTTTCTGATAGGAAAGGGTAGAAAAAACGAGTGTCAGCGCACAACTTGAGGAGTGATAGAGCGACCGGCGTAACTCCGAA
Source organism: Thymallus thymallus (assembly GCA_023634145.1). NCBI lineage: Eukaryota > Metazoa > Chordata > Actinopteri > Salmoniformes > Salmonidae > Thymallus > Thymallus thymallus. The sequence continues at coordinate 4,571,094 of CM042423.1, forward strand.
AGCTGAAGGCCTTCCTCTTTTGTTATTTTTTTTTCGTTTCAGTATTTTACTTTTATGCAAGTATGACAATTAAGTACTTTTTCCACCACTGGTTAAACACGTCAACATTAAGCAATGTTGTGCGGCAAGCCTGTACATGATGTTTGCATTATAGTAAAGCACATAAGAGCAAGATCCAATGGGTACAGATTAGTGTTTTACTGCAGGCTTAACCTTAACGGACTAAACTCCACTGAATGGAACTTCACCAAATGTATTTAGATTCTAAAGTGTGCCATGGTTTTTTCCCTCTTTCTCCCTTCTAAAAGGCTGGAGCTCAGGCTGGAGCTCAGGCTGGAGCTCAGGCTGGAGCTCAGGCTGGAGCTCAGGCTGGAGCTCAGGCTGGAGCTCAGGCTGGAGCTCAGGCTGGAGCTCAGGCTGGAGCTCAGGCTGGAGCTCAGGCTGGAGCTCAGGCTGGAGCTCAGGCTGGAAGCAGTTAGTCCTAGAGGACTGTTGTGTATTTTGCAGTATAATCTCTGTCAGCTTTTTTTTTAGTTAACCCACTGTAGGGTTTTAAAGGAGGGATGAAGGGAGGGAGGGAGAGAGGAGGAGATGTTAGTGGTACTGGAGTGTTTATTTTATTTTGTTTTATTTTTTTGCCTCACCTGATTATTATCCTCCCTCCCTTCCCCTCTCCTCTTTCTCCCCTTCCCTCTCTTTTCTAGCTCCTTTACTCATTTGATGACTGAACCAAAATGTCAGTGAAAAGAAAAAAAAGCTTGACTTTTGTTGAGGAAATAAAAAAACTGAAAAGCTAAAACTTATTTTTCATGGTACGTCTTGTTGGTGTGTTTTCAGTAAGAGGACAATGATGATGATGATGAAAAGGGAACAAAATGAAAAAGTTGACCCCAAACCCTTACAACAACCAGTCAGATCCCATCCATTTAGCTACCCCTCCAGGAATAGGGTGACTTAACCTGTTTTACCCCATTTGGTACAACCAATGTCTTATATGGTACAGTTACGGGGAACAGAACCTATTGTTATGTTATGGAAAAGGAACCGTTACTATGTCTACCAAGGATGGAACTATAGAACTAGAATTATCATAATTCAAATTCTATGGTTGGAATACTTTTTAAAGGCTGTACTGTGAGTTGTTTGCAACATTTAAATGTAATTTGTTTTTTAAAAAACACATTCATTTTGAATTTGAAAGGTTATGATATGAGCTGAAACAAACTTTGTTGCTTTTATGTTTCGGGTATGTTTAGATTGACAATGTTTTATTTTTTAGGTTTCGCTGCAGCGCTTTTAGGCTATGATCTATTAGGTTTGACCAATGCAAAAGCTTTATTTGGCAAAATACTTTCTGTGATTGAGAATTCTTACCTAATCAATTATCTAATCAATTCAATCAATCAGAAAGATGAGTATCGATTATCAAGCCTATCGGTTCAGTTTTTTTAACTATTTAGTTTTAGTGAATGATGATTCTGCTTTGTACTGTCCTGATGTTCTGTTGATATAGGACACTACGGCCCTAAACTCCCTTCTTGCCATTTACTGGACATGCATTGTCAGTAGTATGCAACAAGCTACTAGTGCACATACTAAGTAATATGCTAGGTTGGATGTTTGAAAGGGCTGACGCGTTCTGAGTAAACAATAACAAACCCTTTAGAAAAGAATGGAAAAATTCTGATAATAATAACTACGTAATATATTACAGAGGAAGTAAACGGTACTGCATAAATATACGTATATGCAGCTGTATTTTCTTTGTTTTATCTAGTTTACAGAAAAGAGCAGAAGTTAAATCTCTGTCGTTTTTTCGGTGTTGTGTTGCTACTTTTGGTTGAGACTCTAAGACAGACGTGGGTTTAAAATAATTTTGAAACTAAACAAAGACAGGAGAAACTTTTTTTCAAAAAGTACGACGACTTCGAATTTTACAGTTTTGTAAAAAAGAGAAAAGAAAATAATTAAAAACCGCTGCCTAATGTTTTGTAACTATTACTATTTTATTTGCTGCTGTGTAGTATGAAATAACAACTGGTTGATTGATGGCAACCGCCACAGTGATGATGAGGAAGGTGTCATTTTCATTGCTACTTGTGTTTTTTTTTTTTCCTTTCAGAATTGAATGGCTTTGTAAATGAGCTTTTACGGAACACACAGTTCTCTTCATACTGTGGGAGGTGTTGATCCTCGGATGTGCATTATATTTCTCTGCAACGTACGTCTTTATGGAAAAAAAAAAATGGTTGGAGAAAAAAAAAAAAAAAGAATGATTTCAAAATGATAACTGTTCTTGGTGGATTCAACCCCCCTCTTTAAATAGCATAGTTTTTTTTTTCCCCCTTCATGTTAATCTCTTTATTTCTCTCATTTACTTCAAGGGGAAAAGGGGGATGAGGTGCAGGTCCTATTGGAGGAATGTTGAGCATTGCATAGTGTTTATATTTATCAGACTGTTTTGCTTTCGATAGAGCTATTGCAATAAAAATGTGTTAATGTACATCTTACCGCCTCAACTGTCTCTCATTTTGTGTTCTTGTATGCTTGTTTGTGTCGTGTGTGTGTCAGTGTGTGTGAGAGAGAGAGAGAGAGAGAGAGAGAGCTTGCACATGTACAGTGCATTCAGAAAGTATTTAGACACCTTGACTTTTTCCACGTTTTATGTTACAGCCTTAATCTAAAAAGCATTGAAATTAACATTTTATTATTTTCCCCTCATCAATCTACAAACAATACCCCATAATGACAAAGCAAAACTGGTTTTTAGACACATACATAAGTATTCAGACCCTTTGCTATGAGACTCGAAATTGAGCTCGGGTACATCCTGTTTCCATTGATCATCCTTGATGTTTCTACAACTTGATTGGAGTCCACCTGTGGTAAATTCAATTGATTGGACATGATTTGGAAAGGCACACACCTGTCTATGTAAAAGGTCCCACAGTTGACAGTGCATGTCAGCAAAAACCAAGCCATGAAATTGTCTGTAGAGTGCTGAGACAGGATTGTGTCAAAGCACAGATCTGGGGAAGGGTACCAAAACATTTCTGCAGCTTTGAAGGTACCCAAAAACACATTCTTAAATGGAAGAAGTTTGGAACCACCAAGACTCTTCCTAGAGCTGGCCGCCCGGTCAAACTGAGCAGTCGGGGGAGAAGGGTCTGAATACATATGTAAATGTGATATTTCAGTAAAAAAAAAAAGAAAAACTTTTCAGGGGGTGTACTTACTTTTTCACATGACTGTATGTATATGATAGTATTCATTTTCATGGTCTTAGACACACAGAACTGCTGTATACAAATAGTCACACTCAACATGATACATGTACGTTACCCCCTATCATACACATCTACAGTACATGTCAATTATTGACTCTTGAGCCAATGCACTTTGCTTTCAAGAGGTCTATACCCAGAATGCAACTAGCCAACAACCGCCCTGACTGAAAGTTTGACTACCTTTCTAAAAGTTACATTTAGGTCAAAGTTTGACCTTCTAACAGTTGTGGGCTATGGTTACTTTTTGCCCCAAACGGCTTATACCAGTGGTTTCTCAAACTACTCTCGAATACCTCCAACTGTTCCAGGTAATAGTCCACACCGGTCAAAAGGTAGCCTGACAGAAGTTGGATTCAAACACACGCCCCCAAAGAGCCTTGAACAAGTGCCTTAGACCGCTCGGCCATGCTATCACACAACCTGTCATAGAACATTGTTTGTTTTTCCCTCCCACCCCATGTTATCCTATCACGTCTATAAATATATTTACTGAAGGGAGTCCTCCTGGGCATGTATCCACAAAGTGCCTCAGAGTAGGAGTGCTGATCAAGGATGTCCATAAAATCCTATTCACTGTGATCTAAAAGGCTAAACTGATCCTAGATCAGCACTCCTACTCTGAGACATGAGTCCTGGCCTCTGGTTGCTGTAACTGCTTTGGGCTATATATAGCTCCTCACTCTGTGATAGTGTGGCCAAGTGGTCTAAGGCGCTGGATTAAGGCTCCAGTCTCTTCGGGGGCGTGGGTTCAAATCCCACTGCTGTCAGGGTTACTTTTGACCATAGTGGACTACTAAATGGAACGGTTGAGGATTCAGTAGGATTGGGAAACTGGACCAAAAGGGAACCAGAGCCCACAACTGTTGTTTAAGGAAAAATGTTGTCAGGGTCACTTTATGACCTCAGTATGAACTGAAATATTGTATTTCTGACAGCTAGAGGGTTGGGAATGATCTTGGTAACTCCTGTGATTCCTGAAGGAAACACATTCTAATGGATACAAACACTGTTTTCAGACAGAACATGCTAGTAGTGGGCTACTGCCCCCCTCTCTCTCTCTCTCTCTTTGTATCTCTTTCTCTCAGTCTCTCTCTCACTCCACTATACTGTAGATTTATTTCTAGTTATCTGACTAACCCAGTGTTAGTCCCAAAGTTCACCTTACGGGGAAGAGAGAGAGAGGCTTCTGACTGTCAAAACAAGGTGAAGTCCACATAACAGTCACAGGGAGAGGACAGCAATCAGCTGAGCTCTAGCTTTGACCAGCCGCCACGTAGAGGAGTATATAGGCCTTTCCCTTCCGCCTCCCATGCTTAAAGGGGCAATATGCAGCTCAAACAATAACAAAGCGGTAAACCCCCACACTGTTTCGGTAAACACATGAGGGAAGGGGTTGGAAAAATGTCATCACTCAAATTCATAGACAAAGCACAGAGTCTCCGTAAAGGCTCAAGCATTGACTGTAAGGGTCTAAGTCAGAGATGTGGCTCAGCACTTCCTGCAAGCTGTGCTGATATCCCCCTCTGCCCCCCTGTTGAACACCATGCAGGTCAACCTGGGGACATTGCTATAGAGTCAGATATTCTTCTGGTCACTAAAAAGATGTGCAAAAGCCTTACTTCTTCAGTCAGGATTCAACCTGACCACAACCTGACCACAATCTGACCACAACGTCACAAAAGGCTCTGATCTCCAGAAAACACAGACACAGACACAGATCCAGAAGACACAGATGAGAGCCAGTCATCCCTCTGAAGTTCTTTACCAGGTCTTATCCTGTCCTCTAGTCAGTTATCTACTTCACCCATAATACCACACCATTGCACCCTTACAACCTGCCACCGCCCAGGCACTGGACACACACACACACACACACACACACACACACACACACACACACACACACACACACACACACACACACACACACACACACACACACACACACACACACACACACACACACACACACACACACACACACACACACACACACACACACACACACACACACACACACACACACACACACACACACAGAATAGCAAAGCACCCTTTACTGGCTCAAACAGCCAACCAATCAGCCTGTTACCAACCCTTAGTAAAGTCGTTAAAAAAATTGTGTTTGACCAGATACAATGCTATTTCACAGTAAACAAATTAACAACAGATGTTCAGCATGCTTATAGAGAAGGGCACTCAACATGTACAGACTTGGCTGAGAGAAACTGTTTTGTTAGATTTCACTGCAGCTTTTGACATTATCTGTTATGGCTTTACATCCCCTGCTTCATTGTGAATCAAGGGGCAGCTTTCCAGGCCCCTTACGTTTTTCAATCTTTACTAATGTCCAGAAACAAATAACTTTCTTCTGAAACTCGTCAGTCTATTCTTGTTCTGAGAAATGAAGGCTATTACATGTGAGAAATTGCCAAGAAACAGAAGATCTTGTACAACGCTGTGTACTACTCCCTTCACAGGACAGCGCAAACTGTCTCTAACCAGAATAGAAAGAGGGGTGGGAGGCCCCGGTGCACAACTGAGCAAGAGGACAAGAACATTAGAGTGTGCAGTTTGAGAAACAGACGCCTCACAAGTCTTCAACTGGCAGCTTCATTAAATAGTACCCGCAAAACACCAGTCTCAACGTCAACAGTGACGAGACGACTCCGGATGCTGGCCTTCTAGGCAGAGTTGCAAAGAAAAAGCCACGCCTATGTAGATATAAACAAAAATTGCCGTTTCCAGCTACAATAGTAATTTACAACATTAACAATGTCTACACTGTATTTCTGAATTTGATATTATTTTAATGGACAAAACATTTGCTTTTCTTTCAAAAACAAGGACATTTCTAAGTGACCCCAAACTTTTGAACGGTAGTGTATATGCATGTCAATCTCTCCTGGCTCAAAGTAGAGGAGAGATTGATTTCATCACAACTTGTATTTGTGAGAGATATTGAAGTGTTGAATGCACAAAATTGTCTGTTTAAACTACTAGCACACTGCATGACACCCATGCATACCCCTCAAAACATGCCACCAGAGGTCTCTTCACAGTCCCCAAGTCCAGAACAGACTATGAAAGGTGTACAGTACTACATAGAGCCATGACTACATGGAACTATATTCTACATCAACTCATGCAAGCTGTAAAATCAGATAAAAATACATGTATGGAACAGCAGGACTGTGAAGAGACATGCATACACATGATAACATACATACATGTACACATGGATTTTGTGTTGTAGATATGTGATAGTAGAGTAGTGGCCTGAGGGCACACACGTAATGTGTTGTGAACTGTAATGTCAGGTAATATTTCAAATTGTATATAACTGCCTTAATGTTGCTGGACCCCAGGAAGAGTAGCTGCTGCCTTGGCAGGAACTAATGGGGATCCATAATAAATCCCAGGAAGCGTAGCTGCTGCCTTGGTAGGAACTAATGGGGATCCATAATAAATCCCAGGAAGCGTAGCTGCTGCCTTGGTAGGAACTAATGGGGATCCTTAATAAACCCCAGGAAGAGTAGCTGCTGCCTTGGCAGGAACTAATAATGATACAGGAAACCATGCTAACAACCTGTTATAGGAAACAACCTGCTATAGGAAACAACCTGCTATAGGAAACAACCTGCTATAGGAAACAACCTGATATAGGAAACAACCTGCTATAGGAAACAACCTGCTATAGGAAACAACCTGATATAGGAAACAACCTGCTATAGGAAACAACCTGATAAAGGAAACCATGCTAACAACAAACAAACATACTAGCTAGTTGATTGGAGGTGGTGTATTTTGATCCTATTGATCTCTCTGTCCCTTACTAGCTGATGGCTCTGAAAAAAGCTCAATGCTGGGGTATCTGGTAAATCTGTCTGGTGTGGTCAATTGATCAATCAATCAAATGTATTTTATAAAGCCCTTTTTACATCAGTAGTTATCACAAAGGGCTTTACAGATACCCAGCCTAAAACCCCAAAGTGTGGTAGTGGTATTGGTGGTCTAGGACCTAATAGGCTATGATAATAGGCTAATAGAATAATAGGCTAGGATAATAGGCTAATAGGCTAATAGGATAATAGATAGATAGATAGATAGATAGATAGATAGATAGATAGATAGATAGATAGATTTTTATTTTTTATTTCACCTTTATTTAACCAGGTAGGTCAGTTGAGAACAAGTTCTCATTTGCAACTGCGACCTGAAGATAGATAGATAGATAGATACTTTATTGATCCCCGGGGGGGAATTTCTTTGTCAAGCAGCTACAACAAAACATAGGGCAGGTGCAAAATGCCAGAACGAAATAGGTTAGGATAATAGGCTAGTAGGATAAAAGGCTAGGATAATAGTCTAGGATAATAGGCTAATAGGATAATAGGCTAGGATAATAGGCTAATAGGATAATAGGCTAATAGGATAATAGGCTAATAGGATAATAGGCTAGTAGGATAATAGGCTAGGATAATAGGCTAGGGTAATAGTCTAGGATAATAGGCTAATAGGATAATAGGCTAGGATAATAGGCTAATAGGATAATAGGCTAGGATAATAGGCTGCTAGGATATTAGGCTAGGATAATAGGCTGCTAGGATATTAGGCTAGGATAATAGGCTGCTAGGATAATAGGCTAGGATAATAGGCTGCTAGGATATTAGGCTAGGATAATAGGCTGCTAGGATATTAGGCAAGGATAATAGGCTAGGTAGCGGTTAGGAGCAGTTAAGAGCGTTGGGCCAGTAAGCGAAAGGGCTCTGATTTGAATCACCAAGCTGACTAGGTGAAAATTCTGTCGATTGTCCATTTGAGCAAGGCACTTAACCCTGACTGGCAGTTTGGATGGGGATCATCGCTGCACAGCTATTTTCAGGTCTCTCCAGAGATGTTCGATTGGGTTCAAGTCCGGGCTCTGGCTGGGCCACTCAAGGACATTCAGAGACTTGTGCCGAAGCCACTCCTGCGTTGTCTTGGCTGTGTGCTTAGGGTTGTTGTCCTAAACCTTCACCCCAGTCTGAGGTCCTGAGCGTTCCGGAGCAGGTTTTCATCAAGGATCTCTCTGTACATTGCTTCGTTCATCTTTCCCTCGATCCTGACTAGCCTCCCAGTCCCTGGTGCTGAAAAACATCCCCACAGCATAATGCTGCCACCACCATGCTTCACCGTAGGGATGGTGCCATGTTTCCTCCAGGCCAAAGAGTTCAACCTCAAATCAAATCAAATTGTATTGGTCACATACACATGTTTAGCAGATGTTATTGCGGGTGTAGCGAAATGCTTGTGTTCCTAGCTCCAACAGTGTAGTAATATCTAACAATACACAACAATACACACAAATCTAAAAGTAAAATAATGGAATGAAGGAATATATGAATACTAGGACGAGCACTGTGGGAGTGAAATAGACAAAAATACAGTAGTGAATAGTGTTCCATTATTAAAGTGGCCAGTGATTTCAAGTCTATGTATATGCAGCCTCTAAGGTGCAGGGTTGATTAACCGGGTGGAAGCCGCCTAGTGATGGCTATTTAACAATCTGATGGCCTTGAGATAGAAGCTGTTTTACAGTCTCTTGGTCCCAGCTTTGATCCCCCTGTACTGACCTCGCCTTCTGGATGGCTTCTGTGGTTGTTGTCCTTGATGATCTTTTTGGCCATCTTGTGACATCGGGTGCTGTAGGTGTCCTGGAGGGTAGTTTGACTCTGTGATGCGTTGGGCAGACCGCACCACCCTCTGGAGAGCCCTCCGGTTGTGGGCGGTGCAGTTGCCGTACCAGGCGGTGATACATCCCGACAGGATACTCTCAATTGTGCATCTGTAAAAGTTTGTGAGAGTTTTACTTGCCAAGCCTGGAATCATCAGACCCGAGAATCTGGTTTCTCATGGTCTGAGAGTCATTTAGGGGCCTTTTGGCAAACTGTCATGTCCCTTTTAGTGAGTGGCTTCCGTCTGGCCAGTCTACCATAAAGGCCAGAGTGGAGTGCTGCAGAGAGGGTTGTCCTTCTGGAAGGTTCTCCCATCTCCACAGAGGACCATTGCGTCTTGGTCACCTCCCTGACCAAGGCCCTTCTCCTCCAATTGCTCAGTTTGGCCAGTTATGGTGCTATAAATCAAAACCAGAAATCAGCCCAGGAACACGCCAACCCTTTTTTTCACTAGACAAATAAATATAATTCTGCAGAAAAACACAAATTTAGACAGGCCCACTGGGCTACATATGTACCAACCCCTATAGTTAGCCTGAACTGCCCTTTGGCTGGGCTATCTCACGCCAAACTCGCCATTGATTCACAAACCCCAATGTCAGTTGTATCACAACCGTTGTAGGCTACATCAGTTGTACAACCTGAGTGTGTCCTTAAAAGGGATTAATGTCTTCCCATGAGTCTCTAACGGGTCTAATATTATAGTTAAAGACAGGTAACTTTAGCATGACCTGAGGAAAACAGTAATGGGATTAGAGTTAATAACTATATCAGGAATCAAAACTGCCTGCAGTTTAATTATATATTAGTGTTGTTTAATATGGGCTATTTAGGTTTATGTAAGATCATTTAGATTATTTCATTAGCTTTTTAAATTTGATTGGGGACATACGTTGATCCACTGTTCCCTACTCCCATCATAATCCTCTAGTGGTGGATTGGAGACATTACAGTTTATCCCATAGAAAAGTGGACTACAGAAAGTGGACTACAGACTACCCTCGCCTTCTACAGAATGCTGTGAATTACAACGTTGATTTACAGACAGTAATTCTACTCCATTCTATTAATCTCTAGTGATTGTCTATCATAGTCAATGTCTCCTTGAAGCTTGGCTGTGCAGAATGCTGTTCATTGACTACAGCTCAGCGTTCAACACCATAGTGCCCACAAAGCTCATCACTAAGCTAAGGACCCTGGGACTGAACACCTCCCTCCGCAACTGGATCCTGGACTTCCTGACGGGCCTTACCCAGGTGGTAAGGGTAGGCAACAACACATCGGACACGCTAATCCTCAACACGGGGGCCCCTCAGGGGTGTGTGCTCAGTCCCCTCCTGTACTCCCTGTTCACCCACGACTGCATGGCCAGGCACAACTCCAACACCATCATTAAGTTTGCTTACGACACAACAGTGGTAGGGCTGATCACCGACAACGATGAGACAGCCTATAGGGAGGAGGTCAGAGACCTGGCAGTGTGGTGCCAGGTCAACAACATCTCTCTCAACGTGAGCAAGACAAATGAGCAGATCGTGGACTACAGGAAAAGGAGGGCCGAACACGCCCCCCATTCACATCGACGGGGCTGTAGTGGAACAGGTCATGGTACAAACACACCAAGACAGTCGTGAAGAGGACACGACAACATCTTTCCCCCCCCAGGAGACTGAAAAGATTTGGCTTGGGTCCCTAGATCCTCAAAAAGTTATACAGCTGCACCATCGAGAGCATCCTGACCGGTTGCATCACCGCCTGGTATGGCAACTGCTCGGCATCCAACTGAAAGGCGCTACAGAGGGTAGAGCGTGAGGACCTATATACTAGATGGTGTCAGAGGAAGCCCCGCCTCCTGATCTAGATACAGGCAAGATTGTCCATGGCGACATTGAATGTGTCACTGTCTGTCACCATGATTACTCAAATTCTCTCGACCTGTGCACCTACATTGTAAACGTTCATTCATAGGCTAGGTTGTAGTCACCTCATGATAGGGATAGGGGAAAATGTTGTATCATGTAGTAGCCTAAACCTATCACTGTTACATTGAACTGGGTGAATGGAATATGAATGACAGTCATCCAATATGCTGTAATAGAAATAAGGCCATGCACATAAAACATAAAATCGCCCTCCCTAACCTTAAACGGCACCGACTGCCACTGTACTACAAGGCACTGGCGTGTGCACTTCCAAGATAGTGTGCACTTCCAAGATATTGTGAACTTTCAAGATAGGGAGAAACATTTGCACACAGAACGATGGACATTGGGTTCATTTTCAGTCATAAAAGTTTATAACAACTTCTGGATAACAACATGAAAAAAACAAAAACAACAATACATTTTCTGAAATTAATATAATTTTTTTTGCACCCAAAAAGTACATTACAATAATAATAAAAAAAGTAGCTTGGAAAAATATCACAGGAAGAATCTTCCCCCCACGTCTCTCCTCATTGGCCATAGAATAGAATTGAAAAAGAAAGAATAGAACAAATTCTATTCAATTCTATTCTTGCAGTACGTAACAATACGTAACGTACCTACCACCAGTTCATAGTGGGACAACGTAGACCAGTGTAAAGATGTGAATTAATCAGTATTGTAAAATACTTTATTAAAAATATTTTAATAAAGTACTACTTATGTAGTTTTTGGGGTATCTGTACTTTACTATTAATTTTTTTGACAACTTTTACTTCACTACATTCCTAAAGAAAATCATGTACTTTTTACTCCTTACATTTTCCTTGACACCCAAAAGTACTCGTTACATTTTGAATGCTTAGTAGGACAGGAATGGTCCAATTCACTCACTTATGAAGAGAACATCCCTGGTCATCTCTACTGCCTCTGATCTGGAGGACTCACTAAACACACATGCTTCGTTTGTAAATTATGTCTGAGTGTTGGAGTGTGCCCCTGCCTATCCGTAAATAAATACAAAACGGTGCCGTCTGGTTTACGAAATATAAGGAATTTGTATTGATTTAAACTTTTACTTTTGATACTTAAGTATATTTTAGCAAGTACATTTACTTTTGATGGTTACGTATATTTAAAACCAAATACAAAATTCATTCAAAACTAGTAGTATTTCAAAACTAGTAGTATTTTATTGCGTGACTTGAACTTTTACTTGAGTCATTTTCTATTAAGGTGTCTTTACCTTTACTCAAGTATGACTATTGGGTACTTTTTCCATCACTGGAATTCAAATTAATAATATACATTTTCAGAAGTGGATTTAATGATCACCCTATTATCGTATTCATCGATAGATTACTAGTAAAAATACAAATACAAATACAAAAGCATGAGTGGTTTGCATTATCATACACAGTTCATTGTCATTGGATAGGGTCTTTGATTGGTTGACCGGGAAACAATGTTTTGTTGTCAGGACAACAGTCAATAGTTTTGTGAAATGTGAAAAAAAAACTTTTGGAGATAAAAAAAATAATGATGAAAAAATCTCACACCTGCAGCTGAATAAAGTTGATATAATTATACTTTTTTAAAATATATATATATATATACACAGTACACCCCTGGTCAATAGTTTGGAATATTACTCATTCAAGGGTGTTTCTTTATTTGCGCTATAAAGAAACTATGACATAGGACATATGGAATCATGTAGTAACCAAAAAAGTGTTAAACAAATCAAAATATATTTTATATTTGAGATTCTTCAAATAGCCACCCTTTGCCTGATTCACACAGTCTCCTCTGAACAGTTGATGTTGAGATGTGTCTGTTACTTGAACTCTGTGAAAAATTTATTTGGGCTGCAATCTGAGGCTGGTAACTCTAATGAACTAATGAAGCTGCTTGATTGTGCAAACTGTCATCAAGGCAAAGGGTGGCTATTTAGAAGAATCTCAAATATAAAATATATTTTGATTTGTTTAACACTTTTTTGGTTACTATGATTCCATGTGTTATGTCATAGTTTTGATGTCTTCACTTTTATTCTACAATGTAAAAAATAGTGCAAATAAAGAAAAACTCTTGAATGAGTAATATTCCAAACTTTTGACCAGGGGTCATTATATATATACAGTGGGGAGAACAAGTATTTGATACACTGCCGATTTTGCAGGTTTTCCCACTTACAAAGCATGTAGAAGTCTGTAATTTTTATCATAGGTACTCTTCAACTGTGAGTGACGGAATCTAAAACAAAAATCCAGAAAATCACATTGTATGATTTTTAAGTAATTAATTTGCATTTTATTGCATGACATAAGTATTTGATACATCAGAAAAGCAGAACTTAATATTTGGTACAGAAACCTTTGTTTGCAATTACAGAGATCATACGTTTCCTGTAGTTCTTGACCAGGTTTGCACACACTGCAGCAGGGATTTCGGCCCACTCCTCCATACAGACCTTCTCCAGATCCTTCAGGTTTCGAGGCTGTCGCTGGGCAATACGGACTTTCAGCTCCCTCCAAAGATTTTCTATTGGGTTCAGGTCTGGAGACTGGCTAGGCCACTCCAGGACCTTGAGATGCTTCTTATGGAACCACTCCTTAGTTGCCCTGGCTGTGTGTTTCGGGTCGTTGTCATGCTGGAAGACCCAGCCACGACCCATCTTCAATGCTCTTACTGAGGGAAGGAGGTTGTTGGCCAAGATCTCGCGATACATGGCCCCATCCATCCTCCCCTCAATACGGTGCAGTCGTCCTGTCCCCTTTGCAGAAAAGCATCCCCATAGAATGATGTTTCCACCTCCATGCTGCACGGTTGGTATGGTGTTCTTGGTGTTGTACTCATCCTTCTTCTTCCTCCAAACACGGCGAGTGGAGTTTAGACCAAAAAGCTCTATTTTTGTCTCATCAGACCACATGACCTTCTCCCATTCCTCCTCTGGATCATCCAGATGGTCATTAGCAAACTTCAGACGGGCCTGGACATGCACTGGCTTGAGCAGGGGGACCTTGCATACGCTGCAGGATTTTAATCCATGACGGCGTAGTGTGTTACTAATGGTTTTCTTTGAGACTGTGGTCCCAGCTCTCTTCAGGTCATTGACCAGGTCCTGCCATGTAGTTCTGGGCTGATCCCTCACCTTCCTCATGATCATTGATGCCCCACGAGGTGAGATCTTGCCCCAGTGCCCCAGACGGAGGGAGATTGACCGTCATCTTGAACTTCTTCCATTTTCTAATAATTGTGCCAACAGTTGTTGCCTTCTCACCAAGCTGCTTGCCTATTGTCCTGTTGCCCATCCCAGCCTTGTGCAAGTCTACAATTTTATCCCTGATGTCCTTACACAGCTCTCTGGTCTTGGCCATTGTGGAGAGGTTGGAGTCTGTTTGATTGAGTGTGTGGACAGGTGTCTTTTATACAGGTAACGAGTTCAAACAGGTGCAGTTAATACAGGTAATGAGTGGAGAACAGGAGGGCTTCTTAAAGAAAAACTAACAAGTCTGTGAGAGCCGGAATTCTTACTGGTTGGTAGGTGATCAAATACTTATGTCATGCAATATAATGCAAATGAATTATTTAAAAATCATACAATGTGAGTTTCTGGATTTTTGTTTTAGATTCCGTCTCTCACAGTTGAAGTGTACCTATGATAAAAATTACAGACCTCTACATGCTTTGTAAGTAGGAAAACCTGCAAAATCGGCAGTGTATCAAATACTTGTTCTCCCCACTGTATATATTTATATATATAAAATACTGTTTCATTTATAGATGCCATACTTTGTACAATATTCGTGAGTGAGTGAACTAATGAATGCATTAATCAATGCAATGAGTGAAGCAGAGTGAACAAACAAAAATAAACCAAATATTCATAATATAGTTAAATACCTACAGTGGTTTGCGAAAGTATTCACCCCCCTTGGAATTTGTCCTATTTTGTTGCCTTACAACCTGGAATTAAAATTGATTTTTGGGGGGGTTGTATCATTTGATTTACACAACATGTCTACCCCATTGAAGGTGCAAAATATTTTTTCTTCTGAAACAAGAAAATAAACAAAAAACAGAAAACTTGAGTGTGCATAACTATTCACCCCCCCCCAAAGGCAATACTTTGTATAGCCACCTTTAGCAGCAATTACAGCTGCAAGTCTCTTGGGGTATGTCTCTATAAGCTTGGCACATCTAGCCACTGGGATTTTTGCCCATTCTTCAAGGCCAAACTGCTCCAGCTCCTTCAAGTTGGATGGGTTCCGCTGGTGTACAGCAATCTTTAAGTCATACAACAGATTCTCAATTGAACCTCTGTCCCAGTCTCAAATCTCTGGAAGACTGAAACAGGTTTCCCTCAAGAATTTCCCTGTATTTAACGCCATCCATCATTCCTTCAATTCTGACCAGTTTCCCAGTCCCTGGTGTTCTCAGGGTGATGAGAGTTGTTAGGTTTGCGCCAGACATAGCATTTTCCTTGATGGCCAAAAAGCTACATTTTAGTCTCATCCATATGTTTGGGGAGTCTCCCACATGCCTTTTGGGAAACACCAAACGTGTTTGCTTATATATATTTTTTCTTTAAGCAATGGCTTTTTTCTGGCCACTCTTCCGTAAAGGACAGCTCTGTGGAGTGTACGGCTTAAAGTGGTCCTTTGGACAGATACTCCAATCTCCGCTGTGGAGCTTTGCAGCTCCTTCAGGGTTATCTTTGGTCTCTTTGTTGCCTCTCTGATTAATGCCCTCCTTGCCTGGTCTGTCGGTTTTGGTGGGCGGCCCTCTCTTGGCAGGTTTGTTGTGGTGCCATAAACTTTACATTTTTTAATAATGGATTTAATGGTGCTCCTTGGGATGTTCAAAGTTTCTGATATTTTTTTATAACCCAACCCTGACCTGTTTGGAGAGCTCCTTGGTCTTCATGGTGCCGCTTGCTTAGTGGTGTTGCAGACTCTGGGGCCTTTCAGAACAGGTGTATATATACTGAGATCATGTGACAGATCATGTGACAGTTAGATTGCACACAGGTGGACTTTATTTAACTAATTATGTGACTTCTGAAGGTAATTGGTTGCACCAGATCTTATTTAGGGGCTACATAGCAAAGGGGGTGAATACATACACACACCACTTTTCCGTTATTTTTTTTTTAGAATTTTTTTAAACAAGTTTTTTTTTTTTTTTTTACTTCACCAATGTCCATTACATGAAATCCAAATAAAAATCCATTTAAATTACAGGTTGTAATGCAAAAAAGTGTCTTACATGTCTTACATAATATACACATTGAATTACTTACGTCAAGAGACAAAAGGCCAGTAGTTGACGGGCTGGGAGAAAAACAGCAGTGTTACTTAATAGTTGAGGGGCTGGGAGAAAAACAGCAGTGTTAGTTAAAAAGGCCAGTAGTTGACGGGCTGGGAGAGAAACAGCAGTGTTAGTTAGTAGTTGACGGGCTGGGAGAAAAACAGCAGTGTTAGTTAGTAGTTGATGGGCTGGGAGAGAAACAGCAGTTTTAGTTAGTAGTTGACGGGCTGGGAGAGAGTTAGTTAGTAGCACCAAGGAGAAAAAAATTAAATAAAAAGAAAGAGGGAAAATGAAAGCCTAGTAAATAAGCAGTCTTGCTAAGAAAGCTCATCAGTGCATCTGTTCTCTTTGATGTTCCGAAGTCAAAGTGCCGATTTGGTAACAACAAAACAAAAAATAGCACATCTGTCTAAAACAAAATGATGTACCTTGTCTGTGCCAATAACCAAAAATCCACATTTATTATTCTGGTAACACTTCATTTTAATGGGTCCTTATTACAGCGTAAGTTACACAGTGTAATTACTCTGTAACAAGTATTGTAATTAATTGTTATAACTCTAATAACTCATAGTTACACTGTAATAACAATATGTAACTGGTGGTAACTGTAGTCTGTAATTACAGGGGTGTAACAACAAATGCTTGTTACCTTGCTTGTTACAAATTTAAAAGTTTCTGATAGTGTTTCAGCCTACACAAACCATTTGATAAGCATTAGCCAATTGAAAACCTCATTGACATGACTCTGCAATAAAGATCTGATGCTCAGGCCCAATGGCAAAAATGGGTTCACATAAATAAAATACTTTAAATTGTTAAATAATGTAACTGACAATGGGTCAATTACTTTAAGTATCGAGAAGGCCAGTGTGCAAAATCCAGACATCAAACATTTCTGCGAAAGAAACAAAGTGTTTAGGTCAAAATCATCAACACAGGACGTTTTCAATGCAATTTGTTTAGCTTTTTTGGATACATGAATTCTGCTGGCGATTTAACATAAGTAGTTAGCTAGCGTTTGCTTGCCAGCTAGCCTTGTGTTGGCTAGCTAGCTAACTGTAGCTAGCTAGCTAGCAAACGTTAGCTGGTCATTTTTCTTGGGCCTACCAACTATGGTTACACTAGCTAGTTACCATCTACAGAATAAACTTTCCATGCAATATGTTGAGTTTTTTGGGATTAGCTAGAAGAAGTGCTTATACAGATATTACAAGTACTCTGTCGTGTACTAATGTCTTTTTTTCTCTCACATAAGCTTTACAATGAGGCCCAGGTTGTCAGGATGGGCAATGTACTATATAAGTACACATTAATTACAAGTAAGTACCACTCAAGATACACTTCATTTGAACTAGCTAAATCCTGTGCAACATCTAGTAATTACATTGCATACAGATAGTACATGTTTTCTGTGGTGCACTAGTGGGTTTATCCTCCCACCTGGATGGTAAGGAGGTTCAGGTTGTCATAATTTGCAACATACACATTCATTATAAATCAATTTTTTAAAATTATAATCTGGGATGACACCCGTATGGTAGACCTCAGTTAGTGAGGTTGTCCTATATCTGATCTGGGTGGAAACTGCTAGCAACAACAATGAGTGGAGATTTTGAAGCGTGCGCGTATCTGTCCACAACAGATTACAACCTTCTGACAGTTATTACTTATTTGTGAATTTAGTGAAAACTTCCCCATTTGTAACAAGCATGATAACAAGCATTTGTTGTTACACCCCTGTAATTAGAGACTACAGTTACCAGTTACATATTGTTATTACAGTGTAACTATGAGTTATTGGAGTTAATACAATTAACTACAATATTTGTTAGTGTAATTACACATCTAATTACCCTGTAATAAGGACCCCTTAAACTGAAGTGTTACCATTTATTTATAATACTAAAAAAAAAAATATATATATATATATATATATATATTCTCTGCGAAATAGAGAAAAAATTCTAACAAAATGCACTTTTGTCACACACTCACCATGGCACCTTTTGTGGATCTTTTTGACGTACTTGAGGTAAGTAAAAATAATAAAAGATTAAATAAATTCATTTTATCAAAAACATTTCTTTTGTTGCTGTGTTGCACAGTAGCACCATTTAAGTTGTTGTTTCTGGAAGACAATGCACCATTGGAATTCCACCTTGTTGTCACGGATATCACCCCCCACTCCGCCCGCCGCCGCCATTGTCATGGTCGTTGTCGGTCATCCCCGGCAACGGTTGCCACCGCGCTGTTACGTCCTCTTCATACAGACCACACAGCGGCTGATGCGCGTCCGTAGGTTAACTACGTTCAGAGTCTCTGACTGTGGATTCCTGTTACGGATCAGGGGTCAGGGGTTAGTCAGGGGTTGGCATCACTCTATGTGCACTTGGATCTTTACATAAAAATAACCAATCTGTTTAGCTAGCACTTCCAGTTAGAGTTAGAGTGGACTGTATAGGGAATAGGGTGCTATTTCAGCAGCAAAAAATCATTGGTTGATTGATGGTACCTGAACATTTCTGATTGGTCGACAGTGGCCAGCCAGAAGCTGTATGTGTTGCCATAGTAGTTGCAGGTCCCTCGGCCGTGACACTCGATGAAGAGAGAGCTCCGGAACTCCTCTAGACAGGAGCCAGGAGAGGCCAGAGCCTGACCAGAGCCCTCAGCACCTGCACTGGTGTGCTGTTAGAGAGGGAGGTAGAGGAAGGGAGGGAGAGAGAGAGGAAGAAAGATTAATTTGGGTGTGGATATACTGTTGTGGGCTTTGAATATGCATTGTTAACACACTTAGAATGTCAAACTTGATTCATTTGTACTTTGGCAAGGGTTGGTTGGTGTGTGCGTGTGTCTGTCTGTGTGTGTGTGTGTGTGTGTGTGTCTGTGTGTGTGTTGGAGTGTATGTGAGTGTGTGTCTGTGTATGTGTGTGTGTGTGTACCATTATGAAGGAATAGCCGATCCATAGTGGTTCCCAGTAGTTGGGGCAGGTGGGGATCTGAATGGTTTGACTGTGTACAGCAATCACCATGGCAGGGACCTCACACACCGCACACCTAAAACACACAAGGAGTTAAATACACTTTTCACATATAGTCCTCTTTAAAATAATCGATCTTAGAACTCTCACACTGCCTTTACTTTTGAATAAGGACTCTTTATCACTCTCTTTGCATTCACATTGTTATGTTTAGAAAGGAACCAATATATTTTTCCAACGTTCACTCAATGCACTCTGGTAAAAGTACAGGACAAGCCATTCCATCAGAACGTGTTATCGGACTTCTAGATATACCTACTTCACAGGAGGTTGGTGGGATCTTAATTAGGGGAGGACAGGCTCGTGGTAATGGCTGGAGGGGAATAAGTGGGATGGTTTCCCATGTGTTTGATGCCATTCCATTCGCTCCGTTTAAGCCATTATTGTGAGCCGTCCTCCCCTCAGTAGCCTCCACTGACCTACTTACATTTTGGAAACAAATATAATCAGGTTTTGGAACCCAAATTATTTCAATCATTTAGTTCTGAACAGAAACATATATTTTTTTGTTCCGTTCCACGGCTAGATTTGTATTTATTTGAATTTATTTTTTATACATTTTTACTAATACTATTTTAATACTTTTAATTTGAAATATTACAAAAAAGCGAAAGCCCCCACAACAACATAACTACATAGCTTATTAGGCCATATTTTCTGTGTTGCCCGCAGCGTCACCTGATTGTGGGGGATGGGAGAGTTCAGTTATATGAAGTGGTGAGTGACACTGAATGTGAAATATGATAAATTAGCATCAGTAGCCTACTTCAAACAATGTCAAAAAGACCAAAGCCCTCTGGTGCCCAGGGAAGAAAAAGAAGAAGAGAAGAGGAGGAAAAACAGGATAAGGACAGAGGTAATGTGATGTGATGAATAAATAGTTTATATAATTGCATAGTAGTTACCGTTGGAGTAGTGTTACTACTAGTAGGCTGGACAATAGAGTCAAAATTCACCCAAGGCTGAAAAACAGCAAAAGAACAGCAAAAGAACGTTGGCTAAGCTGGAACACTATCGCGAGCCCATAGCAAAAGAATGGAATGTAACGTTTGCAGAGGATGTTTTGACTGGAGTGATGCTTAGTACCCATTTTTATTTGACCATTACAATCTGTTCGGTAGACGAAACTGGAAGAAAACAACTTGTGTAGAAAGTTAACATCCGCACCTCGATGGTGTCAACTGTGCTTATGTCTGCGTAATGACAAAGTATGGAAGAAATGAAAACTTCTGACTATTTCTGGTCTAGTGATCGATGAAAACCGAGCTCACTGCCCAAACGTACATAATTACAAAGAGGAGATTCTCCTGATTAAAATGGTTCCCAACTTGAAAAAAATCTAAATATACACATTGTGAGATATTTGGCGAAATAGACAGACATAGCTATATTTCCCTATAGGAAACAATGGGATGACCTCAGGGTTTCATGAGTAATGTTTTGTTGTTGTTTCCATTTTAACTACAGACCACGTGGACAGGTCTCATTGCCAACAATAGTGAAGCAGGCATTGTGACGTAGAACAATAAACAGGGAATAGAATGTTTGGAAGGCAGTTTGTGCCACGCTTCCCAATACAACTAATAGGAGCTGGCAGGGTGAAAAATGCCCTAAAATAAGGCTGGCTTTTTCGTGATTACTTCAAAACTACGGCAAGCAGCTGGGAAATATGGTCATATTATGAAACTGGGCTCCACGGCAGATGCAATGAACAAGTTTTTTTTCTCAGAAAAAAGCATTGTAAAAAATGTAATGTGTCCAGCCTACTACTAGCTAGTTTACTTTGGATGATACTAGTAACGTTCGCTAATTTAAATAGCTAGCTAGCTAGAGTTAATGTAAGTTACTCTTACTTTAAATTCATTAGGGAATGTTGGAAAGACTATTCAGGTGTTTGGGGAATAACCTAACCTATAACATCACTTTGAGAAATGTGCAAGTGTGCCGCACGAACGATCCACTGTCTGCCTCAAGAAACCAGGCATAGGCCTACATTTTATTGACATCTTAGCTAGTCTAGTTAGCCAACGTTAGCCCTGCTTGTAAAAGTCAATTAAAATCCCTTTTGTAATTAATAGCTGAAAGCCTTTGCATTTTCATTATAGCCCTCTGGTGGGGGTTATGTAGCGATCTGGCCGGCATACACTAGCCTCTAAAGGGCGCAAGGGGATTGTGGGTAGTTCTTGTTCTGTGATTAAAACGGTTGTGTTATGTCTTTATGTTTTATTAGTTAAGCTAATGTTATGTGTTTATGTTTCCTTAAATTGTCTTAGTTATGGCGGTAGTGGAGAATGTTAGAATGCCTACCGTGACCGAGCCTTGCATGGCTGGAGGTTGTATTCATTGTTACTAATTGAAGGAGGGTGAATAAAATGTGACGTTCCTGGAGTCGTGCGGTGTATGGGGCACAGGAACTCTCTGGTAAATTAATCTCTGTCTCTTGCCATCTTCTTCTGGCTGAGCTCGCCACAGTATTATAGCAAACAGCATGCTAGAGAAGTGCTTATTGAATACATGTCTTGTGCATGAATGCTAGGTGTAATTACTCTTGCTATTTGTGTTTAGGCTATAATGTGGCTAAGGTGCTATTATTGTATAGTTTCACCATCAACAGCTTTTTTATTAATATAATGTAACACCCAATGGTCACATATACTCCTCTTCTCTCTTCAGATGCACTTTTGAAATACTTGAATCCCACCCCTGCAAATCCTAGGCCACCTGCAGACACCTTCTCTACCTCAGTACAGCCCAGCGATGCAGCATCAAGTGCTCCTGTCCCCTCTACCTCAGTACAGCCCAGCGATGCAGCATCAGGCATCTACAAAAAGGCTGCACCAATTGACCCTACTGACTGGCCATCTGTTTTAACTGATAAGGTAAGAACAGAGTTTGATCTCAGAGGACCATATCAAATAAAAAACAGTTTCACGTTTCCGAAACAAAAAGACGGGAGAAGGTGTCAGCATGACTATTTCAATAGAGTCTTAGTGAATGGAGAGAAAAATCAAAATAAGCTGGCTAATGTGCTCAAAAAAGAATGATAGTTTGTACAGCTTCTGCTGCAAAATGTTTTATCAGAGATTTCAAATTGAATAGAGAAGGACTAAGCGATTGGAAAAATGCAAGCCACTTGCTCAAGGCCCATGAGGATAGCCAGGAGCACAATACACACATGGCAACATGGAAGGTATTTGAGGTCCGTCTTGCAAAGAGGCTAACAATAGATAAGCAAGAGATGGCATTCGCTGAGGCTGAGAGAAACAGGTTGCGTGAAGTTCTTACCAGATTGGTGGCAATAATTCAGTCCTTAGTTGAAAGAAACATGGCTTTAAAGGGATCCACAGACACACTTGGTTTAACTTTGGACCAGAGCAATCCATCTCTCCCTCTCCTCCTTCTATCCCTCCTCTCCTCCCTCCCCATCCCTCCCTCTCCTCCCTCCATCCCTCTCTACCTCTCTCCCCTCTCTCCCTCTCCTCCATCCATCCCTCTCCTCCCTCTATCCCGCCATACCTGCTGATGTAAGGTTTGATGCCCTCTCCGCTGATGGGGGCCAAATTCATGGGCATGGGCGTGGTTGTAGACAGCCAATATGAGTAGTCGTTACGGGAGGCGAAGTTGCACACATTGTTGATGTCACAGAACATGAATGGCATGGTGCTGAACTGACGCAGGCAACTACCAGCAGTACCTGAGAGAGGAGAGGAGAGGAGAGGAAAACAAAAGAAAACAGGAAAAAATAAGTGAAGCAAAGAGAAGAGGTTTGGGGTTAATACTGTGAGTTGCTTCTCTCACAACAACAACCATCTATGTTTGTGTATGTGCATGCCATCGTGTAACTCCAGTCTCCATCCTTACCCAGGTCATGTATCTGTGCTCACCCATACTATGCAATGTCTTTTTTATAGCTTTTATTTTTTTGCACTCCAGATATCTTGTATTTCTATACTTTTTCATACTGCCGCTCTATGTATCATGTATCTGTCTTTTGTGTACTTTCGTTGTGGCATTTTGCACCTGCCCTGTGTTTTGTTGTAGCTGCTTGACAATGACATTTCCCCCCCGGGGGATCAATAAAGTATCTATCTATCTATCTATCTATCTATCTATCTATCTATCTATCTATCTATCTATCTATCTATCTATCTATCTATCTATCTATCTATCTATCTATCTATCTATCTATCTATCTATCTATCTATCTATCTATCTATCTATCTATCTATCTATCTATCTATCTATCTATCTATCTATCTATCTATCTATCTATCTATCTATCTATCTATCTATCTATCTATCTATCTATCTATCTATCTATCTATCTATCTATCTATCTATCTATCTATCTATCTATCTATCTATCTATCTATCTATCTATCTATCTATCTATCTATCTATCTATCTATCTATCTATCTATCTATCTATCTATCTATCTATCTATCTATCTATCTATCTATCTATCTATCTATCTATCTATCTATCTATCTAATGTGTGTGTCTTACCCAGGTCCTGCCCGTGTGCCTTCTCGTTGCCCTGTACGTAGAGCAAAGAGAATCCGTTGTAGATGAGGCTGATCCCTTCAGGGCAGACGGGGACCTCTTCGGTCTGGCTGTGTCTAGCGATCAGGAAGCCATGGGTCATAGAGGCTGAGCCGGGGTCACCTGGGGGGCCCTGCTGACCATCTGAACCAGGGGGACCTGGGTACCCACGCTGACCTGAGAACAGGTGATAGGACAGACGTTAACAACTCAATACACTCAATGAACAACAACAATAGTGGACTTGATTTTAGTTTATTTGACACTTCTTGAGCTATGTACTGATATGACTATTGACCAATGATACATGACTGATATGACTATTGACCAATGATACATGACTGATATGACTATTGAGCAATGATGCATGACTGATATGACTTTTGACCAATGATAGATGACTGATATGACTTTTGACCAATGATAGATTACTGATATGACTTTGACTAGGAGAGATATAGGAGACAAAGGGACAATAATAATTACATTACATGAATATGAATATGATTTATATTAATATGATTTATATGAATAATATTGATATGAATATAATTTATATGAATATTAATATGATTTATACAAATATTAATATGATGTATATGAATAAGATTTATATTCATATGAATTTGATTTATAGTAATATGGATATTATTTATATGAATATGTTTTATATGAAAATGAATATCTTTTAGATTTACAGTCGTATGAAAAAGTTTGGGCAGTTTTCTGTTGGGGTGCCCAAATTTATGCACCTGTCTAATTTCGTTTTGATGCATATTGCACATTTTCTGTTAATCCAATAAACCTCATTTCACTACTGAAATATTACTGTGTCCATCAGTTATTTGATAGGTCAAAATGAAATTGCTGATCCAAACACCCAATTATTTATAAATGGAAATCATGGAAATTGTCAGGGGTGCCCAAACATTTTCATACGACTGTATACACAATGATACATGACTGATATACACAATGACACATGACTGACATACACACTAATACATGACTGATATACACACTGATACATGACTGATATAAACAACGATACATGACTGATATACACACTGACACATGACTGACATACACAATGGAAGGTTAGGTCTGTGTAACATAGAATATGTACTCCATGACATTTGAAACATAATTAGTAGGCTAGATGGAAGGTTAGGTCTGGGCGGCAGGTAGCCTAGCGGTTAAGAGCATTGGGCCAGTAACCAAAAGTTGCTGGTTCCAATCCCTGAGCTGACTAGGTGAAAAATCTGTTGCTGTGCCCTTGAGCAAGGCTAAGGACCTGAGCAAGATGGAAGGTTAGGTCTGTGTAACATATATGTAGGCTTGAAACATTATATTTGTTCTATGGACCTGAGCTAGATGGCAATCTTACCTGGCTGTCCGGCGGGTCCAGAGTCTCCCTTGTGGCCGGAGGCTCCACTGAGTCCTGGGGGTCCTTCAGGACCGGTGTCCCCTGGCTGACCGGGCTGACCTGAAACCAGAGGACTCATCAGTGAGGGGTCTCCCTTTGAGAGGGAAACTAGCTTCCTCCAGCAACTAGCTAACTGCAGCTTAAAGCATTCTATGGCAAAATGAAGCTAACTGTAAGTTTATAAACTAACTCCTGTGACAAACAGACACTGGGTGTCAGTCCACTGACCTGAGCGTCCCTCCAGTCCGGGGGGTCCTTGGGAGCCACAGCTGCCTGGCAGACCTGAAGGGCCGGAAGGGCCACGGTCTCCCTTCACCACGATGGGGGGCTGAGCGACACCTGGGTCACCTTGATTTCCTGGAGTTAACAAAGACGGGGGTCAGAGCGTGTGTGTATGTGTGTGTGATCGCTAACATACACTCACTGCTTTTAGCCATTCATCTTTCTGGTGTTTCTCCTTTAGAGTGCAACACTAGACTCACCAACAGGACCAGGAGCTCCTGGATCTCCAGGGAGACCGGATGATCCAGGTTTTCCAGATTCTCCCTTTGGTCCTGGAGTAGAGAGAGATAGGTAGAGAGAGCGAGGGAGTAGAGAGACAGGTAGAGAGAGAGAGGGAGGAGAGAGAGGAGAGAGGTAGAGAGAAAGAGTCAACATCAGTATTGACAATGTCAGTGTTGTTGGTAATGTCTGAAAGAATGGTGTTACTCATTTACCTAGGAATCCAGAAATGCCGGGAAGTCCGATGTCTCCCTTCTGCCCGCTGGCACCAGGAGGGCCAGAAATACCCTACTCACATGATAGGGGAGAGGTCAGGGGTCATGTGACATCACAATCCCAGATGGAATTCAAATTTACTTCACACAATCCCAAACCAACCCATAGCCCCTTTCCCCAGGGTTAGGATCTATATTTGAGAGGAGAGGATCAATGAAAGCAATTTGGTCCATGATTGAAATGTAATTCATCCTGCTATGAATGGGGGAAGGAAAATCTATGGATCTAAGTTGTTTGGTTCCTTACTGGGAATCCTGGAGATCCCAATTCTCCCTTCGCTCCGGGGAAACCAGGGAATCCTGGAGATCCAGGGATTCCCTTCTGACCTTTGGTCCCTCCGCTTCCCCGAAGGCCACATGGACCCTCCGGGCCAGGAGGACCTTCACGCACAGAGGTCAGAGGTTAGAGGTCCAATGGTGAGATAACAAACAACTCAACCTGACATTATAACAAACAACAATAATAGTAACCATAGAGTTCAAACTAGATCTATCTTATCCATCTCTATGGTTACTGTATAACACTATCTGATCCATCTCTATGGTTACTGTATAACACTATCTGATCCATCTCTATGGTTACTGTATAACACTATCTGATCCATCTCTATGGTTACTGTATAACACTATCTGATCCATCTCTATGGTTACTGTACTAACCTGTTGTAATATTGGGTGGAGCTATAGGAGGACGGGCTCATTGGAATGGTATAAATGGAACAGAGTCGAACATGTTTTTTCCATATTTGTGATGTGTTTGATACCATTCCATTTATACCACTCCAGCCATTACAATGAGCCCATCCTCCTATAGCTCCTCCCACCATCCTCCCCTGGTATGAATACAGTACAAAGGGGAGGGGCATGAGTATGTGTTCAAGTGTGTTTTGTTTATTTTGGGGTGTATTCTTGTGTGGTGTACAGTTTCTGTGTAGCCTTCAGTCCTTTGTTAGGCTACACAACCCATCCTGAAAAGTCAAAAGTGGTTAACAAATCATCAACATGGTAAAGTCATACCCAATCCAACAAAATGCTAGCGAGTGCCAGTCTGTTTGTGCTATCATGCCAACAATGCAAAGGAGTTGGCAAGAGATCAAACGGATCAGGGACCAGGGCTAACAAAATGGCCACTATTCAATATGAACACAGATCAGTATTATCACAACAGAACAATAGTGGTTATCATCATCATCTCCCTGAAGTCTAACCTGGATGACCTAGGTATCCCAGAATTCCCGGTTTAGCAGAACCGGGCAGCAGAATGTGCAGGGGTAAAACAAGAGTTAGCATAGACAGAGACACCATAAGGATAACTAACATCAAACACAGCCAGACCTCAAGGCAAACCAAATAACTGTTTTAAGAAGTAAAATCTTATGTATCTTATTTTAAATATCGTTATTTAATTTCAATGAATACCTGCTTGGGGTTTGGCTGTGTACATACAGTTGAAGTTGGAAATGTACATACACTTAGGTTGAAGTCATTAAAACAAATTTTTCAACCATTCCACAGATTTCATGTTAACAAACTATAGTTTTGGCAAGTCGTTTAGGACATCTACTTTGTGCATGACACAAGTAATTCTTCCAACAGTTGTTTACAGACAGATTATTTCACTTTTAATTCACTATATCACAATTCCAATGGGTCAGAAGTTTACATACACTAAGTTGACTGTGCCTTTAAACAGCTTGGAAAATTCCAGACAATTATGGCTTTTGAAGCTTCTGATAGGCTAATTGACATAATTTGAGTCAATTGGAGGTGTGCCTGTGGATGTATTTCAAGGCCCACCTTCAAACTCAGTGCCTCTTTGTTTGACATCATAGGAAAATCTAAAGAAATCAGCCAAAACCTCAGAGAATAAATTGTGGACCTCCACAAGTCTGGTTCATCCTTGGGAGCAATTTCCAAACGCCTGAAGGTACCACGTTCATCTGTACAAACAATAGTACGCAAGTATAAACACCATGGGACCACGCAGCTTTCATACCACTCTGGAAGGAGACGCGTTCTCCGCTCCTAGAGATTACCGACTTTGGTGCAAATCAATCCCAGAACAACAGCAGAGGACCTTGTGAGGATGCTGGAGGAAACAGGTGCAAAAGTATCTATATCCACAGTAAAACAAGTCCTATATTGACATAACCTGAAAGGCCGCTCAGCAAGGAATAAGCCACTGCTCCATAACCGCCATTAAAAAGCCAGACTACGGTTTGCAACTGCACATGGGGACAAAGATTGGACTTTTTGGAAAAATGTCCTCTGGTTTGATGAAACAAAAATAGAACTGTTTGGCCATAATGACCATCGTTATGTTTGGAGGATAAAGGGGGAGGCTTGCAAGCCGAAGAACACCATCCCAACGTGAAGCACGGGGGTGGCAGCATCATGTTGTGGGGGTGCTTTGCTGCAGGAGGGACTGGTGCACTTCACAAAATAGATGGCATTATGAAGAAGGAAAATTATGTGGCTATATTGAAGCAACTTCTCTAGACATCAGTCAGGAAGTTAAAGCTTGGTCGCAAATGGGTCTTCCAAATGGACAATGACCCCAAGCATACTTCCAAAGATGTGGCAAAATGCTTAAGGACAACAAAGTCAAGGTATTGGAGTGTCCATCACAAAGCCCTGACCTCAATCCTATAGAAAATGTGTGGGCAGAACTGAAAAAGTGTGTGCGAACAAGGAGGCCTACAAACCTGACTCAGTTACACCAGTTCTGTCAGGAGGAATGGGCCAAAATTCACCCAACTTATTGTGGGAAACTTGTGGAAGGCTACCCGAAACGTTTGACCCAAGTTCAATAATTTAAAGGCAATGCTACCAAATACTAATTGAGTGTATGTAAACTTCTGACCCACTGGGAATGTGATAAAAGAAATAAAAGCTGAAATAAATCATTCTCTCTACTATTATTCTGACCTTTCACATTCTTAAAATAAAGTGGTGATCCTAACTGACCTAAGACAGGGAATTCTTACTAGGATTAAATGTCAGGAATTGTGAAAAACTGAGTTTAAATGTATTTTGCTAAGGTGTTGTCAGGCTTTGGCCATAGGGAGTACCTTTTGGCCATGGTCAGAGCCTGACAGATCTAGAATTCTAGAGTGGGCGTCCACCGACGCCCAGTCCGGGGCTGGTCGTCTGCTCCACCCCAGCGTACACACACAACCGTGACAGGTGTATGCAAACTTCCGACTTCAACTGTATATGATGATGCGAAAGTATTTGAAATAGTTTGAAAGGGAACGCTAAATAGTGCCAGTTATTATTTAACGTTAACAGAGAAAATACTAACAACTCTATATTATCTTACATAATGCTAAATTCATGTTGATCAACTACTTAATCAACACATGAGTACATTTAAAGTTGAACACAATTACTGTATTTAGTATTAGAAGTTTGTGTGTTAAATAACTAATTATGCATTCAAATTATCAGTGCGATTAAAGAGTTCTAGATTGTGTTCTAGGTCAGGAGAACATGCATTAGGACAGTACTTTCTACTAAATACAGGTAACTACTTACACAGGTGCTTCCACACAGGTGAGTTTCCTGAGTTATTTAAACATCAACATCCCATCATGCTTAGCTTCATGTATAAAAATGCCGGGCAGGCCAATATTTTGGCTACCATGGCTATGCCCCCATAGTATGACAGAGAGGGGGTTGTGTGTACGGGGGGGGTTGTGTGTCAAGTGGGGGGGGTTGTGTGTGTAGCGGGGGGGGTTGGTTGTGTGTGTAGTGGGGGGGTTGAGTGTAGCGGAGGGGGGTTGTGTGTGTGTGTGTAGCGAGGGGGTCGTTGTGTATAGATAGGTACTTTATTGATCCCCCGGGGGGGGGGGGGGGGGGGGGGGGGTTGGTTGTGTAGCGGGGGTTGGTTGGTTGTGTAGCGGGGGTTGGTTGTGTGTGTAGCAGGGGGGTTGGTTGTGTGTGTGTAGCAGGGTGGGGTTGGTTGTGTGTAGCGGGGGGGGTTGGTTGGTTGTGTGTGTAGCGGGGGGGTGTTGGTTGGTTGTGTGTGTAGCGGGGGGGTTGGTTGTGTGGGTAGCGGGGGGGGATTGTGTGTGTGTGTAGCATGGGGGGGATTGTGTGTGTGTGTAGCATGGGGGGGTTGTGTGTGGGGGTAGCGGGGTGGAGTGTGTGGGGGTAGCGGGGTGGATTGTGTGTGTGTAGCATGGGGGGGATTGTGTGTGTGTGTAGCATGGGGGGGATTGTGTGTGTGTGTAGCATGGGGGGATTGTGTGTGTGTAGCTGGGGGGTTGTGTGTGTGTTTAGCGGAGGGGTCGTGTGTGTGTAGCGGAGGGGTTGTTTGTGTGTGTGTGTGTGTGTAGCGGGGGGGTTGTGTGTGTGTGTGTATCGGGGGGGGGGTTGTTTGTGTGTGTGTAGAAGGGGGGGTTGTGTGTGTAGAAGGGGGGGTTGGTTGTGTGTGTAGCAGGGGGGGGGTTGGTTGTGTGTGTAGCATGGGGGGATTGTGTGTGTGTGTAGCTGGGGGGGTTGTGTGTGTTTAGCGGAGGGGTCGTGTGTGTGTGTGTAGCGGGGGGGTTGTTTGTGTGTGTGTGTGTGTGTGTGTAGAAGGGGGGGTTGTGTGTGTGTAGCGGGGGTGTTGTGTGTGTGTGTGTGTGTGTAGAAGGGGGGGTTGTGTGTGTGTGTGTGTGTGTGTGTGTGTGTAGCGGGGGGGATTGTGTGTGTAGCGGGGAGGTTGTGTGTGTAGCGGGGAGGTTGTGTGTGTGTGTGTGTATGGCGGGGGGGTTGGTTGTGTGTGTAGCGGGGGGTTGGTTGTGTAGCGGGGAGGTTGTGTGTGTGTGTGTGTATAGCGGGGGGGTTGGTTGTGTGTGTAGCGGGGGGTTGGTTGTGTGTGTAGCGGGGGGGTTGGTTGTGTGTGTAGCTGGGGGGGTTGTGTGTGTTTAGCGGAGGGGTCGTGTGTGTGTAGCGGGGGGGTTGTGTGTGTGTGTGTGTGTGTGTGTGTGTAGCGGGGGGGTTGTGTGTGTGTGTGTGTGTGTGAGAGAGAAAGAATCTCTCAATAATCTATCTATATACAGTGCATTCGGAAAGTATTCAGACCCTTTCCCTTTTTCCCGATTTTGTTACATTACAACCTTATTCTAAAATTGATAAAATAAAACATTTTCCTCATCAATCTACACACAACACTCCATAATGACAAAGCGAAAATTGTTTTTTAGAAATGTTTGCAAATGTATTGAAAATAGGCCTCCCGAGTCGCGCAGCGGTCTAAGGCACTGCATCGTAGTGTTGCGGCGTCACTACAGACCTGTGTTCGATCTATCAAATGTCCTTACCAGTCCATGACTCAATACATTTTAAAATCTTAACTATAACATACACTCCAACCAGGAGGCTCTACACTTCAAAATGGCTGGAAAACCAGGCAGCAATGTTGGCTAGCAGGTGATGGAGTGATCGATTCATAACAGACCTCCTCTTCCAGGGGGGCCAGGGGGTCCGCTGCTACCCTTGGGCCCATGGAGGTCCACACCTGGGGAACCGGGTGGCCCGATGCTCCCGGGGGACCCAGGTTGGCCGGGGCAGCCCACCTCTCCCTTCTGACCAGGGAACCCAAGGTTACCTGGAAGACCAGGGGCGCCGAGATCTCCCTTAGCACCTGGAGGGGACAGATGGCAACAACACAGGGTCATTTCAGAATCAAAATCACTTTCATTTGCCAAGTATATTTACACATACCTGGAAATTGACTCTGCGAATTGACTCAGAGAATTGACTCAGCGAATTGACTCAGTGAATTGACTCAGTGAATTGGTGCTGCCATCAATAGACAAATTGTAAAGACAGAATACAGACGCAATACAAACAATATACAGACAGTATATACACTATAAATACAGCAAACCTGAAACATTGAACATTTGGTGTGGTGGGGGAGAAGTGCTGATTGAAGGATGTTGGTTGATGTAGCGTAGCAATACAATCGTATTAAAGAGTTTGGACTCCCCTCTGAGGCTGCATAATAATTTACTGTCGTCACAGAAAATGATCACAGTGGCATGCCATTCATTTTCTAATAAAAGCTGAGTACTGGGGTATTGTCCAGACAAAGATTTTTAGTGTAGCAATATTAAGTTGTATGAAATTAAATCAGATGTGAAAAATAGGCTATGCAAAAATGTGGGCACCCTTGTCATTCTGTTGATTTGAATACCTGTAACTACTTAGCACTGATTAATTGGAACACACAATTGGTTTGGTGAGCTCATTAAGCCTTGAACTTCATAGACAAGTGCATCCAATCATGAGAAAAGGTATTTAAGGTGGCCAATTGCAAGTTGTTGTTCTCTTCAGAGGAGAGTCAAAGAGAACAACAACTTGCAATTGGCCACCTTAAATACCTTAAAGGTATTTAAGGTGGCCAATTGCAAGTTGTTGTTCTCTTTGACTCTCCTCTGAAGAGTGGCAACATGGGGGCCTCAAAACAACTCTCAAATGACCTGAAAACAAAGATTGTTCAACATTATGGTTTAGGGGAAGGCTACAAAAAGCTATCGCAGAGATGTAAGCTGTCAGTGTCCACTGTGAGGAACATAGTGAGGAAATGGAAGACCACAGGCACAGTTCTTGTTAAGGCCAGAAGTGGCAGGCCAAGTAAAATATCGGAGAGGCAAAGGCGAAGGATGGTGAGAACGGTCAAAAACAGCCCACAGACCACCTCCAAAGACCTAGAACATCATCTTGCTGCAGATGGTGTCACTGTGCATCGTTCAACAATTCAGCGCACTTTGCACAAGAAGAAGCTGTACGTGAGAGTGATGCGGAAGAAGCCTTTTCTGCACACACGCCACAAACAAGAGTCGCTTGAGGTATGCAAACGCACATTTGGACAAGCAAGCTTCATTTTGGAATAAGGTGCTGTGGACTGATGAAACAAAGATTGAGTTATTTGGTCATAACAAGGGCCGTTATGCATGGCGGCAAAAGAACACAGCTTTCCAAGAAAAACACTTGCTACCCACAGTATAATTTGGTGGGGGTTCCATCATGCTGTTGGTCTGTGTGGCCAGTGCCGGTACTGGGAATCTTGTTAAAGTTGAGGGTCGCATAGATTCCACTCAATATCAGCAGATTCTTGGGAATAATGTTGAAGAATTAGTCACAAAGTTGAAGTTACGCCGGGGCTGGATATTTCAACAAGACGACACAAAACACTGCTCAAAATCTACCCAGGCATTTATGCAGAGGAACAAGAACAATGTTCTGGAATGGCCATCCCAGTCCCCAGACCTGAATATCATTGAGAATCTGTGGGATGATTTGAAGCGGGCTGTCCATGCTCGGCAACCATCAAACCTAACTGAACTGGAGATGTTTTGTAAGGAGGAATGGTCCAAAATACCTTAATCCAGAATCCAGACACTCATTCGAGGCTATAGGAAGCGTCTAGAGGCTGTTATTTTAGCAAAAGGAGGCTCTACTAAATATTGATGTGATTTTTCTGTTGGGGTGCCCAACTTTTCTGTTAATCCAATAAACCTAATTTCACTACTGAAATATTACTGTGTCCATCAGTTATTTGATAGATCAAAATGAAATTGCTGATCCAAACACCCAATTATTTATAAATGGAAATTGTCAGGGGTGCCCAAACGTTTTCATACGACTGTAGTTGTAGTAGTAGTAGCAGTAGCAGTAGTAGTAGAGTTTGTTGTAGATATTTATTGATGGATACATCGACTGATCCCAATGGAGAATACTATATAAGTGTTATATAGTGGGTTTTCATCTATAGTTTCTTGTGGTGTGTGTGGTGTGTATGCTATGGTGTGTGTATGGTGTCTGTATGGTGAGTACAATCAGGTGGGCTGACTCACCTGGTGACCCTGGGAGACCAGGAGAACCGGGGGTGCCAAAACCAGAAAGACCTGAAGGACAAGAGACATCCAACTAATTATTTAACACATTTTGGCAGCTTCTTCATTTTTAAAGAGATTTGAAAGATAATAGTCATACCATTATACAAGTATGTGGTCTTACTGCATGATATCACCATGACAAGCACAACTCAACTGTATCATGGGTAATGTAGTTTTCTCTTGTAACTGCGCCACCTACCTTTGTCTCCTTTGACTCCCTCTGGTCCAGGGATTCCGTCGTTACCTGCCTGACCCTTGTCGCCTGGGATCCCAGGTGATCCGGCACAGCCATTCTGTCCCGGTAGGCCGGGGCCTCCGGCGGGCCCGGGGTTGCCAGGGGTACCATCCAGACCCTTAGGCCCGGGAATACCGGGAGAACCTAAATTAATTACAAGAAAGATACACTTACAAATTTAATGACACAGGTAGATGGATTTCACTTGAAGACTATTCCTGTTTTTTTGTACTATAGAATAAAACGTTATTAAACTCACATCATACACATTTAAACCAGTCAATCCATCATGTTGCAAACACTAACAACTTAGAGGACATTAATACATTCACTCACAAACGACAGCTGTCCCAACTGCACTGGATAGATAAGTACATATAACGATACAATTTACTTAAGCATTTAGTAGTCCAACAGCACAAGGAAAGAATGAATGTTTGAACACGTTCTTCTTGGACATGGGCATTCAGAAGCGCCGGCCAGAAAGAAGCCTCTATAACTGAGAGTGTAGAGGGTGAGAGGGGTCGCCAACGACAACCAGTGCCTTTTGGTTGCCTTGGAGAACAGACTGCTCAGCTGTGCCTGAGGTCGACCAATTACTTTACTGGCTGTGTTTACTATTCTGGTTGCTTTTGCTCCTCAGATTACCAAACTGTCATATTGAACGTGAGGATGCTCTCCACCACCTCAGATGACCAGACTGTCATATTGAACGTGAGGATGCTGTCCACCAGCTCAGATTACCAGAATGTCATATTGAACGTGAGGATGCTCTCCACCAAGCTGCCGTACACCCTCTCCAGAACATCCTGGCTGACCCCAAACCCCTTTAATTTCCTGATTTAAAAACAGGCATTGGCGTGCTTTAAAAGAAAATACAGTCTGCATTCTCTGTAAAACTCTTGTTATCAATTTGTGTCTCTAGGTAGTTGAAACACAACCACCTCCACTGGTTGGTCGTTCAGAGAGAGTGGTTGGGACATTGGTAAGTTGTTGCCGTTGATGATCAGCTACTTTGTCTTTTCCACATTGATGTGAAAGGCACTTGACCGGCACCATTCTTGAAGGTTGTTGGTCTGTTTTTAAAATAGCTGTCCCCATCTGACGTAGCATCTTTAAAAAATAGTCATACCACAGCCTTGTCATCCACGTACTTTTAATGGCTCACATTGTTTGCTTGGATCTTCATCTCGTTAGTGTAGATAGAGAACAACAACGGTGAAAGGACACACCCCTGTGGCGTCCCTGTGTTCAGGGTCAGTTCATCAGTTCGAAATTAGACAGGTGCAGTTCATTCATAAGGACCCTCTGTGGGCGGTCAGTTAAAAAGTCCTTGTTCCAACCTGCGAGGCCTCCTTTGACATTCAGGCACAGTAGTCGTTTCAGCAGTGTGTGTATTTGCATTGTATTGAAAGCTGAACTCAAATCAATAAACTGTGTGCATATGATTTGTCATGTTGAAGGTGACTAGCCACCATGTTCACCAAGGTCAGGGTTGTATCATCCGTCCCCCTCTGTTCCTTATAGGCAAACTGTAACGGGTCCAGTTGATCTGCTATGGAAAGGGTAAGGTGCTTACTAACAACCCTTTCTATGCATTTGGCCAGAAGGGGCGTGAGGGCCACAGGTCAAAAGTTATTTGTTGATTTGGCCCCTGACTTCTTAGGCACCGGTACAATGGTCGAAACCTTCTAGGAGTTTGGCACTGTACAGGTGCTCAGCAGGAGTTGAAACAGTCGTGTGAGAACTCCCGTCTGGGCCCGTTGCTTTGTGTGGCTTAATATTTGACGAGAATGAGGCCACCTCGTTCTGTGTTATCTGGACAGGAGAGGATTTTGGGATGCTCTCACATAATTGTTTACATTCATCTTTAAAATCGACGGTGTCAAATCTTCCATAAAAAGAGTTGGTTTCCAAAGGATGAACAGTCGGCCATGTTGTTGTTCTCTCTTTTCCTTTCTCTTCCCATCATTGCATTAAGCCCCTCCCATGCTGGTCTTGGATTGGCTGGACAGAACCTCTGCTCCACTTTATCCTTCAAGTCCCTTTTAGCGTTCCACATTTTTGACCTGAATTAATTTTCTTTCTCCTTTACAGCATCAGTGTCTCCTTTACAGCACCAGTGTCTCCTTTACAGCACCAGTATCTCCTTTACAGCACCAGTATCTCCTTTACAGCATCAGTATCTCCTTTACAGCACCAGTATCTCCTTTACAGCACCAGTATCTCCTTTACAGCACCAGTATCTCCTTTACAGCACCAGTATCTCCTTTACAGCACCAGTATCTCCTTTACAGCACCAGTATCTCCTTTACAGCACCAGTATCTCCTTTACAGCACCAGTATCTCATTTACAGCACCAGTATCTCCTTTACAGCACCAGTATCTCCTTTACAGCACCAGTATCTCCTTTACAGCACCAGTATCTCCTTTACAGCACCAGTATCTCCTTTACAGCACCAGTATCTCCTTTACAGCACCAGTATCTCCTTTACAGCATCAGTATCTCCTTTACAGCACCAGTATCACATTTACAGCACCAGTATCTCATTTACAGCACCAGTGTCTCCTTTACAGCATCAGTGTCTCCTTTACAGCATCAGTGTCTCCTTTACAGCATCAGTGTCTCCTTTACAACACCAGTATCTCCTTTACAACACCAGTATCTCCTTCATAGCATCAGTATCTCCTTCATAGCATCAGTATCTCCTTCATAGCATCAGTATCTCCTTCATAGCATCAGTATCTCCTTCATAGCATCAGTATCTCCTTTACAGCTCCTCCCTTCTCTCCTCTGTCCATACCTGAATGGATTTCTCTACAGGTTTTTCGCGTTTCAGCTGCTGCCTGTATCTCGGTAGGAGATGGATAACGTTATGATCTGATTTCCCGATGGGTGCTCTGCACACTGCCTTGTATGCGTCCTCTATGTTGCCATAACACTGATCCAGGAATATTATATGCAATATTTTTTTTATTTTTTTCACACTCTGTAACAATGTATAGTGTACATATCCAGCCATTCACCCATACTATGCAATGCCTTTTTATAGCTTTTTGCACTCCAGGCTTCTTGTATTTTTATACTTTTTCATATGTATCATGTATCGGTCTTTTGTGTATTTTCGTTCTGGCATTTTGAACCTGCCCTGTGTTTTTTTTCTTAGCTGCTTGACGGGGATCAATAAAGTATCTATTTATTTATATATTTAACTGACCACCCACAGAGGGTCCTTATGAATGAACTGCACCTGTCTAAGTATCTATCTATCTATCTATCTATCTATCTATCTATCTATCTATCTATCTATCTATCTATCTATCTATCTATCTATCTATCTATCTATCTATCTATCTATCTATCTATCTATCTATCTATCTATCTATCTATCTATCTATCTATCTATCTATCTATCTATCTATCTATCTATCTATCTATCTATCTATCTGACGTTGTTTTGTCTCGATCTGCTCTAATTACAGTGTATCTATCAATGTTCACATCAATATTGTCCTTGAGCCACGTTTCTGTAAAGCAGATTCAATTACTTCTCCTAAAGTCCTCTTCAAATGTAGCACTTGCCGCTAACTCATCCAGTTTGTTATTTAATAGCCGTACATTTGACAGGGTGACCACTGGGAGCGGGTGATGGCTTCCATGCCTCCGTAGTCTGTTCCTGACACCAACTCTTGAGCCTTGCTTCTTCTTAGTTCCCCTTTTTGACTTTGTAGAACAACCATTAAGCAATGAAATGCTGTTTTGGAGAGTGTGAGCTTTATCTGGGAAAGAGAGCAGAAACTCATGGGTGTGATGATGGTTGATTTACTCACTGAATCCATACAACATTCGGTAGTGATTGTAAAGTTTTCCGCATATTACAGCGATTAGGATTAAGGTCGTCACACATGCTACGTACAATCCCCTTTCAAACTTGCGACGCACTTGGATTTAGACACAGCGAACGATATAACTATAAACAAACAAACAATTCATGCAGGTGAGCTCAGGGTCTGGCAACATCTACCTCCCTGGTGGTTAGCACCATAACCGTTAGTTACCGTAAGCGTACCTTGGAATCCTGGGAGGCCGGGGTCGCCTTTGGCTCCAGGGCAACCGGGAAACCCTGGAAGACCTGGTGTTCCGGGAGTTCCTTTCACTCCGTTTTGTCCGGGACATCCCGATTGACCGGGCTCACCCTGTGTGTGTGAGAGAGGGTGAGTGAGTGAGTGAGTGAGTGGGTGAGTGAGTGAGAAATACAGTTACATTATAGATGGAGAACAGTTATTTACCTAATACTGAAAGTAAAACTAACAGTACTAGCTCCACAACTACTGATAATAATACTTTATCAATAAAGCACTTTTCTATACATTACAAATCTCATTCATAATGAGTAGACAGTTCACTACAAAATACTCAAATAACTAATATAAACCTGGAGAGAGAAAGATTCAAGCATAAATAACCCATGG
Organism: Thymallus thymallus; assembly: GCA_023634145.1. Taxonomy (NCBI): domain Eukaryota; kingdom Metazoa; phylum Chordata; class Actinopteri; order Salmoniformes; family Salmonidae; genus Thymallus; species Thymallus thymallus. The sequence goes on from CM042423.1 coordinate 4,609,722, forward strand.
TTCTGTGCAGTTCTAGATGGTTCAAAAGTCAGTTCCATACCTTGGGACCTGTAGCTCCTGTGTCACCAAATCCAGGAGGACCTGGGTCTCCTTTAGCTCCGGGGAACCCTGGTGCTCCTGAACAACCGGGTACGCCCGACTGACCTGGCTGACCGGGAGTTCCGTTCCCTCCCGTGGGTCCTGTGACACCATCATAAATGGACAATAAGATGGGCACAGTTGGCCAAATAGAGTTAATTAATCTATCAATCAGTTCACTGACAACACTAATTAACTGTGATTCATCTATCAATCAGTTCACTGACAACACTAATTAACTGTGATTCATCTATCAATCAGTTCACTGACAACACTAATTAACTGTGATTCATCTATCAATCAGTTCACTGACAACACTAATTAACTGTGATTCATCTATCAATCAGTTCACTGACAACACTAATTAACTGTGATTCATCTATCAATCAGTTCACTGACAACACTTATTAACTGTGATTCATCTATCAATCAGTTCACTGACAACACTTATTAACTGTGATTCATCTATCTATCAATATATAACATGATGGTGATGATATGAGGTTATATAACATGATGGTGATGATATGATTTTATATAACATGATGGTTATGATATGAGGTTATATAACATGATGGTGATGGTGGGGATGTGGGGTTGGCTGACACCCACCTGGGAAGCCCATCTCTCCCATGCAGCCTTTAGGTCCTTGGCTTCCTGGTGAGCCTGATACTCCGGGGATACCCATGTCTCCTTTGGGACCTGGAGATATTATGTAAAGAATGGTAAATAATCAATACATGACATTAGAGGTCTCGTTTGGGACCTGAGCACAATGGAAAGAGGATGTTAGCAGTGATTGTTCCGTAGAGGACATTATGGAGAATATTATGGAGCTCAATGATAACTTGAGATATAGGTATTTTATAAGCCCATGTGGGTTGGGCGTATCTGAAGATGCAAGACACTCTTCATGAAATAATGAATATGTGAATGGCACATTGAAGTCAACAGGAAACGTTATCAAGTGAGCTCTCTAGGTAGGATGACTGTACTATAGCATGAGATTAGTATAGGATGACTGTACTATAGGATGACTTTACTATAGGATGACTGTACTATAAGATAACTTTACAATAGGATGACTTTACAATAGGATGACTTTACAATAGGATGACTTTACTATAGGATGACTTTACAATAGGATGACTTTACTATAGGATGACTTTACAATAGGATGACTTTACTATAGGATGAATTTACAATAGGATGACTTTACTATAGGATGACTTTACAATAGGATGACTTTACTATAGGATGAGATTACTATAGGATTACTTTACTATAGGATTACTTTACTATGGGATGAGATTACTATAGGATTACTATAGGATGAGTGTACTATACCTTGAGATCCAGGTAACCCAGGTCTCCCATCCTGTCCTGGTATACCAGCGTCTCCAGGGAGACCGGGAATACCCTTCTGACCCGGCTGACCTCCCAAACCTACACAACACAGAGACAGGATGGTGAGACAGACAGACAGACAGTCTGTACTCGTCCACCGTGGGAATCGAACCCACAACGCTGGCGTTGCAAGCGCCATGCTCTACCATCTGAGCTACACATGAGAGACAGACCAACAGACAGACAGACAGACCGACCAACAGACCTTGGCTCCCATGACAAATAGACGTACCTAGTTCTCCCTTGTCTCCCTTGTCTCCCTTCAGACCTGGACAGCTTGGACCTGGAAGTCCTTTGAGACCGCAGTCTCCCCTGTCTCCCTTCAGACCTGGACTGCCGGGCCCACCTGGTCGCCCTGGGAAACCATCGTGACCTGGAGGAAGAAGACGCCCAGGGTCAGAGGGTCTGTCATCCACCACACATACAGTACCAATATGTGTGTGTTTGTGTGTGGTTTCCTTATAGCTAATGCAGCAGATGTTTTGGACTAGTTTGTTTGATTGTAAGACCTGGCATCTGTGTGATCTTGGTAATATGTTGAACTATTGGGACTGTTCTCCTGCGACTCCATGGTCTATATAGTAGCAGTACATTTAGGTGTGTGTGTGTGTGTGTGTGTGTGTGTGTGTGTGTGTGTGTGTGTGCATGTAGCTGCCTTTAGGTCCAGAGAAGCCGGGCTCTCCAGGGTTGCCAGGGGATCCCAGAGATCCAGGAGCTCCCATCACACCCATGTCTCCTTTACCACCTGTTGAGAGAGAGTGAGTGAGTGAGTGAGTGAGTGAGTGAGTGAGTGAGTGAGTGAGTGAGTGAGTGAGTGAGTAAATGAGTGAGTGAGTGAGTGAGTGAGTGAGAAAAGACAGGTAAGTTAGGGACTTTGGGAAATGTTAGCACCTTACTGGAAGTCAGAGATGGAGCAACAAGCATAATATGTAGACATTTAGTCAAAAAACATCAAACAGAAAATAAAGACCAAAACATTGAGAGAGGAGACAGGTTACACATCTTCTGACTGGCATCTTCCCATCAACACAGGTTACAAATCTTCTGAATGGCATCTTCCCATCAACACAGGTTACAAATCTTCTGAATGGCATCTTCCCATCAACACAGGTTACACATCTTCTGAATGGCATCTTCCCATCAACACAGGTTACACATCTTCCGACTGGCATCTTCCCATCAACACAGGTTACACATCTTCTGACTGGCATCTTCCTATCAACACAGGTTACACATCTTCTGACTGGCATCTTCCCATCAACCCAGGTTACACATCTTCTGACTGGCATCATCCCATCAACACAGGTTACACATCTTCTGACTGGCATCTTCCCATCAACACAGGTTACACATCTTCTGAATGGCATCTTCCCATCAACACAGGTTACACATCTTATGAATGGCATCTTCCCATCAACACAGGTTACACATCTTCTGACTGGCATCTTCCCATCAACACAGGTTACACATCTTCTGACTGGCATCTTCCTATTAACACAGGTTACACATCTTCTGACTGGCATCTTCCCATCAACCCAGGTTACACATCTTCTGACTGGCATCTTCCCATCAACACAGGTTACACATCTTCTGACTGGCATCTTCCCATCAACACAGGTTACACATCTTCTGACTGGCATCTTCCTATCAACACAGGTTACACATCTTCTGACTGGCATCTTCCTATCAACACAGGTTAAACATTCTGACTGGCATGTTCCTATCAACACAGGTTACACATCTTATGACTGGCATCTTTCTATCAATACAGGTTACACATCTTCTGACTGCCATCTTCCTATCAACCCAGGTTACACATCTTCTGACTGGCATCATCCCATCAACACAGGTTACACATCTTCTGACTGGCACCTTCCCATCAACACAGGTTACACATCTTCTGACTGGCATCTTCCTATCAACACAGGTTACACATCTTCTGACTGGCATCTTCCTATCAACACAGGTTACACATCCTCTGACTGGCATCTTCCTATCAACACAAATTAAATATATTCTGACTGGCATGTTCCTATCAACACAGGTTTCATATCTTCTAAATGGCATCTTCCCATCAACACAGGTTACACATCTTCTGACTGGCATCTTCCCATCAACACAGGTTACACATCTTCTCACTGGCATCTTCCTATCAACACAGGTTACACATCTTCTGACTGGCATCTTCCCTTCAACACAGGTTGCACATATTCTCACTGGCATCTTCCTATCAACACAGGTTACACATCTTCTGACTGGCATCTTCCCATCAACACAGGTTACTTTGGGGCTTTACTGGAAGTCAGAGGATGGCATCCTATTCCCACTACTTTTGACCAGTGCTCTTATCAAAAGTAGTGCGCTGTAAAGGGGAATTGATTCCATTTGGGATGCAGTAGGAGAGTAACAAGCATGACGTGTAGACAGTCAGTCAGATAATACTTACTGGGCCGTCCATACATACATAACACAGAAAGAGATTTATAATCAGACAGAGACTGAAACAGACACATAGGCTGTGTTTAGACAGGCAGCCCAATTCTGATCTTATTCCACTAATTGGTCTTTTGACCAATCAGATCAGATGTCTTGCCATTAATTGAGCAAAATATCAGAATTGGGATGCCTGTGTAAAACTCATAATGATCTTTTGCCTAATTATTGGCAAAAGATCGGATCTGATTGGTCAAAAGACCAATACATGAACAAAGGATCAGAATTGGGCTCTGGGTAAACGCTGCCATAGATCAGACATGGTTGATGTTATCTTACCAGGCAGGCCAGGTAGTCCGTTGCAGCCGGGGCCACCGGGGTTACCCTGAGGTCCAACTCCCCCGGGGCAGCCGGGGAAACCGGGACTTCCTCTGTTGCCTGGCAACCCTGGAATGCACGGGCCGGGAAGACCGGGGTCTCCTTTCTCTCCATTGTTGCCTGAGCATCCTGCACCACCGAGGATCAATGACAATGTCAGAACAGATTCTCACTTTCTGATCAGCATCTTTCCGTCATCTATGACATTGTAGTGCTATTGGAATCTAGTGGCTATTCAACACATATGTCAGTCCAGGATAAAATAACCTAATTGTATATCATTACCTCATAGCTGGAGTAATGTCACGCAGAACAGAACAGTCCCTAAACCAATCAACCAATCACACAGAAATACAGTACCAATTAACCAAATCAGCTACCAGTAAGAGACTTTAGTCCAGAAAGGCTGCGGTACAATACCTTTCTCACCTTGAGGTCAAAGTTCAGAGAGCGGCAGGTAAGCAGGGCAAATGTTCGAAACGGAGCTGATGGAAGGATGGAGTGAATGAGAAAGAGATGTGGGGGGAGGGGGGGGGGGGGGGTTTCAATGCTCTAGTTCTATCCAACATGACATACATGAGAAAAGAGTCTTCAGAACTGAGAGTGCCCTGGGTGGAGGTGACTAAGGGGTTGGTAAGTTTTTTTGTGTAACAGGCAGGTAGAGGAGAGTGTGAAGTTATTGGTGAGGTTTTAGCTTGAACTAGAAAGGTGAATTGTGCTTAAGAGTGAGGAGATCAAGTTTCAGGAAAGGTGGACTTGTGAGGGTGGGTGATACCTGGAATTCGCCAAAGAGACATCGATAACACGCAAAAGATTGTTGTGAGGTGAGATGAGAAGACGAAGAAGAGTGAACTCCCAAGATCAGAAATGAAGGCTATTCCATGCGAGAAATTGCCAAGATTCTGGCCTTCTAGGCAGAGTTGCAAAGAAAAAGCCATATCTCAGACTGGCCAATAAAAATAAAAGATTAAGATGGGCAGAAGAACACAGACACTGGACAGAGGAAGATATGGCTTTTTCGTTGAAACTCAACATTCCGCATTCCGGAGTCGCCTCTTCACTGTTGAAGTTGAGACTAGTGTTTTGCGGGTACTATTTAATGAAGCTCCCAGTTGAAGACTTCTGAGGCGTCTGTTTGTCAAACTAGACACTCTAATGTACTTGTGTACCGGGGCCTCCCACTCCTCTTTCTATTCTGGTTAGAGCCAGTTTGCGCTGTTCTGTGAAGGGAGTAGTACACAGCGTTGTACGAGATCTTCAGTTTCTTGGCAATTTCTCGCATGGAATAGCCTTCATTTCTCAGAACAAGAATAGACAAACAAGTTTCTAAGAAAGTTATTTGTTTCTGGCCATTTTGAGCCTGTAATCGAACCCACAAAAGCTGATGCTCCAGATACTCAACTAGTCTAAAGAAGGCCAGTTTTATTGCTTCTTTAATCAGCACAACAGTTTTCAGCTGTGCTAACATACTGCAAAAGTGTTTTCTAATGATCAATTAGCCTTTTAAGATGATAAACTGGATTAGCTAACACAATGTGCCATTGGAACACAGGAGTGATGGTTGCTGATAATGGGCCTCTGTACGCCTATGTACTGTAGATATTCCATAAAATATCAGCCGTTTCCAGCTACAATAGCTACAACATTAACAATGTCTACCCTGTATTTCTGATCAATTTGATGTTATTTTAATGACAAAAAATTTGCTTTGCTTTAAAAAACAAGGACATTTCTAAGTGACCCCAAACTTGTGAACGGTAGTGTAGCTTGAACCACAAAGCCAGTCCACTGAGATACATAATTAACATTAGTATAAGAGGCCTTAGGGTGACCATGCACATACCACTGTGTGACTCAGACAATACATTCTGGATAACACATATTCAGTCATCTCAAACAAGATAAACTGGTGAAAACAACAGGATAACTATTTATTTTAGAATGCAGCATAAATACACATATTACATGGGTTTTCCTTTGCATAGGTTTAATATGATCAACATTCTTAGCATTACATCTACAATATGGTGATACTAGAAGGTCTATTGCAACCACATATACATGCTATCAATCTTAATCAAATGCTATCACTCAATCTCAATAACATTTATTACATCTCCAATCAATATATCTATCAGAATCAATCTCTATCAATCTAAATCTCAATCAATGCTATCAATCTCAATCTCAATATCAGAATCAAACTCTATCGATCTCTAATCAATCGGCTAGTCAAAAGTCAGCTCTGTTCTGTTTGTTGTTATAAGGCTTACCTGGAGCACCCATAGGTCCTGGGGGTCCTACAGAGCCGGGGACACCCGGAGGGCCAATGGCGGGTGGTCCTGGAGGGCCACAAGCTCCGGATCTACCAGGGATACCAGAGTCACCTGGGAGACAGACAGATAATATAGCAATACCAACTAACTTGCTAGCTAGCTAATAAAATACTCTATATCTGGACGAAAGATAACTTTTATTGAAGATTCTCCATTTACCATGCTTTAATTCTAGAACTTGGCTTAGTCTGTGTCTGGAAAAATCAGCCCAGAAAGATTTTGGGCTAGATTATAGTATGATATTGTTCAAATCAAATCAAATTGTAAATAAGAGTTTGTTCTTAACTGACTTGCCTAGTTAAATAATGGTAAAAAAAAAATTGGGGCCTTCCTCTGACACCGCCTATATAGGTCCTGGATGGCAGGAAGCTTGGCCCCAGTAATGTACTGCGCCGTACTCACTACCCTCTGCAGCGCCTTACGGTTGGATGCCGAGCAGTTGCCATACCAGGTGGTGATGCCACCAGTCAGGATGCTCTCGATGGTGCAGCTGTATAACTTTTTGAGGATCTGGGGATCCATGACAAATCTTTTCAGTCTCCTGAGGGGGAAAGGTGTTTGTGTGCATTCTTCACAAGTGTCTTGATGTGTTTGGACCATGATAGTTGTTGGTGATGTGGACACCAAGGAACTTGAAACTCTCGACCCACTCCACTACAGCCCCGTCGATGTTAATGCAGGTGTGTTCGGACATCCTTTTCCTGTAGTCGACAATCAGCTCCTTTATTTTGCTCACATTGATGGAGAGGTTGTTGTCCTGGCACCAAACTGCCAGGTCTCTGACCTCCTCTCTGACCTACAGAGTTAGTCTGTATCTATAGTAGTAGAGTTAGTCTGTATCTATAGTAGTAGAGTTAGTCTGTATCTATAGTAGTTTAGCCTGTATCTATAGTAGTAGAGTTAGCCTGTATCTATAGTAGTTTAGCCTGTATCTATAGTAGTAGAGTTAGTCTGTATCTATAGTAGTAGAGTTAGTCTGTATCTATAGTAGTAGAGTTAGTCTGTATCTATAGTAGTTTAGCCTGTATCTATAGTAGTAGAGTTAGCCTGTATCTATAGTAGTAGAGTTAGTCTGTATCTATAGTAGTAGTTTAGCCTGTATCTATAGTAGTAGTTTAGCCTGTATCTATAGTAGTAGAGTTAGTCTGTATCTATAGTAGTAGAGTTAGCCTGTATCTATAGTAGTAGAGTTAGTCTGTATCTATAGTAGTAGAGTTAGTCTGTATCCTCCCTATAGGCTGTCTCATCGTTGTCGGTGATCAGGCCTACCACTGTTGTGTTGTCAGTAAACTTAATGACGGTGTTGGAGTCGTGCTTGGCCACACAGTCGTGGGTGAACAGGGAGTACTGGAGGTGCTTGGCCACACAGTCGTGGGTGAACAGGGAGTACTGGAGGGGACTAAGCACGCACCCTTGAGGGGCCCTCGTGTTGAGATGTGTTGTTGCCTACCCTTACCACGTGGGGGAGGCCCGTCAGGAAGTCCAGGATCCAGTTGCAGAGGGAGGATGTTTAGTCCCAGTGACCTTAGCTTAGTGATGACCTTTGTTGGCACTATTGTAGTAAACGCTGAGCTGTAGTCAATGAATAGCATTCTCACATAAGTGTTCCTTTTGTCCAGGTGGGAAAGGGCAGTGTTGAGTGCGATTGAGATTGACCGATGTGGGCATCCAACCTACAACTTCAGTGTTGCTAAGCACCAAACTACAACCGACCACGCCATCAGAAGTTGGAACCGTACCTTTGGCACCAGGGCCGCCGTCAGAGCCGGATCGTCCTGGCAAGCCAGGGTTTCCAGGGAAACCAGAGTCTCCTTTGTGTCCAGGTAATCCTTTACCTCCGGGGAAGCCTGGTTGGCCCTGGGGACCTGGCAGCCCGAATCCTGGCTCTCCCTATCACACACACAAAGAAAAACGTAAATGAATATCCAAACACAGACACATGTAAACAGTGTCAACAGTGTCTGTCAGATAAGTAGGTCTACATATGCTGTTAATTTTAGCTTGATCCAATGCTAACTAGTTTGGATTCTCATTGCTGTACATGGAAATTACAATAATTAAGTCCATCTACAGTAGTGGGGATGTGGTACGTACCTTAGCTCCGGGTTCACCTGGCTCTATAGTAGTAGAGTTAGCCTGTATCTATACTAGTTTAGCCTGTATCTATAGTAGTAGAGTTAGTCTGTATCTATAGTAGTTTAGCCTGTATCTATAGTAGTAGAGTTAGCCTGTATCTATAGTAGTTTAGCCTGTATCTATAGTAGTAGAGTTAGCCTGTATCTATAGTAGTAGTTTAGCCTGTATCTATAGTAGTAGAGTTAGCCTGTATCTATAGTAGTTTAGCCTGTATCTATAGTAGTAGAGTTAGTCTGTATCTATAGTAGTTTAGCCTGTATCTATAGTAGTAGAGTTAGCCTGTATCTATAGTAGTTTAGCCTGTATCTATAGTAGTAGAGTTAGTCTGTATCTATAGTAGTAGTTTAGCCTGTATCTATAGTAGTAGAGTTAGTCTGTATCTATAGTAGTAGAGTTAGTCTGTATCTATAGTAGTAGAGTTAGCCTGTATCTATAGTAGTAGAGTTAGTCTGTATCTATAGTAGTAGAGTTAGTCTGTATCTATATTAGTAGAGTTAGTCTGTATCTATAGTAGTAGAGTTAGCCTGTATCTATAGTAGTAGAGTTAGTCTGTATCTATAGTAGTAGAGTTAGCCTGTATCTATAGTAGTAGTTTAGCCTGTATCTATAGTAGTAGAGTTAGTCTGTATCTATAGTAGTAGAGTTAGTCTGTATCTATAGTAGTAGAGTTAGCCTGTATCTATAGTAGTAGAGTTAGTCTGTATCTATAGTAGTTTAGCCTGTATCTATAGTAGTAGAGTTAGCCTGTATCTATAGTAGTTTAGCCTGTATCTATAGTAGTAGAGTTAGTCTGTATCTATAGTAGTAGAGTTAGTCTGTATCTATAGTAGTAGTTTAGCCTGTATCTATAGTAGTAGTTTAGCCTGTATCTATAGTAGTAGAGTTAGTCTGTATCTATAGTAGTAGAGTTAGCCTGTATCTATAGTAGTAGAGTTAGTCTGTATCTATAGTAGTAGAGTTAGTCTGTCTATAGTAGTAGAGTTAGTCTGTATCTATAGTAGTAGAGTTAGTCTGTATCTATAGTAGTAGAGTTAGTCTGTATCTATAGTAGTAGAGTTAGTCTGTATCTATAGTAGTAGAGTTAGTCTGTCTATAGTAGTAGAGTTAGTCTGTATCTATAGTAGTAGAGTTAGTCTGTATCTATAGTAGTAGAGTTGGTCTGTATCTATAGTAGTAGAGTTGGTCTGTATCTATAGTAGTAGAGTTAGTCTGTATCTATAGTAGTAGAGTTAGTCTGTATCTATAGTAGTAGAGTTAGTCTGTATCTACAGTAGTAGAGTTAGTCTGTATCTACAGTAGTAGAGTTAGTCTGTATCTATAGTAGTAGAGTTATTCTGTATCTACAGTAGTGGGGCTGTACCTTAGCTCCAGGTGCACCTGGCTGTCCGGGGAACCCGTCCACACCTGGTCTACCTGGCCCTCCGGGACCACCTGGCACACCAGGAGAGCCAGGGAATCCTGCGGGCGGGGACAGGTGAGATGACAGGTCAGTGATGATGATAATAGTTTACTAATCTATAAGGCACTACCGTAAAAACTAAAATCACTCTGTGAGATTGTGGCTGTGCCATGCTGTGCGTCTGTCAGGGCTTTAAGCCAAGTCCTAGACCAAAAAGCATGTTCAATAGGGATTCTTAATTGAAAATGCTTCTTAGTCCAGGGATAAACTCAATCTGTGTCCGGGAAATGTTTGTATTATATCCATACAAGTGAGGCTGTACCTGTCCAGGTATTTACTGTTTACCTTTAGCTCCGGGGGGTCCTGGCAGTCCGATGCCGGAGAGCCCAGGGTCACCCTTGGGACCTGGTGACCCGGGGAAACCGGGCTGTCCTGTCCTGCCGGGATTACCTGTAGACACAGACGTGAACACTTAGTTTTGGCAAACCTTTACTGCACTACTACTAAACAGTTAACTAGTGTATACTTCAAATAATTACATCAAATATCTCCATCATCATTCTGGATGAAAGCTTAACTACCAGTTCTATCCATCCAGGTGAGTGAGCAGGTACGGGTGTTATCTACCTGGGCTTCCAGGTAGACCGGGGTCTCCATCCTGTCCTCGGGGTCCTGGGAGGCCCTTTTCTGCTATCATCTGACCTGGCTCCCCTTTACCTCCTACAGGTCAGAGGTCAAGGGTCAGAGATTAGGGAGTTGGGGTACAAGAGTTGTAGTCATTGATGCCAGGCAAAGCAGCAGTTGTAGTCATTGATGCCAGGCAAAGATAATGGTAACCAGGTGTAGTCGTTTATGCCAGGCAGAGATAATGGCAAAAGTATGATAACAAAAATAACTAACCCTGGCCTCCATGTGAGATATCAACATTTCAGTTACTACAGCCCTGGTCTTCAAGAAAATCAACCAACGTATCTTACCTGGTGATCCTGGTGTTCCCGTTCTCCCTGACACACCCTGGACACCCTTCTCTCCGGGGGGCCCCTGGGGGCCGAAGCCTGGGTATCCGGTGGCACCCCTGTCACCTGGGAGACCCTGCAAACCGGGCTCACCTGGAGGTCCTTGCTCACCCTTCACTAATAGAGATCCCTGCAGAGAGAGCAAGAGAGAGCGAGAGAGAGATAGCTTGAGAGAGGTTAATATAGAATGCTATGTTGTAGGAGAGATGGATGGTTGGATGAATCGATGGAGGTAGGGATAGAGGGAAAGATGGATAGATGGATGGAGGTAGGGATGAATGGATGGATGGATGGAGGTAGGGATGGGTGGATGGATTGATGAATGAATTAATGGATGGAGGTAGGGATGGATGGATGGATGGATGGATGGATGGATGGATGGATGGATGGATGGATGGATGGATGGATGGAAAGAGAAAAGGGGAAGGGATGGATTGATGAAAGGAGGGATAGAGTAAAGGAGAGATGGAGGGAGGGAAGAACAATTGGATGGGAGGGAGAGAGAGAGAGAGAGAGAGAGAGAGAGAGAGAGAGAGAGAGAGAGAGAGAGAGAGAGAGAGAGAGAGAGAGAGAGAGAGAGAGAGATGGATGAATATCTGGAGGGATGAAGGGAAGAGAGAAAGAGGAACACATTGCTACTCACACATGTTCCTTTGGGTCCAGGAGCTCCAGGACTTCCATCGCAACCAGGTCTTCCGTCCAGGCCAGGCAGGCCAGTGGGTCCTGGAAACCCTGTGTCTCCCTTGTCTCCCCCCTTGAGAGAGGTTAATATAGAATGCTATGTTGTAGGAGACATGGATGGTTGGATGAATCGATGGAGGTAGGGATAGAGGGAAAGATGGATAGATGGATGGAGGTAGGGATGAATGGATGGAGGTAGGGATGGATGGATGGATGGATGGATGGATGGATGGATGGAAAGAGAAAAGGGGAAGGGATGGATTGATGAAAGGAGGGATAGAGTAAAGGAGAGATGGAGGGAGGGAAGAACAATTGGATGGGATGGATGGATGGATGGGAGGGAGGGAGGGAGGGAGGGAGGGAGGGAGGGAGGGAGGGAGGGATGAATGAATGGATATCTGGAGGGATGAAAGGAAGAGAGAAAGAGGAACACATTGCTACTCACACATGTTCCTTTGGGTTCAGGAGCTCCAGGACTTCCATCGCAACCAGGTCTTCCGTCCAGGCCAGGCAGGCCAGTGGGTCCTGGAAACCCTGTGTCTCCCTTGTCTCCCCTCAACCCGTTCACAGCATTAGCCTCGCCTGGGTCACCCTTCTCTCCTGGGAAACCAGGAGCACCCTGGGGACCGGGCAAACCCTGGGGGAGAGAGCGGAACGGAGGCGAGAAAGATAGAAGGATGGTCTGGTCAGTTAGATACTTAATCAAGGCTATTATAGACACTTAGGGACAGTTTCCTGGACACAGATTAAGCCTAATCCTAGACTAAAAAGCCTTTTCAATGCATATTCTCTAATTGGTGTCCGGGAAACCAGCCCTAAATTGGTTAGCCCGCCTCTAGGTTGGCCTACAATAAAGTTGTTCTAAGTGTAGATCCAGTTTCAAACCAGCTTCAAGCCAGTGTCAATATGAGCTAGGTGGGGCTAAATCCCATTTTCTTATGTTGAACAATAATACAAACCAAAACATTGGTCCCTAGTATTGTGGGGGTTTTAAAACAGGAAGTGGTGGTTTGAAAACAGGAAGTAGGTAAGCATTAAGTACTTACAGAAGAACCTGAGGGCCCTGGGATGCCTGGGAATCCTCTGTCACCTTCAGCCCCTGGTCCTCCTGATCCACCTGAGAGAGGAGAAGTGAAGGAGAGGGAGGAGAGAGAGAGGGAGGAGAGAGGGAGGGAGGAGAGAGGGATGAAAGAAGGAGAAGAGGAGGTGAGAGGAGAGAAGGAGGAGAGAAGGAGGGAGGGAGGAGAGAGAGGAGAGAAAGGTGTTATGTACAGTATTGTGATGCTGTGGCAAATTGCAAAATCAGGTGTCTGTTTTCTCCTCTCTACTCGGTCCTACCAGGTGAGGATATACACAACCAGGTAGAGAGATAGGTGACCAGGTGAGGATATACATAACCAGGTTGAGAGATAGGTGACCAGGTGAGGATATACATAACCAGGTAGAGTGATAGGTGACCAGGTGAGGATATACATAACCAGGTAGAGAGGTAGGTGACCAGGTGAGGATATACACAACCAGGTAGAGAGATGGGTGACCAGGTGAGGATATACACAACCAGGTAGAGAGAGGTGACCAGGTGAGGATATACACAACCAGGTAGAGAGATAGGTGACCAGGTGAGGATATACACAACCAGGTAGAGAGATAAGTGACCAGGTGAGGATATACACAACCAGGTAGAGAGATAGGTGACCAGGTGAGAGGGGTGCAGTGTTACCTGGGAACCCGGGAGGTCCGGGAGGGCCTGGTGCCCCAGGGATGCTGTTGCATCTGGAGAAACAGTTCACGCAGGTGTCTCCCTTAGCACCTGACAGACAGACAGACATACAGACAGACAGACAGACAGACAGACAGACAGACAGACAGACAGACAGACAGACAGACAGACAGACAGACAGACAGAGAGAGAGAGAGAGAGAGAGAGAGAGAGAGAGAGAGAGAGAGAGAGTCTCAGTTTTGGGATCGACACATTAGTTCATTATTGTCCATGTTACATGCCCCATACAAACACAGCCATCACACCCCCAAAACACTAGCTTACCAGGGATGCTTTCATTATGCAGTATACTATACAGTAGATATACACAGTAATAATTACATATCAAATAGCCTAACAATGAGGAAGTAGTCGCCTTGAGGATAAATTCAGCCACCATTTATTATTGAACTCAGTGGGTTTTGTCTGGCTAACAGCCAACACTAATAGGCTGCAATATTAAATTAAATCAAATTAAATCCAACTTGAGACTCCCCTGGTCTCCTGAAGTCCTCCTTTTTTGTGTGCAAATGTTTTCACCACAGCCTGTAGGTCCAGGTTGTTTTCACCACAGCCTGTAGGTCCAGGTTGTTTTAACCACGGCATGTAGGTCCAGGTTGTTTTCACCACGGCATGTAGGTCCAGGTTGTTTTCACCACAGCATGTAGGTCCAGGTTGTTTTCACCACGGCATGTAGGTCCAGGTTGTTTTCACCACGGTCTGTAGGTCCAGGTTGCCCAAATGTTTTCTATAGGCTACTGAATATTGCCAACCAAGATCGTCTTTCCTGAGAAATTGTGCATTATACATGTACTTTGTGTCCATTGGGCAGCACACAATTTAAACGTACTCTTGAATAATGCGTGCCAAGATACACCAAAGATAAGGGACTGTTGATAATGGGCTCCCGAGTGTGCTCACTACAAACCCTGGTTAGATTCCAGGCTGTATCACAACCAGCCATGATTGGGAGTCCCATAAGGCGGCTCACAATTGGCCCAGCATCGTGTTAGGGTTTGGCTATCATTGTAAATAAGAGTTTGTTCTTAACTGACTTGCCTAGTTAAATAAAGTGTAAATATATTTTTTTAAATTATGCAACCACACAACTCAGTATGAACGAAATTGCAAATCACTATTTTTGTTCAAGCCCTCAAGAACTGTTGTCCGCTAAATAAATCTGTTTGCATCTGGTAATTTATTGTCTGTCCAGTATCCAGAGTACCTGTCCCCAGAGCATCCTATACTATAATCTAAAGATGATAATCTGGTAATTTATTGTCTGTCCAGTATCCAGAGTACCTGTCCCCAGAGCATCCTATACTATAATCTATAACTATAATCTAAAGATGATAATCTGGTAATGTACTGTCTGTCCAGTATCCAGAGTACCTGTCCCCAGAGCATCCTATACTATAATCTATAACTATAATCTAAAGATGATAATCTGGTAATGTACTGTCTGTCCAGTATCCAGAGTACCTGTCCCCAGAGCATCCTATACTATAATCTATAACTATAATCTAAAGATGATAATCTGGTAATGTACTGTCTGTCCAGTATCCAGAGTACCTGTCCCCAGAGCATCCTATACTATAATCTATAACTATAATCTAAAGATGATAATCTGGTAATGTACTGTCTGTCCAGTATCCAGAGTACCTGTCCCCAGAGCATCCTATACTATAATCTATAACTATAATCTAAAGATGATAATCTGGTAATGTATTGTCTGTCCAGTATCCAGAGTACCTGTCCCCAGAGCATCCTATACTATAATCTATAACTATAATCTAAAGATGATAATCTGGTAATGTATTGTCTGTCCAGTATCCAGAGTACCTGTCCCCAGAGCATCCTATACTATAATCTATAACTATAATCTAAAGATGATAATCTGGTAATGTACTGTCTGTCCAGTATCCAGAGTTCCTGTCCCCAGAGCATCCTATACAGTTAATCTCTTTCCTTAATGCGTTGAGGCCGGGATTTAAGGAGAATGAGGCTCAATTAAAGATGTTGCAGAACTGCTGTATTTGAAGCACCGCTGCATTCTGTCCTGTTTCCCTGATGTTGCTACGGCAATTAAGCTGTTTGAGCTGTTAAGCATCCCTGTAGATGTCTCATCTGGGGATAAATTGTTTTCTAAACTAAAACTCAAAAAGGAAAACCTAAGAAGAATTAGGCTCTCAGTCTGATATGTGCTTTTGAACACCTGAGTAACGCCGTCATAACCTTGACCACAACATTTGTTTACCAATATCCTCAGTTTAATATTATTAATTACATGCCTTCAGGCACTTTTTCAGTCACATTCCTGAATCCCAAGAAACAAACACTTAGCGCCCTAGTAAATATGGTTTGCGGTGGGCTGTCTCTCTTGCTGTCTCTCTCTCCCCGACCCACCTCTCTCTCACTCTCTCTCTCTCTCTCTCTCTGTCTCTCTCTCTCACTCACTCTCTCAGACCAACCTTTCTGTCCGGTCTCTCCTCGGAACCCTCTATTCCCTTGTTGTCCTGGTAACCCGGAGGGCCCTCCTATACAATTAATACCCCCATTGGAGACCCCTGGGGGCCCAGGAGGTCCTGGAGATCCCTGCAGCCCAGGGGCGCCCCCTTGTCCTGGGGGTCCGGGGAGGGAGATGCCTGGCTGGCCCTCATCTCCCTTCTGGCCCATCTCTCCTGGGAAGCCTGGGGGACCGGGCTGGCCTCCACCTCCGGAACCTGGGGTTCCTGGTTGACCTGGAGGACCCGAGAGACCTGGGGAGGACAGGGGTCAAAAGGGAATGATCACCATGGAAACTGGGTTCACCAAGCCGCTTAAAGTAGGAGTGCTGATCTAGGACCAGGTCCTCCGTGTTCATATAATCTTATTCATAATAATCTGAAAAGCTCTGGCGAACTTTATGAATATAGAGTACCTACCAGGTTGTCCTATGTCTCCTTTACTTCCTAACTCCCCAGGACACCCAGGTTCTCCTTTAGGCCCAACTGTAGGCGGACTATTGATCACCTGCTACATAATGGGATAGAAAGGTTACTACCACCATCTAGTGGTCACAGTCCAATACTGCACAATCTGTAGTCACAACTGGTCACCTGTAACAGTAATGGGATAGAAAGGTTAGTATCACGGTCTAGTGATCACAGTCTAATTCTACACAGCCTTTAGTCTGACCACTGGTCACCTGTTAAAAGCGCCTCACAAATGTTGTAACAATGTGGAGGTGTCCTTATAGCGCCTTATAGCTCCGCATTGACATGATTGGTTCACGGTAGGTGGGGGCTGTACATCCTGTATAAACACAAACTGACTTCCTTGACAACTTCCTTGACAACAAACATGGAGAACGTTGACGAAAGGCTATCAGAACAAGTTCACAAATAAAATACACCTTAAGGATATGCCATCTAGTGGTCAAAGTCTATTACTACAGTATGCAGACTACAGTCGTGGCCAAACGTTTTGAGAATGACACAAGTATTGGTCTCCACAAAGTTTGCTGCTTCAGTGTTCTTAGATCTTTATGTCAGTAGTTACTATGGTAACACTGAAGTATAATTACAAGTATTCCATAAGTGTCAAAGGCTTTCATTGACAATGACATTCAGTGTATGCAAAGAGTCAATATTTGCAGTGTTGACCCTTCTTTTTCAAGACCTCTGCAATCCGCCCTGGCATGCTGTCAATTAATTTCTGGGCCACATCCTGACTGATGGCAGGCCATTCTTGCATAATCAATGCTTGGAGTTTGTCAGAAGTTGAGGGTTTTTGTTTGTCCACCCGCCTCTTGAGTATCGACCACAAGTTCTCAATGGGATTAAGGTCTGGGGAGTTTCCTGGCCATGGACCCAAAATGTAAATGTTTTGTTCCCCGAGCCACTTAGTTATCACTTTTGCCTTATGGTAAGGTGCTCCATCATGCTGGAAAAGGCATTGGTCGTCACCAAACTGTTCTTGGATGGTTGGGAGAAGTTGCTCTCGGAGGATGTGTTGGTACCATTCTTTATTCATGGCTGTGTTCTTAGGCAAAATTGTGAGTGAGCCCACTCCCTTGGCTGAGAAGCAACCCCACACATGAATGGTCTGAGGATGCTTTACTGTTGGCATGACACAGGACTGATGGTAGCGCTCACCTTGTCTTCTCCGGACAAGGTGTTTTCCGGATGGCCCAAACAAAAATGACTCTACCCCAGTCCTCAGCAGTCCAATCCCTGTACCTTTTGCAGAATATCAGTCTGTCCCTGATGTTTTTCCTGGAGAGAAGTGGCTTCTTTGCTGCCCTTCTTGACACCAGGCCACTCACACTTGCCTGCTGCCATTCCTGAGCAAGCTCTGCACTGGTGGTGCCCCGATCCCGCAGCTGAATCAACTTTAGGAGATGGTCCTGGCGCTTGCTGGACTTTCTTGGGCGCCCTGACGCCTTATTCACAACAATTGAACCTCTCTCCTTGAAGTTCTTGATGATCCGATCCGACTCAATCAGCATGACAGAGTGATCTCCAGCCTTGTCCTCGTCAACACTCTCACCTGTGTTAACGAGACAATCACTGACATGATGGCAGCTGGTCCTTTTGTGGCAGGGCTGAAATGCATTGGAAATGTTTTTTGGGGATTAAGTTCATTTTCATGGCAAAGAGGGACTTTGCAATTAATTGCAATTCATCTGATCACTCTTCATGACATTCTGGAGTATATGCAAATTGCCATCATCAACACTGAGGCAGCAAACTTTGTGGAGACCAATACTTGTGTCATTCTCAAAACTTTTGGCCAGGACTGTAGAGAAGGTTACTCTACCAATGCCAGGGTTACATTGCCATCTAGTGATCAATGTCTAAAACCATAGGAGGGCACCATTGGTCCACAAGGAAAGATGTCAAGAAGGGCATGTAATACAACTGAATGAATACATAAATAGGTAGATTTCTCACCACGCCTGGACGTCCAGGGTATCCAAGGTCACCTTTATTACCCTGAGAGAGAAACAGATAGAGATGGATGGATGAATGGATGGATGGATGGATGGATGGATAGATCTTTAACAGAAAATAAGATGGTTAATTCTATATCTGTGTAGAATAGCATCAGAGGCCAAACTCACCCTGTCACCATCCCGACCTGGCAGACCTGGACAACCTAGGTCTCCTTTAATACCCTGAGAGAGAGAGAGAGAGAGAGAGAGAGAGAGAGAGAGAGAGAGAGAGAGAGAGAGAGAGAGAGAGAGAGAGAGAGAGAGAGAGAGAGAGAGAGAGAGAGAGAGAGAGAGAGAGAGAGAGAGAGAGAGAGAGAGAGAGAGAGAGAGAGAGAGAGAGAGAGAGAGAGAGAGAGAGAGAGAGAGAGAGAGCATTCATATACAGCGGACAGACAGACAGCTGTTTATAAGCTGTTGTGGAACTGTATCTGTCAAGCTGTTGACTGGAGGGTAGAACCATATAAATGGAATGGATAGAATCATCCTAGCTCTGTGTGTGGAACTCACAGGGAATCCAGCAGGACCTGGGTCTCCATCTTTCCCTGGTTTGCCCCGTTTGCCAGCATCTCCATTTTCTCCTTTCTCTCCCTTCAAACCACCAGGTAAACCCTACAAACCCAACATGAGACACTTGTCCGACACTCTACCATTGCTTGATTGATTGATCGATTTGATAGAATTCTTATAATAGGGTCTTGCATTATTCAGATGCCTAAGACACATGGTCTTATAAGACACTGGCGATTCATAGAATACATTGTTTACAGTGTTACAAAATATAGGTGTAAAATACTCACAGGGGGTCCAGGATAACCAGGATCACCAGGTGGACCAGGCAAACCTTGATCACCCTGGAAACGAGTAAAGAAACAGCTATAACAAGTTGTCATTAACAAGAAATAACAAGAAATAAATTGTTTTCATCAATAGTTAAGAATCGAAACAATGTCAGAAAATATTGTTATTTCATCTTTTGAAGAAATAAACAAAACAGTTGTAAGAATACAATAACTTTCACAACACAGTACCAAGAGATATAAGCTGTAAGAATACAATAACTTTCACAACACAGTACCAAAAGACATAAGCTGTAAGAATACAATAACTTTCACAACACAGTACCAAGAGATATAAGCTGTAAGAATACAATAACTTTCACAACACAGTACCAAGAGATATAAGCTGTAAGAATACAATAACTTTCACAACACAGTACCAAGAGATATAAGCTGTAAGAATACAATAACTTTCACAACACAGTACCAAGAGATATAAGCTGTAAGAATACAATAACTTTCACAACACAGTACCAAGACATATAAGCTGTAAGAATACAATAACTTTCACAACACAGTACCAAGAGATATAAATGTTAGTTAGGCATTGTAAATTGACGTTTTTATAAGGAGACTAAATACCACCCTCTATTGGTCCTTATGAGAGTTGCATATATAAGGGAATAAAAGGCATGGTGGTGCTGCCACCTGGTGTTGAAACATGATAAAACACTAGGCCCAGTCCAGTTTCAGCCAAACAGGAGCACACTAATACCTGTCAGTTTACATTACATGTCATAATAGAAGCTACTAAGCCACTACTGATGTTTTTCAAGTGACAATTATTATTTGTATTTTTATTTAACTAGGCTAGTCAGTTAAGATCAAACTCTTATTTACAATGACAGCCTACCTACAGGGTCAGCCCTTGGAGCAAATTAGGGATAAGTGCCTTGCTCGAGGACACATCGACAGGTTTTTCGGCTCAGTTATTCGAACCAGCGACCTTTCAGTTTACGGCCCAACGCTCTGACCACTAGGCTACTTGCCGCCCCAAAAAACGTATGATGATCCAGATGATACTGAGTTTATCGAGATCCTATATTTCAGTGATTCTATGTAACTCTATGTAGCATCTGAGGTAAAAAAAAAACCTGAAGGAATTCCTGATCGATCAGGGAAAATGTGAAATGTAGGACATTACCGTCTCTCCTTTCTGGATACATGACACTGAGGGTCTCGTTTGCTCCCCGACTTGTCCTGGTGGCCCCGGAGGCCCCTGAAAACCTGAATTGCCCTACACAGACGCACACACTCATCAGTATTCAGGAGTGCCATTCGTTACCACCCATTGATGACGGTCCTTCCCTTGCGGTCCCTACCCTTTCTCCTTTGGGACCTTGGAAGTTCAACCCCATGTTTCCCTGTAGAAGAAGAACAAGAAGAACGTATTACTGTCTTCAAGTCAAATCATGCTTGGTAAACAACAGGTGTAGACTAACAGTGAAATGCTTGGTAAACAACAGGTGTAGACTAACAGTGAAATGCTTGGTAAACAACAGGTGTAGACTAACAGTGAAATGCTTGGTTAACAACAGGTGTAGACTAACAGCGAAATGATTGGTAAACAACAGGTGTAGACTAACAGTGAAATGCTTGGTAAACAACAGGTGTAGACTAACAGTGAAATGCTTGGTAAACAACAGGTGTAGACTAAGAGTGAAATGCTTGGTAAACAACAGGTGTAGACTAACAGTAAAATGATTGGTAAACAACAGGTGTAGACTAACAGTGAAATGCTTAAACAACAGGTGTAGACTAACAGTGAAATGCTTGGTTAACAACAGGTGTAGACTAACAGTGAAATGCTTGGTTAACAACAGGTGTAGACTAACAGTGAAATGCTTGGTAAACAACAGGTGTAGACTAACAGTGAAATGCTTGGTAAACAACAGGTGTAGACTAAGAGTGAAATGCTTGGTAAACAACAGGTGTAGACTAACAGTGAAATGATTGGTAAACAACAGGTGTAGACTAACAGTGAAATGCTTGGTAAACAACATGTGTAGACTAACAGTGAAATGCTTGTTAAACAACAGGTGTAGACTAACAGTGAAATGCTTAAACAACAGGTGTAGACTAACAGTGAAATGCTTGGTTAACAACAGGTGTAGACTAACAGTGAAATGCTTGGTTAACAACAGGTGTAGACTAACAGTGAAATGCTTGGTTAACAACAGGTG
The DNA here is from genome assembly GCA_023634145.1 of Thymallus thymallus. Classification (NCBI taxonomy): domain Eukaryota; kingdom Metazoa; phylum Chordata; class Actinopteri; order Salmoniformes; family Salmonidae; genus Thymallus; species Thymallus thymallus. The sequence continues at coordinate 4,631,339 of CM042423.1, forward strand.
TAGACTAATAGTGAAATGCTTGGTTAACAACAGGTGTAGACTAACAGTGAAATGCTTGGTTAACAACAGGTGTAGACTAACAGTGAAATGCTTACTTACGGATCATTCGCAACAATGCAGAGATAATAGAAAAATAATAACAGAAGGGATGAATACAAAATGAGTAATTATAACTTTGCCAAATACACAGGGTACCAGTACTGAGTCGAGGTGCAGGGTCTGAGGTAATAACATGGCTATATATAAGGAGTACCAGTACTGAGTTGAGGTGCAGCAGGGGTAGATGGTAATGGAGGTAGATATTTACATATAGGTAGGGATAAAGTGACAAGAGAACAGGATAGATAATAGACAGTAGCAGCAGCATATGTGATGAGTCAACAGAGTTAGTGCAAAAAGGGTTAATGCAGATAGTCCAGGTAGCTATTTGGTTAACTATCTAACTAACTATTTAGCAGTCTTATGGCTTGGGGGTAGAAGCTGTTCAGGTTCATGTTGGTTTCAGACTTGGTGCATAAGTACTGCTTGCCATGCGGTAGCAAAGAAAACAGTCTATGACTTGGGTGGCACTTCCTGTGACACCGCCTGGTATAGAGGTCCTGTCTTCTGTAACGCTTATATTCATTATCTGCAGCACCACACACACACACACACACACACACACACACACACACACACACACACACACACACACACACACACACACACACACACACACACACACACACACACACACACACACACACTAAACTCTGGTCAACTGACTGTCTATTCTGTGTACTACACTGCTCAACTACAAACACTTCCACCACTTTTCAACCTAATGTTTATTATCTGCAGCACAATAACAGTGTCTACATATGTGAAAACGGCGCATTTATACGTTTTGTAGAAAGAAATATAAAGTAAAAATGTTCTACCCGTAGATAAAACAGTGATTCTGTGATCTGTGGTTAACAAGAGAAGAAGAAAGGTCCTAAAAAATGCTTCTCTGTGACATCACAGGGTAGGATTAAATGTTTGTAGCCAGAAGGAGGGTGCTGCTTTGCTCCCCACATCACAGCAAATCTCAGAGTGTCTGACAATCACTGTTTTAACTTGTCTTTGGGTAGAACTAACTCCAGAGTTTAGTATTAGTGTGTGTGTGTGTGTGTGTGTGTGTGTGGGGGCGGGGGGGCAGTGTGTAAAGCAACTCACCTTAGGACCAGGAAGACCAGGAGGCCCGGGAAGACCCTACAAACCAACGCACAACTTTATGACCAAACATTAACAACACATTAAATAATTAACTTTATTAAGCAAATATTTAACTATTGATAGTATAATAAAACTTCATAATTCTGCAAACTACATTGGATAAGTTATTACCCAGCTAGCACATAATGTTTTTACAACCATATGTTTCTTAGAACTTGATGAGAGCGTGGTTGTCCCATGGTTGTTTCTCAAATAACCTTCTCACAATGTTCTGGAAATTGCTGCAGAATAACCAAAATATAGTTCTGAGAACTATGTTTCTTAGGTGGGAATTTCAGTACTTCAGCATAAAGTTCCTACAGATTTCCTCATGGTTCTATTAAAGTACTGTTCTCAAATTGTTCAGAGAATGTTAAGAAACAACGTTCATCTGTGGGAATTTCAGTACTTCAGCATAATGCTTCCTACATTTTTACCCATGGTTCTATTTATAGTAATGTTCTTAAATGTCTCAGAGAATTATAAGAAACTCAGAATATTAAGAAAACTTTCCCTAAAAACCTAAAGAAAACATTAGTAACATTCAAAGAACATTCTAAGAATGTAATTTCAAAACACATACATTCCATTCTCAGCATCAAGAAAACTATCAATCTTGTTAAGTGTGTTCAGGTGTGTTGGCCACACCCATTAATTGGCCACACATGATCATAAAGAGTGCTTGTTTCCTTTGAAATGGGGTCTGTTAAATGAACAGCTTTGCATGAGTTACAAAAACACGGCATGCTAACTCAATTCTGGTGACGCAGCGGATGGATTCCATGGATAGTGAACAGAAGATCATAGGTTTTGAATCTCAGTGATGCCGTGCCAAAATAAAAAATAATTGTGTTTGCATGATTAACGCCTAAGCAAATTAATGTATATGTGTGCTTTGAGTTCAAAACAGTTAACTTAATCTAGCAGTGTTATTAAAAGTCTTAATGAAACATTACCTTCAAATAACCTATAATTTCCATTCTCAGAACATTAATAAAACCTCCACAGGAACCTCCACATGGAACCATAGAAAAACATTCTCAGAACCTCCCTGAAGCTAAATCAATAACTTTCCCAGAACAGGGGGCATTTTTACTTCCGTTCTCATAACGTTTAAAAAACTTTCGATTTTAACGGTTAGGAAACGAACGTTCCCACAACTTCCAAGGAACCAAATGTGCTAGCTGGGATAAAAAATTCTAACAGTTGGCCCAACTCTTAATGTATGGCTCTGACAAACACAACTGGATGTCACAGTTCTGGGACCCGTTTGACTGTGTAAAGTCCCTCAGAACATACTGGATGTCACAGTTCTGGGACCCGTTTGACTGTGTAAAGTCCCTCAGAACATACTGGATGTCACAGTTCTGGGACCCGTTTGACTGGGTAAAGTCCCTCGGAACATAATAACATGATTTGGGGTGTTACTGTACTGTACCTCATAACCTCTGGGGCCGGGAGGGCCGGTAGGACCTGACAATCCTGAGGGGCCTTGGTCACCCTAGAAACAAGACAGACACCACAAACGTTACACAAAGAGGTCTGCGTTGAAAGACATCTCCCATAATAGTTTACCATTTGTTTGATTGATTGATTCTAACAATCCAAATATGAGCAATATATTATATTAGCCTACCATTAGACCAATCACTTGACAAAGTCTAATTAAGGCTTTCTCTTATATCTGTCTGAATACAGGTCAATTAAAATCAGTTAAGTTCAAAGTGGTTCTATGGTTCTATAGAATACTCACAGGAACTCCAGGCAGCCCGGGCAGACCTGCACCTCCGTTCTTTCCAAAACAGTCAGTTGTGATGACATCACCTTGGTCTCCCTGTAGAGACAACAGGAGGTTAGAGAAGAACACGTCACACATTGGGGTCGTATTCATATACACTCAGGTAGGTCCCTCTTGGTTTGGGACTGTTCACCTTTGTTTGTTTCCTAGTGAATTACACAAGCCAGTACTTCATCTAAAGAGGACAACAGTTCGGGGGGACTAACACAGTAGTTACCTTTTGTCCTAGAAAACCTGGTGGACCCTGAAGAGGAGGGAGACGAGAGAAAAGTGATACATTTTAAAGTCTCATTAGTTTAATCTTCCAAGGTTTCTCAGAGAGACATGAGAGAGACGACACTGTGTGTCAGGTACTTACCAATCGGCCCTCTATTCCAGGTAAGCCTGGACTTCCAGGGAATCCTCGCTCACCCTGAGAAGAGATACAATTAAAGTTGCAATACAGTATGTGACTTTTTGGGCGACCTGACCAAATTCACATAGAAATGTGAGTAATAGATCTCTCATTCTCATTGAAAACAATTATAAGAAGCAGTAGATCTGTTCTATGTGTGATATTTTATGTTTCCCGTTCTTAAGTTTAGTTTTTGCGTCTTTTACTTTCAGTTTTGTACACCAGCTTCAAACAACTGAAAATACAATATTATTGGTTATGGAAAAGACACTTCACAGCAGTTTAGATGGTACAAATTAAGCAAACTACTAAAATTTTAGCAACCAGGAAATGGCAGAGCGATTTCTGCATTTTTGCACCTTGAATATTTTTTTTTTGCATCAACTGTCTCCAGCCCATTGATTACTTTTCCTGTTTGTTATTTGCTTTGACTTAGTAGCCTTACAAGCACAGATAAATGCACAGTGCTGCCGTCTAGTGGCCAGGTGTGATACAACACCACAGATAATAGCAGAGTGCTGCTGTATAGTGGCCAGGTGTGATACAACACCACAGATAATAGCACTGTGCTGCCATCTAGTGGCCAGGTGTGATACAACACCACAGATAATAGCAGAGTGCTGCCATCTAGTGGCCAGGTGTGATAAAACAGTTTCAGTTCAGATTCAGTCCAACCCAAGTTCTCTCAGGACTCGACAGAGTCGTATCGCTGTCAGTCAGTAGCAAAAATAGTAACCCACCTTAGTCCCGTTGCAGCCTGCAGTTCCTTTGGGGCCTGGGGGGCCGTCCTGTCCCGGGATACCCTACAGGAAATACATCACACAGGTAATGAGGTCACACAGTGATGCAGTATGGAACGTTCAGATTGAAATGTATGGTATAGAACCATAGAGATTGATAGAGGCCACTAGTGGCCAAAAGGCTGTATCAGCATGGGCAGCGCAATTGAGGGCTTCCACCACTGTAATATAGTCAACTGGGTGGGACTTCCAATTTCATTGGCTGATCCCTCCTGGTGACCCTGTTGGAGTCATGTCCTAACAGTGAAGAAGAAAATGAACTACCGCCAATTCTGTGGGCGGCAGGTAGCCCAGTGGTTAGAGCATTGGGCCAGTAACTGAAAGGCAGCTGGTTTGAATATCTGTGCTAACAAGGTAAAAAACCTGTTGATGTGCCCTTGAGCAAGGCACTTAACTCTAATTTGCTCCAGAGGTGCTGTACTACTATGGCTGACCCTGTAGAACAATGTAGGCTGTCATTGTAAATAAGAATTTGTTCTTAACTGACTTGCCTAGTTAAATAAAGGTTAAATAATACATTATAATGCTGTCACAGACGCTTTAACGGAACAGATACAAAGATGAGTCCTCTACCTCTGTGTAAAACATAAATAATTGTTGTGAGATTTTATATGGAATTGTGTCAGTTCTATTCATTATATTTCTATCTGCAGCCTTCAGAGAGTTTCACAACCCCCCGAGAAACACTGCAATAAAGATTCCACCGTCTCTGAGTACACCCTGGATGTCATGTGATGTTAAGAACAGCCAGTGATAGTTCAGTAAAGGTTCCACCGTCTCTGAGTACACCCTGGATGTCATGTGATGTTAAGAACAGCCAGTGATAGTTCAGTAAAGGTTCCACCGTCTCTGAGTACACCCTGGATGTCATGTGATGTTAAGAACAGCCAGTGATAGTTCAGTAAAGGTTCCACCGTCTCTGAGTACACCCTGGATGTCATGTGATGTTAAGAACAGCCAGTGATAGTTCAGTAAAGGTTCCACCGTCTCTGAGTACACCCTGGATGTCATGTGATGTTAAGAACAGCCAGTGATAGTTCAGTAAAGGTTCCACCGTCTCTGAGTACACCCTGGATGTCATGTGATGTTAAGAACAGCCAGTGATAGTTCAGTAAAGGGATGCAGACAGATATATAGTAAAAGGTGAGAAATAAAAGTTGGAAACTCACTGGAATTCCTGGTGTTATGTGGAATCCAGGAAGTCCGGAAGGTCCCTGTGTGAGTAACAAGGATGATGCATCAATAACAGAGGAGGCTGGTGAGGGGAGGACGGCTCATAATAATGAATGGAATGGAGTGAATGGAATGGTATTAAACACGTGGAAACCAGGTGTTTAATGTGTTTGAGACCATTCCATTGATTCCATTCCAGTCATTGCTAAGAGCCCGTCCTCCCCATTTAAAGTGTCACCAGCCACCACTGATCAATAAAATGGTACATCATGCACAGCGGTGTAGTGCAGCGCTCCTTCACTTTTTAAAACTATTTCTGGAAAATGTATTCTGATAAATTCTAAAATAATTGTATATGTGTAGCAGCCTAGAGGTAGGTACATGTTGGTTTATTCCTGGTCTTCTCTCTGACCGTGGCGAGAATGATAAACAACTATAAGCTAAGTTTATGCCCTGCGAAGTCCCATCAGAGGCTTGACCATGTTGGCCATTCAGAACGTTGGAAATAAAATGATCTAAATTCAACCTGTGTCTGCCTTGATGTTCATAAATCTCCATGGACCCCTCTTACGCAGTGGAGCCCAGAGCCGTATGTGACAACTACTTGGTTATGGCGACACTGTTCTGCCGAGGACAACCAAACCAGAGTGGCCACCACAAACCCCAAGGAGTCTGACTCTCTCTGGAAGTTGCTGTAACACTGCTTGGGATATTTAGCCTAAATTAGCTATTGGTTGAGACACAGAAATAATGCATTTGGGTTCTAGTTTATTTAGATTAATGAATAAAACACACCAAAAGCTTGATTTTATGGCTGTTTTAAAACAAATTCCTGCTATTTTATGTTCACTATTTGGTCAATTGATTTGACAGAATGTTTGATCTATGCAAAATAATTCACCTCTCTGTTCTATTTTATGCTGTAATAGGGTGTATTGTAACCATGTATTGTAACCATTTTTGTTCAAGGTAATCAAAAGTTTATTTATGATAAATCGTGTAAGCTACACAATACAAGGAAATGCCTACTTGCATTAAAGCTCTCCTCGCAAACAGTGCAATAAAATTAAGCTATATGTATTTGTTTTTACATTGGGCTATACACTACAAATAGCCATACCACGTAGTTAGGCTATAGGGCCTACTGCAAATTATTGTTGTTTGTTCCTGAACTGGCCTCCTTCCCTTCAACTATCCTTCAGCTGTCCTTTCAGCACCACGAAGGGAGCTCCAATCGCTTAAAACAACGTCTCATCAAGATCTGTTGCCTATACGCCTAATAGTCCTACTCATCACTTATTACTATTATTATTATTATTACTATTATAATTACTATTATTAATAATAATAACCTTCTATTACAAATAGAAGGTTATCACTTCTTACAACGGTGCTCATTTCGTAAAGTTAGATCAAAGCTGAATCAAGGTCTTGCAAGATCACGTAATGATTCATTAGTATTTTACATAACAGAACAGAATATAATAACATACATAGCATAGTAAGCCTATATTGTTACTGTTACACCAGAAACACCCCTCATTTCTAATGATATTTTAGGATATGGTTAACTGAAGCTGAATAGTCCCCCCAAAATTCTCATGTGCCAAAACTCAACAGTGTGTGCCACTAGGCAGTATAGGCAGTATAGTATGTGCCACTAGGCAGTATAGGCAGTATAGTATGTGCCACTAGGCAGTATAGGCAGTATAGTATGTGCCACTAGGCAGTATAGGCAGTATAGTATGTGCCACTAGGCAGTATAGGCAGTATAGTATGTGCCACTAGGCAGTATAGGCAGTATAGTATGTGCCACTAGGCAGTATAGTATAAATACATGAAAGGCTAATAGTTTGTTAACACCATCTGCTCTAATTCGCTGACGAAACTGTACTTCAAGAAGACCTAAATGCATATTCCCATGAAACTGATCAATTAAATTATTTGCATGGAGACGCAGTTTGGACGTTTCATGATTGACAGTGATGATGGCCTATTTGGAAATTAGGTAGCCTATGCCTAACTTGGTGTTTGGGGGTATTAAAAATATAACATTTTCTTTAGACAACAGGTGTGGGCATAGGCAGACGTTGCAATTGGAGGATGGATTATACTCAAAATTAATGATATGCGATTCAATTGGCTACAACTGTCCGTACAAACTTTGATTGAGGAAATTATAACGTGATAAAAAAAAAAACATTCACAGTGTGCTTCCTCACCTAAGAAAATAGTGCTACACCACTGATGATACGTTCACATCATCAGAAACCAATAAGGTTAATTCCCATTTGTCTTGGAGTGAAACGAAGACCTCTGGTGGGCCATGGTGAATACTACACTGTGGAGAAGGCCATCTGACTGTGTACTGAACTGGTATATGGAGTGAGAAGTGTGTGGGTCACGTCACATCAGGTTACTCACTCTCATCCCCTTTGGACCTCCAGATCCTGAAGGTCCGTCACTACCCTGAGAGAGAGAGGAAGGGGGTAGGGGGATTTTTTTTCAAGTGTCACAGATATAGTCAGGTATGATGTTGCTCCTACAACAAGATCCAGGAAGGGCCCCATACCTTCTTGCCCCTGCCTCCGATGGGCCCCTCAGGTCCGGGGAACCCCGGAAAGCCCAGCTGTCCCTGCAGTCCTGGGAAACCCCTCTCACCCTGTGGAACATAGAACATAGAACACAAAGTCATGACACCTCTTACCATGCATATAGCACACAGACAAAACAGCCATTGTAAGTCAAATAAGTAAATGATGTGTTATGGTTGTTTGTACAGTAGGTTAGTGTGTGTGTGTGTGTTTCACTCTCACCTTAACTCCTTTCACTCCGCTGCAGTCACACTTTGATCCCGCTGCACAGCCATGACACGCCTGTAAGATGGAGAACAAAGAGATGGAGAGGGAGAGAGAGTGAGTGAGAGAGGGGGGAGCGCGAGAGAGAGAGGCAGGGGGAAAGGATAGAGAGAGAGAAAGAGAGAGAGAGAGAGAGTATGTTAGACAGATGTTAATGTCTTTGTGTATTAGAGGTCTAGAAGGTGGGAGACTGCAGTACATAGTATGAGCACAGGGCCTGAGGTGCAGCACGGAGACAATGGTGATGTACACACACACACACACACACACACACACACACACACACACACACACACACCAACAACCTCACTAGGCAGTATAGGCAGTATAGTATGTGCCACTAGGCAGTATAGGCAGTATAGTATGTGCCACTAGGCAGTATATGCAGTATAGTATGTGTCACTAGGCAGTATGTGCAGTATAGTATGTGCCACTAGGCAGTATAGGCAGTATAGTATGTGCCACTAGGCAGTATGTGCAGTATAGTATGTGCCACTAGGCAGTATAGGCAGTATAGTATGTGCCACTAGGCAGTATATGCAGTATAGTATGTGCCACTAGGCAGCATAGGCAGTATAGTATGTGCCACTAGGCAGTATATGCAGTATAGTATGTGCCACTAGGCAGTATAGGCAGTATAGTATGTGCCTCTAGGCAGTATGTGCAGTATAGTATGTGCCACTAGGCAGTATAGGCAGTATAGTATGTGCCACTAGGCAGTATAGGCAGTATAGTATGTGCCACTAGGCAGTATATGCAGTATAGTATGTGCCACTAGGCAGTATAGGCAGTATAGTATGTGCCACTAGGCAGTATGTGCAGTATAGTATGTGCCACTAGGCAGTATAGGCAGTATAGTATGTGCCACTAGGCAGTATAGGCAGTATAGTATGTGCCACTAGGCAGTATGTGCAGTATAGTATGTGCCACTAGGCAGTATAGGCAGTATAGTATGTGCCACTAGGCAGTATAGTATAAATACAAGAAAGGCTAATAGTTTGTTAACACCATCTCCAATTGGCTACATACTATACAACACTACACTACAACACCACTGTTATTGTTAAGATTATACTACACTATACTATACTATACTATACTATACTATACTATACAACACTACACTACAACACCACTGTTATTGTTAAAATTATACTATACTATACAACACTACACTACAACACCACTGTTATTGTTAACATTATACTATACTATACTATACTATACAACACTACACTACAACACCACTGTTATTGTTAACATTATACTATACTATACTATACTATACAACACTACACTACAACACCACTGTTATTGTTAACATTATACTATACTATACTATACTATACAACACTACACTACAACACCACTGTTATTGTTAACATTATACTATACTATACTATACTATACTATACTATACTATACAACACTACACTACAACACCACTGTTATTGTTAACATTATACTATACTATACTATACTATACTATACAACACTACACTACAACACCACTGTTATTGTTAACATTATACTATACTATACTATACTATACAACACTACACTACAACACCACTGTTATTGTTAACATTATACTATACTATACTATACTATACTATACTATACTATACAACACTACACTACAACACCCCTGTTATTGTTAACATTATACTATACTATACTATACTATACAACACTACACTACAACACCACTGTTATTGTTAACATTATACTATACTATACTATACAACACTACACTACAACACCACTGTTATTGTTAACATTATACTATACTATACTATACTATACTATACTATACTATACTATACTATACAACACTACACTACAACACCACTGTTATTGTTAACATTATACTATACTATACTATACTATACTATACTATACTATACTATACAACACTACACTACAACACCACTGTTATTGTTAACATTATACTATACTATACAACACTACACTACAACACCACTGTTATTGTTAACATTATACTATACTATACTATACTATACTATACTATACTATACTATACTATACTATACTATACTATACTATACAACACTACACTACAACACCACTGTTATTGTTAACATTATACTATACTATACAACACTACAACACCACTGTTATTGTTAACATTATACTCTACTCTACTCTACTATACTATACTATACTATACTCTACTCTACTCTACTCTACTATACCATACCATACCATACTATACCATACTATACCATACTATACTATACTATACTATACTATACTCTACTATACTATACTACACTACACCACCACTGTTTTTGTTAACATTATACTATACTATACAACACTACTGTAAGGTTTAATGTTCAGAGAGGTCTCTGGAAACCGTTATGGCCTCTAATTGGGTAGCCTATTCAAGTTGAGTGATTTCCACCTGGGTTGTGGGTTTTTGTGCGTTCTTTTTGTGCACGCCTGTTCATGGTTGCATTTGCTCCTTTTTGTTGGGTTTGTTGGGCTTCAGTGCATAAAAATCTAGGAGTCCTCCAAACAAGATTTCTGGAAAACTTGGGAATTTTGGAAAAGTTGCAGGAATTTTGCAACCCTGTACAACTCTATCTGTATTTGTCATCTGTCTAAACACATTTCAGCCTGTAATCTGTACACACTCAATCAAACTATACAGCTGAATTTGTTTTCTCTGTCCAGTGTGATATGCAAGGCTGTGACCTTAGAGGGTTCTGGTTTAGAACGTTTAGAGTGTTGCAGGTGGGTTCTAGTCTAAACACACTCTGGGAAGAGGTAAACATGTAGTGAACGTTTCTGGTGTGATTGTGTGTGTGATTGTCTATCTCTATGTCTGTGGTTTACAGATAAGGAAGACAAGCGTCATTTCTCTCAAAGAAAACAAGGAGAGCATCCCTTTCCCTTTTCTCTCGTTGGAAGACAGAATACAGTAATGACTTTGCCTTCCTAACGGCTCTTTACAGCAGTGTTCTGTAGGCTCAAGTAACACGATAGCTGTCAGATCTATCTATTCTCACAATTCCACACGAAGAGTTCTAGAATTTTCCAAACCAAAATATTCCATTCTATATTATTCCATTCAGTGGATTCTGGAACATTCAGAGGTAGAATTCCTCAAGTAGACAGAGAGAGCTTTGGTAAAGGCGTATTCTAGAATTCCTGTCTCAGGGATCCCATCCCAATACAGGTTACAACATGCCTCCACCTCTTCCTTTGTATTGCAGAGATATACCACAGCTCAGCACTGTGTTGCCCCAGGTGTTGAGACATTAAAAGAGGGTGTAGTCACAGTGGTTGGTTGTCAGCTGCCAGCAGAATCTAGTATGTGTGCCCCAAATGGCACCATTTTCCCTTTATGCTGCTTTTGACTAGAGCCCTATGAGCAGTGCAGTATATAAGGAATAGAGTCATTTGGGACACACACCTAGTATGTGTTATAGTTATATAGTTAGCAAGAAGAGACTGTTCCATGGCTTCATATACTAAATATAACAGTGAAATACTAGGATCACTTCTCTGTCCTTCTGGTGATATCACTCAATTTGTAATACTCATGAATTACAGTCGTATGCAAAAGTTTGGGCACCCCTGACAATTTCCATTTATAAATAATTGGGTGTTTGGATCAGCAATTTCATTTTGATCTATCAAATAACTGATGGACACAGTAATATTTCAGTAGTGAAATGAGGTTTATTGGATTAACAGAAAATGTGCAATATGCATCAAAACGAAATTAGACAGGTGCATAAATTTGGGCACCCCAACAGAAAAATCACATCAATATTTAGTAGAGCCTCCTTTTGCTAAAATAACAGCCTCTAGACGCTTCCTATAGCCTCTAAC